>CM041793.1:45275965-45649033 GCA_023376895.1 Aspiorhynchus laticeps
TGGTCTCCCCCCTGAATTATATTTAGAAATTTGGGATTTGGTAGGGATACTTATGCTTAACTCATTTAATTTTGCAATTGAACATGGGGTATTTCATAGAGATAAAAAAACATCACTGATTTCATTACTTCTTAAAAAAGGGAAAGATCCATTAGATTGTTCCAGCTACAGACCGATTTCGCTTATCCCATGTGATGTAAAACTCTATGCTAAAGTTTTTGCTTCTCGTATGGATAAGGTAATTCACAGTCTGATCAAGGAGGACCAAACTGGTTTCATTAAGGGGCGCAATGCATCTGACAATATGCGTCGACTCCTTCATATTCTTGACTTTGCGGACTCCCACCCAACCCCTTGTGCGGTCTTTTCACTTGATGCAGAAAAAGCCTTTGACAGGCTAGAGTGGAATTATATGTGGGCAGTTCTGCAATGTTTCGGCTTCGGTGAACACTTCGTTTCTATGATTAAGACATTATACCACTCACCTGCAGCATCAGTCATAACTGGTAATATTATTTCCCCCTCATTCCCTTTACAGCGGGGAACGAGGCAGGGGTGTCCACTTTCCCCCTTATTGCTTTGTCTATCTCTTGAACCCTTAGCACAAGCCATCAGGAAATCTGAAGTATCGATTAAGATTCATGACCATAATCATAGTATTTCATTATACGCTGATGATATTATTCTATATTTATACCACTTTGATGTTTCAGTCTCTAGTGTAATTAAGGAATTTTATAATTTTACTAGCCTATCAGGATATAAAATAAATTGGAGCAAATCTGCTTTAATGCCAATTAACAATGTTAAGGTTAATTTTTCTATTCCCTCATTTATCCCTATTAAGGAATCTTTCATCTATTTGGGCATTACCATATATAAAAACATTCATAAAATTGCCAGAGACAATTTTAATAACATTTTAGTTAAGGTCAAAAATGACATTCAAAGATGGAAGAATCTTATAGTCTCTCTCCAAGGAAGAATCTCCACTGTTAAGATGAATTTGTTACCTCGATTTAATTTTTTTTCTCTATGCTACCACTTTCTCCCCCTCCAGGTTACTTTAAGGAGATCAACTCAATAATTTCTAAGTTTATCTGGAATGATAAATGTCCCAGAATTAAAAACTTACCCCATTACAACATCCTAATAGCGCAGGAGGACTGGCTGTACCAAATTTTGAATTATATTATTGGTCGTTCCAGCTTAAGGCTCTTCATAATTGGGTTGATCCTCAATCTACAGTTTCATGGAGGGTGATTGAAGCTGACAAGGTTAAACCAAATAGACTTCAAAATATTTTATTTACTGGCACAGGAAAAAAAGGGGATAATTATAAATTTGGTCCGGTTGTGGCTAACTCTATTAAAATCTGGAAAACGGTTGAACGTCGGATAGGTGGACCCTTCAAATTCTGTAACAGTACACCTTTATGGCACAATTTTAATACTGTATGTGGAAATCGTCCATTTGTCCAACCCTCTTGGTCTACTTTAGGTGTAAACACGTGCGGTGATATATATGATAACCAGGGCCTCTGTTCATTTCAGACATTAAGAACCAAATTTTGTCTACCAGCATCTGCATATTTAGTTTTTCTTCAATTACGTTCTGCTCTCAAAGCGTATGGCGTTCCTTGGTCTTCTACCATTTCCTCTCATCCTATGCGGGACTGGATTGCACCATCTGCTGGTCGGCCATCTGTTTCCTTAATATATAATAAAACTATTGATTGTATTACAAAACCTCTTTCTATTAAAACTATTTGGAATAGGGAATTATCTGACCTTAATTTATCTGTCGACTGGGAGAGAGTGTGGTCTAATCTCAGCTTAACATCTAAAAATCTGGCTCATCGTCTTATTCACTTCAAAGTCATTCATAGAGCATACATAACTCCTTACAAAAGATTTAAAATGAAACTGCAGTCAAATTTGAACTGCCATATATGTAACACTACATCATCGGGCACTTTTCTGCATATGTTTTGGGAATGTCCTGTCGTCATCAGTCTATGGACACAAGTAAACCTGGTTTTGTCATCATTACTGTGAATTGATTGGTCTGTTAACCCAAGTTTGTGTCTTCTTAATGATGATTCTGGTCTCTGTATTAGTTCAATGCAAAAGAGAATGTTGTTTGCTGGTTTTACAGCTGTGAAGAAGACAATAATCCAGAACTGGTTTACACCACACATGTGTAGAAAAACATATTGGATCCGCAGCCTCCTGCACATTGTCTCATGTGAATGTACAACCGCGCGAGTTGGTGGGGCCAGGCCTTCGACCATTGATGCTTGGCAGTGTTTTTTGTTGAATATACGTGATTATATAAAGGAGTAACTTTTGTGTTCTTGTTGTCCTTCCCTCTCCCCCTCCCTTTTGATTGGACCTTGAGATGTTGAGTATGTGTCTGTTGTTTTGTTTTGTTGTATTCTGGATATTATGTTGTGTGTGAAAAAAATAAATAAAAAATTGTTGATAAAAAAAAAAAAAAAGTTAAGACTCGACCACGCCCTCCTAAAACGGCTCATTCAAATACGCCCAAACACGTGTGGGAAGATTTGCAAAACACCGCCCAAATGTATACGCAATGAAAGAAGGCGGAACTATTATTGTCAGGGTAATGACATTGTTTAAAAAGACAGTCCAAGTCATTATAATCAGTAATTATGTCCCCACTGGATGCAGCAAATGCCTCGTTTATAATGGGTTTTATTGTTTTTGTGTCGTCGCGCCGGGACACGGCATCACAATAAGGTAAGGGGCGTAACATTTCCATCACACACTTGAGGCATTCGGCCAATCACAACGCACTGGATAGCTGGCCAATCAGAGCACACCTCGCTTCTCAGAACGATGAGCTTTGTAAAAATCGATGCGTTTCAGAAAGGCGGAGCATAGAGGAGCAACAATAATGTACAGTATGTAGAAAATAATGTGTTTTTTTAATCTTAAACCGCATAAACATTGCATTACACCAAATACACAAAATAATGTTCTTTTTAGCAACGTCATATGACCCCTTTAAATCTATTTCAAATAAAATCTGTTCTTTTGAACGTTCTATTGATCAAAGAATCATGAAAAACATTTATCACTTTTTTTTTTACAAATTAAGCAGCACAACTGTTGTTAACATAGAAAACAATAAGAAATGATTTACTGTATTTTTTAATCAAATAAATACAGTCTTGATAAACATAAGAGATTTATTTCAAAAAACGTTAAAAAAAATAAAATCTTAGCAACTACGAAACTTTTGAACAGCAGTGTACTTTCTTCTGTGTATGAAGCACAAGATAATTGGCACAGGTGCTATATACAACACATTCCAAGTTTTCTGAAGTCATGAAGGCTTTATGTAACAAACAAGCTAAAAAGTTTCTGAAAATCTTCCCACCTGTAGCAAATCTCATTTGCAGGTTCGCATATTCATACTGACATGTTGTGATTGTGACATCAAACCTGGCACAAGGCATGCCAATTTGCTATATTTAAATTTGAAGGAGATCTGAGAGCTACAGCGGATTTTCTGTAAATAAAATAACATTTTCATCCGTTCCATGAACAAAGTTGTCCTATGGCTTTATAAGACTTGAAATGTTGTGCAAAAATCATATGGACTACTTTATGGTTAAAAAAAAAAAAAAAAAAAAAAGCAGCATATACATTCTGCTTACATCTCCCAAAAAGTTTGGACAACATGAGAGTGAGTAAATAAATGACGACAATTTTCATTTTAGTTTGAACTTTTTCTGTAGCATTGCTAATTATAACAACAATTCCTGTTCTAGTGTGTTTTGCAGCAGCCTCAACTGTGGGTTCAGATGGTTGTGATGTAGATGATGGCCATTTACAGCTTTGCTCTGTGGGGTTAGGCAGAATGTTCAACAGGCTCACTTACAAACACACAATCACGCACACAGAGGAGAAAGGTCAAAATGTATCAAAGTACGCTGGGTACATTCACACACCAAAAAACACATTTGCCACGATCCAGCTGCACCCTTCCCTTTCACACACACACAGCTGCCAAGCCCTGACACCAATCTCATCTCTCCAGCTTCTGGTCTGCTGTTGCCACGGCAGCAGTCAGAGAGAGAGAGAGAGAGAGAGAGAGAGGGAAAAATATAAGAGGAAACAGAATGCAGTGAAAGGGACGAAAGAGCATGACAAAGTATGAGATGTAAGTAAATAAGTGAACGATAGGGTGCAAAATAACGAGTGAATGTTGCAGTAATCAATAAGTGAACAAATATCAAAGAGTCATGGAATTACTGCAGAAGAGAATAGATATAAAAAGGCAGGAAAAGTGAATTAATACATGCATAAAAATCTAAACAATTGAGTGATTAATGGAAGAATAAAAAACTGAAAAAAAAAAATCTGAAAGTTGAAGTTGAATGACAAAATGATTGTGTGTGTGTGTGTGTGTGTGTGTGAGAAAATGAGTACATGAAAGAAAAAAATATTAAAATATATCAAATATCCAAATTAGTAAAAAAAAAAATCATATAGTTTACAGAAATGAATAAAATTATATATATATATATATATATATATTTGAATTTAAAACTTTGAATTTGAAGATCAGGGTAAATTTGACTTATTTTATCTTCTGGGAAACATGTAACTATCTTCTCTAGCCTCTGAAGGGCAGTACTAAATGAAAAAATATGATATTTAGGCAAAATAAGAAAAATGTACACATCCATTCTGTTCAAAAGTTTTCAACCCCCAGCTCTTAATGCATCGTTATTCCTTCTGAAGCATCAGTGCATAATTTCATATATAATATAGGCCTATGTGACCCGTGCTGGCAAAATGAGTCGGAATTCGCACGGTCTGATTTTGAGCTACTGGCAAAAGAAGTGGAAAAATGTCAGTTTTGGTCGAATTTGAGGTTTTCACAAAAATGAGTCCATTAAGTCCTTTTCTAGCGATCCCAATGCTCCAAATAATAATTAAACATCTAAAATGATCTTTATTTGTACATTTTCTGAGAGTACCACCTTTTTCTCTGCTCACTACTGGACGACTGCTGCTGTTTCTCACCACAATTTGTAGGTCTATTGTTGCAAAGCGCAGCATTCCAGCTTTGTGTATATTCATATCGAATTCTCCATGACATGAGTCCAAACCAGTGAAATATGATTTTCACTTATGACTGCCCTTGATTAAACTACTGTTTATTTGTACACTCTAAAAAATGCTGGGTTACATACAACAGCGCTGGGTAAAATATGGACGAACCCAACGATTGGGTTGTTTAGACCCAGCGGTTGGGTTACTGCCCAGAAGGTTGGGTTAAACATTTAACAACCCAGCATGTGTTCTGTCCAATATTTACCCAGCACTGGGTTGTATTTAACCCAGCATTTTTTAGAGTGTATCTTTGTTCTTATTTTTAATAACAAAGATAAAATAAAAAATAGCTAAATTGTGAGTAATAATATAGTAATTATTATTAATAAAAGAATTGGAGGAAAATATGAAACGTTGCTTGGTGATTTTGCTGTGGAATCTTCAGAAAACTTTAACGGGATATTTCTCAAAATCAACTCTGCTGACTCTATCGCATTCAAATGGCTGTAGCTCAGTCATTTTTTATCCGATTCCAACAAATCAATTATCATTTAAATGGAGAATGGAAATAAAAAGAACTCATTTTTGAAAATTTGCTCATGCCGGCACGGTCACATATATAAAAATTTTGAAACAATATATATATATAATTATATTACATTATAAATACAAAAAATATAAATGTAAAAAAATATCATCAAACAAATACAAACAAACTGAATGAGTAAATAAACTGAAACACGTCAATGACATCTAACAGCAGTGTGACTTTGAATAGTCTCCACAAATGTGTATATGTGAGTTTATGTTGTTAAAAATACCCTCAGTCTGGTGTAGCATCTCTCTCTTTTAAGCGCATCAGTTGGTAGTCAGTGTTTCAAAGCGTGACATTTTTGTATGGAGGATCGATCGTACATGACACTCTTTCTCCCCTTGCCACTGGGGGTCAAATATTTGCTATGTTTTTTCTTTGACTGCAGCAAGAGACTGCAGCCTTTTACTACACACATTAATCAAAGGAAACCACGTTGTTTAGCGCAACTGATGTTTGTACTTTTTTGCTCAGTCCTTTCAAGCTGAAGTTCCTGGCCTTCTCCCTGTGTGCATGTTTAATTTCCTGTCCAATCTGGCTGTTATGAGCAACATCTACATGATACGAGCACAACAAACAAGCATCTGCAATGACACAGCTAAGCAAACAGTTCTTAGAAATCCAAATACGCGTGTTCATTACTGCAAATTAGACCTGATGTTTGCCCTGTGCATCCACTGTTAGAAGAAAAAGCCTGCAGGAATGCAACACAAAGATGTTGTTCAAATATAGCCAGTTTAGTCAATTTTATGGCATAGGTAGTAGGGCTGAAGGATATATTGCATGCGATAGTCATGCGCATCTCGTCAGTAAAGACGGTTCTGTGATTAGCCGTAAATCTCCATCACCTGTTTTCAAATGGAGCGGCATTTAATACACAGAGCCGTAGATCGCTGACAAGCTACGCAATATCACGTTCACTATCGCATGCGATTCATCTGCGATTCTGAGCACGAATTGCGTAGCTTGTCGGTGAACTACGGCTCTGTGTATTAAATGCCGCTCCATTTGAAAGCAGGTGATGGAGATTTACTGCTAATCACAGAACCGTCTTTACTGACGAGATGCACATGACTATCGCATGCAAAATATCATGCAGCCCTAATAGGTAGCACAAAAAAGCATCATGCATGCGACCTGCTGAGCTGATACAGTTCCAAAAACTTGTTTAAGTACATATTTGTTCTTATTTATGTTTGCCCCATCTGTTCTCCCAGCATTGCTCCATTCGGTTACTTTCTCATAGTTTACTCTCATTGATTTCCTTCTTTCATATCCATTTATGTGGCTTCTCTTTTATTTTTATTTCTGTCCCCAAAGGGTTCAGACAGTGTTACATTTACATTTAGTCATTTGGCAGACGCTTTTATCCAAAGCGAATTACAATTGGGGAATACATAAAGCGATTCATCTTGAAGAGGCAATCAGACAGAGGAAGTGCTCGTAACACCAAGTCTCAGTCATTGTTCAAATAGGTACAAGCTAGCAAGGGAAATATTAAGTTTTTTTTTTTTTTTTAAGTTTAGGATGAAGTCAAGTAGTGCCGAAAGAGATGAGTTTTCAGTTGTTGCTTGAAGATTGACAGGGATCCAGCATTCCGGATAGGGGTGGGAAGATTATTCCACCATCCAGGAATGGTGAACGTGAATGTTCTGGAGAGTGATTTTGAGCCTCTCTGTGATGGTACCACAAGGCGTCGCTCACTAGCAGATCTCAGACTTCTGGAGGGGATGTAGATTCGTAATAGTGAGTGGAAGTAGGATGGTGCTGAGCCTGTGGTCGTTCTGTATGCAAGCATCAGTGTCTTGAACTTGATGCGAGCTGCCACTGGTAGCCAGTGCAATGAGATGAAGAGAGGTGTAACATGGGTTCTTTTGGGCTCGTTGAATACCAGTCGTGCCGCTGCATTCTGAATCATTTGTAGAGGTTTGATTGTGTTTGATGGAAGTCCAGCCAGAAGAGCATTGCAGTAGTCCAGCCTAGAAACGACAAGGGCCTGGACAAGAAGTTGTGCAGCATGCTCTGTCAGAAAGGGTCTGATTTTTCTGATGTTGTGTAGCGCAAACCTGCAAGATCGAGCAGTCTTTGCAATGTGCTCTTTGAAGGTCAGCTGGTCATCAAAGATTACACCAAGATTTCTGACCGAAGTTGATGGGGTAATTATTGATGTGCCTAACTGAATCGAGAAGTCATGCTGTAGAGTCGGAGTGGCAGGGACGACAAGAAGCTCAGTCTTTGCCAGGTTGAGCTGTAGGTGATGTTCTTTCATCCATGCCGAGATGTCCGCCAGGCAGCCTGAGATCCGTGCAGCTACCGTTGGATCATCTGGTTGAAAAGAGAGATAGAGCTGTGTGTCATCGGCGTAGCAATGGTAGGAGAAGCCATGTGCCTGTATGATGGGTCCCAGTGATGTAGTGTATGTGGAGAAGAGGAGGGGTCCAAGAACCGATCCCTGAGGAACCCCAGTGACCAGTTGATGTGCTTTGGATACCTCCCCTCCCCAGGCCACACTGAAAGACCTACCGATGAGATTCAAACCAGCGAAGTGGAATCCCAGTGATGCCCAGCGATGAGAGGGTGAACAGAAGGATCTGATGATTGACAGTGTCAAAAGCAGCAGAAAGATCCAGCAGAATGAGGACTGATGATTTGGAATCGGGCCTTTGCAATTCGCAGGGCTTCAGTGACTGAGAGTAGCGCAGTCTCTGTTGAATGGCCACTCCTGAAACCTGACTGTTTAGCATCCAGTTTGTTGTACTGTGAAATAAACTATGAGAGCTGGTTGAAGACAACTCGTTCGAGTGTTTTCGCTACGAATGGAAGAAGAGAGACAGGTCTGTAGTTTTCTAAAAGAGAACTGTTTAATGTAGGTTTTTTGAGCAGTGGGGTTACCTGAGCCTGCTTGAACGCTGTGGGGAAGACGCCTGTGCGGAGAGATGTGTTGATAATGTGTGTGAGTGCCGGTAAGAGTGTGGGAGAGATTGCTTGGAGAAGGTGAGAGGGGATTGGGTCAAGAGGACATGTTGTAGGATGGCTGGAGAGGAGAAGTTTGAATACTTCCACCTCGGTGAGGGGACAGAAGGAGAAGATGGGAGTTTGAGCAGTGGATGTGGTTGGTTGGAGGTCCTGTGTGTGTGGAGGTGAAAACTGGTTACTGATTGTTCTAGTTTTGTCTGTGAAAAAAGTGGCAAAGTCGTCAGCTGTTATAGAAGTGGTGGGCGGTGGTGGAGGGGGACAGAGGAGAGAATTAAATGTTCTGAAGAGATTACGCATGTCTGGAGCGCTGTTGATCTTGTTGCGGAAATGTGAGGATTTGGCAGTGTGGACTTCAGTAGAGAAAGATGAAAGCAAAGACTGATACCTAGTCAGGTCCGACGGATCATTTGATTTGCGCCATTTTCTCTCTGCCGCTCTGAGTTTGGTCCGATGCTCACGAAGAACATCGGATAACCAGGGGTTAGAAGGGGCAGCCCGTGCTGGCCTGGAGGAGAGAGGACAAATGTCGTCTAGACAAGAGGTTAAGGTAGAGCATAAAGTGTCAGTAGCTGCATTCACATCCAGAGATGTGAAATGGGTAGGTAAGGGAAGAGAGGAGGATACTACAGAGGAAAGAAGGGAGGGGGAAAGGGAGCGTAGGTTACGTATGAAAGTAACAGGTAAGGAAGATGGTGGCACCCGGGTAGCAAAATGTAAAGTAAATGTAATGAAGAAATGGTCAGAGATATGTAGTGGTTGTACCAGAATGTTATCTGTAGTACAATTGCGTGTGTAAATTAAATCAAGTTGGTTGCCTGATTTGTGCGTGCTAGTAGTGGTAAGGCGTTTGAGATCAAATGAAGCTAGGAGTGAATGGAAGTCTGTAGCATAGGGCCTGTCTAGGTGAATGTTGAAATCGCCAAAGACTAAGAGTGGCGTGCCATCCTCCATGAAAGAGGACAGCAGGCCGTCCAGCTCCTCTAGGAAGGTGGCTAGAATTTGACCAGGGGGACGGTAGATTACCACAATCTGGAGTTTTATAGGAGCTGTTACAGTAATCGCATGAGATTCAAATGAGTTGTGATTGCCTAGGGGAGAGTGGGTTGAGTATTTCCAATTGTTTGAAATGAGCAGACCAGTGCCCCCACCCCGGCCAACTTGCCTTGGGGTGTGAGAGAAAGAGAAATTGTGAGAGAGAGCGGCTGGGGTTGCTGAGTCTTCTGGACGAATCCAGGTCTCAGTCAAGCCCAAGATGCTGAGTGTGGATTGTAAGGAAAAAGCAGAAATTAAGTCAGCTTTGTTGACAGCTGACTGGCAATTCCAAAGACCCACAGAGAAAGAAAGAGGTGTAGTAGAAGATGTAGCAATAGGGCGCAGGTTAGCAGGATTACGTTGCCATCTGCGTGTGTTTTTAGAGTGTGGTTGAGAGAGAACCGGAATGGTTTGGAAACACATGATAGAGGTGGAAGGATAGAGGATAGGGAAGGAGAGTGTGTGAGGGAAGATAGAAATGATACTTAAGTGTGTGCTCGGTGTCGTTGCTCGGTTAAAGTCGTGCAGGAAAAAGTCGTCAGTCTTTACACTCGTTTGTCTTCACACGAGGAGACGGAGCACGACGGCTGAACGCTTCCGCAGACGCTTCCGTGTCAGCGCTCGGACATCAAATAAATACAGTCTAGGAGACTAGAGTGAAAACAGCTGAGGCCGGGTTCTGCTCAGCACAGCCAATAACCTTAAAGGACTGCTAATTGCTCAATACGAAACTAAACACTTCGCACAATCACACAGGCTCTTATTCTAATTATTCTAATTACCAGTAAGTGCAATCAAACATATAAACCTCAACGAAAATGCACAATAGAAATAGGTAGGAAACGAAGTATTCCTTCCTAGCAGCAAGTAAATAATTTAAACAACAGAACTGCGAAAATGTATTACAACACTTACGCAAGCTGCCGTCCTTCTCTTCTGGTGACTAATCGGCTTTCCCAACTTATAACAGCGACCAAACAGTTTAAATACTTTAACAGTTGCTGAGGCTGGCTTCTGCTCAGCACAGCCAATAACCTTAAAGGACTGCTAATTGCTCAATACGAAACTAAACACTTCGCACAATCACACAGGCTCGTTCTTAGCTGAGGCGCAAATTATTCTAATTACCAGTAAGTGCAATCAAACATATAAACCTCAACGAAAATGCACAATAGAAATAGGTAGGAAACAAAGTATTCCTTCCTAGCAGCAAGTAAATAATTTAAACATCAGAACTGCGAAAAAGTATTACAACACTTACGCAAGCTGCCGTCCTTCTCTTCTGGTGACTAATCGGCTTTCCCCGATTAATCCTTCTCTTCTGTTCTCTCGCCCTCCCTCAATCTCATTTCTTCTCTCTCTCTCTCTCGCAGTGTTGATCATTAAGATAACAGATTTAGCTTGTCTCTCACTTATAATAGATATCTCCAGGACAACAAGCTGCATGCCAGCTCTGTCAAAAACGGACACGTTTTAGACCCGTGTGCACACATACATACACACACACACACACACACACACACGCACGCAGTCTGCCAACGAACCTCTGGAAAAAAAGATCTGCACAGACATTGAGTCTTTCAGTCATTTGTGTGGAACAAACCCCAAGCTGTTCCTGCTGGTAAAGACTGGGACGATGTCCACAAAATTGTTTTTGATATAAAAAATCATCGTATTCGTCACACTTTCTCTTATTGGCCAGATAAGGTTGTTAAACTTTAAAAATACATTATTCTTTTTAACATTGGTGCAAGCATCACTAACTATTGCTCATATTTAGATTTAGGGATTGTAAAAAATAAAATGAGGTCCACTTGTAATGTTCACAAGATTTTTACATAAAAAAAAGAAATAATCAGCTATTTTCTGTCCCTTTCATCTGAACGCTCTGTTTGGATAGGAGTGGTGCATTCTATACATGGTAGTAAATGCCCAGTGGTATGAAATCATTATACTCGTCACACTTTAGGTTAAAAACGTATAAATACTTTGTACATATCAAACTAACTGTAACAGACAAAGCAATAATGACACATGATAAAAACACTAACTCAAACTTGTGTTTTGCGACATTACTGTCGTATCCTATTTAGTTGGCACATCATTGTCTTTTTGTTTCAATATCTCTGAAAATCCTGCACTGAATTTCGTCTCGTTTAAAAACAAATCTGTAGTAAATTGAAGCAAACAAATGACCAGGTGCTTACTGACACAATCTGGAACTTTATTAAAAATAAAGTTCATCCACTCTTTCCTAATGTTTTCCACAACTTGGCACTGCACAGCGTCTTATCCTCAGAGCCATCTTTCGGCTGCTGAGAAAACCTGTGCTTGCCTATCTTGTTATTTACCTGCTATATGCGCAAATAGAAGTAGGCGTTGATCTTATTCTGAGGGTCTTTCGTTGCGCTATGATGAGTTTTGATTTCTGAAACTTACACCGTGTTTACACCGGACGCGACAGTTGTCGTGTTGTGCCGCGCCACAACAGCTAAAGTCTGTCTACACTGGACGCGACAAAGCGACCTTTAAAAATCATTTAAAATTTGTGTCAATACGTCACAAATAGAACGCGGCAGATCCTGTGTAGACAGCATCACTGATTATAATGAGTTCTATAGTATTTTGTTGCGCAACGCTGCTCGAGTCCTATGTAGCCACGGTGTAACAATCAGCTGAAAATACTTCAGTCAACCAACAAAACATTCTAATAACTAACTAAAAATACAATAGCAACCACCCAGAACATTGTAGCAACCACCTAAAATACCCAGTCAACCACCCTGGACATCTTAACAACCACCAAGAACATCGTAACAACTAGGGGTGCTCCTATTGACATCACGTCTACACTATAAGCGAGCTGAACGCTGCACAGTTGACACACGAATTATCACTTACACAATCGAGGCAATGTCACATCGTCACTAAAGTTTAGAAATTGCATTTCTTTTTAGTTATTGTCAGTGTTTAAACTATTCAGCGCTCGCGTGCTCTCCTGGAAAACCGTGCGCTCTTGCAGTGCACACACATTACGCCAGGTTCACATTACTCCATTTGCAGTGTGTATGTGGTACATATTTTTACCGTGCTCATGTTTAATGTTTAAAGCGTTCACTACACACGGTTGTGGTCCAGCAGTGCGACCCAGGAGCGTATGCAGCAGCGCAGAGATCATTTCCACACTGAGACTATTTTTGTTGCACTGCAAGTGAAGAATTGAAGTAACAGCGCACTGATTGTGGTAAATATGAACATGGATTGACACGAAAATGTAGTAATTACACCATAAATGCATAGAATTAAAGTCTACTGTGTTTCACAGTCAACACCCTATCAACCACCTAAATCACCATATATCAACTACCGAGAACATTGTAACAACCACCTAAAAAAACCTATCAAACACCTACAACACCCTATCAACCGCCCTGGACATTCTAACAACCACCTAAAACACCCCATCAAACACTTAAAACACCCTATCATCCACCCAGAACATCGTAACAGCCACCTAAAACACCCTATCAACCACTTAAAACACCCTATCAACCAGCCTGGACAGCCTAACAACCACCTTATACACCCTATCAACCACCCTGGACATCCCAACAACCACCTAAAACACCCTATCAACAGATCATCCTTACAACCACCTATAACACCCTATTCACTTCTCAGAACATCCTAACAACCACCTAAAACACCCTAGCAACCAGCATAACATTTAACACCCTGGTAACAGGCATAGCAACACTCTGGCAACCATTCATATTGCAGCAAATTTTTCAAAGGCAAGCACCGCTCATGTTTTCTTTAGGAAATGTATTTATATTTGTGTTGTCATTGTAATGTGGATCACAAAGGTGATGACAAACGCGTCATTCTGGTGAATCACAGCCTCTCAAAACTGCTTTGCTATGTGCAAATCCTCAGATCAGATCTATAGCTTTAGAGTATTCATAATGTTCGCCTTGTCTTGAAATTGAGTCTCAGTGTGGCTTGTCATGTCACAACCAATTAATCTGGTGGAACTGCCAAGAAGAATCTAACTCACAGAATATAAGAGACAAAAGGAGGAAAAACTGTCTACGGACAACCGGTCACATCCTGCGTCTTCACTCTCAGGGTTTTTATCTTGACAGCATTTTAAAACATTTGAACGTTTGGAGATCTGAACCTTGTTTCGAAACAACAGCTTTTTTTTGGTCTGCAGGCCATGGCAGATTATATTGGGAATTGGATATAGTACACAGCATGTAAAGAAATAATTCAAAAACGGTGTGTGACAGACAGTATTGTGCAGATAATGAATTATTGCCATTGTAGACTGTACAGCGTCTCACACAATTCTCTCCACTACTGGTTCCTGCAATTAGTTTAGTTTTCCCCCATGGATTTCGCAAACACTTTTATAGTTGAATAACTGATGCCACTTAAAATTTATAAAATATATAATGGTTACCACAAAATACAAATCTTAAAAACCAAAGGTATATATTAATGTTTATTTTTTGAAGTCATTAAATGACACCCTTCTACTAGAAAAAATATATAGATATAATAACAGAAATCAAGCAACAGCCTACATAATTTCATACTAAACATTGTTCACTTTCACATAAAAAACCACAATATGTAGTTAAACGCATTGCACTTGGCGTTTCATTTTCTTGCAAAGTCTGAATGCGAGTGAGAGGAGAACAATGACTGACATTTGACGCCTCCACAGTGTTAACAGCCGACGTATGAGCTGATCGCCTTGTACATAACCTCAAGTCAAGCTTAATTATGATTGAAAAGCATTTTTTGGCCTTGGATGAAAAATGTTGTCTCAAATTTGACGCATTATTTAAGCTCCAGACTACCTCTGTTGTACTCAAATTAATGTATGCATGGTACATGCATAACAGATGTGACAAGCAACATGAGCACATATGTGATGGAGAAGGCCTGCAGTATTCCTGCTCATACTCTCACAGCCCATTTCTGCTGGTGTTAGGAGAGGTTAGTGAGCTTTGGCACACTTCTAATGTGATCAAAGTCTGGATTAAGTATAGGATCACAAGACAAGAGGGGCTTTTTTAGTTTCCCTTTTAATGGCAATAAATGAAGGGTAACCAATGGCTAGATCCCAGCTTTGCCCCTCATATTGATCCAATCAACCAGAACGGCAGCGGAGCATCATAAATCACTATGCTTTAAGATCTTTACTGAAGAAAAAAAAAAACTTTTAACAGAGATTCTTCACTTCAGAGAAACTAAACCCGAGACACTTGATCCCTAGGATTGGGGGTGAGGTCACCGTTTCATTATAGGAGATATTAGAGACGATGGGGGTGCGACTTGACTCTACTTTTGGCTGTGCAATGAACCACTCAAGTCATCAGAGTTTGTAAAGACCACTAAAAGCTCCTCCACTGAACAGAATCAATGCAGAACGGCCACTACACATGCTCATTGATCTGATCATCACATGGATGAGTTGAGATCATGTGAGGCAGATGAGATGATCTCGTAAAGATCAGGGCCCGTATTCATAAAGATTCTAAGAATCCTCTCAGAGAGCTCCTAATTTAGCTTAAAAATTTCTAGCTAGGAGTCTTAGCTTAAAAGTGATTCAGGACCAATCTGAGAGCAACTCTGAGCGAGGAAAAGACAAAAACTTTTATCTTAGTGAGGAGGCGGGGCTGACCCCATTGCTAGCTATGACACAGTCTTTTGAAGACTGTGATTGGTTGGTTGTCCAAGAAGGAAGTAAGAGCGCTTTTAAGAGTAGGGTTTATTATAAGCCTTCACTTTGAAATTACAAGCGTAATATTTCCTGTTTTACCGTACTCTCTCTCTCTCGCACACACACACACATTATATTCTTTATTTTTTATTTACCATGCTGTCATACTTAACGTATTTTATAGGAAATGAACAGCGACACAATAAGGTTCTGAAAGTGCTGTAACAGACCCAAATCATAGCTGCTGCATAGTTGCATTTTTCCAGTTGCCAAATATGTTAATGTAGTTAATGTACTGATTACGTCCATTTCTGGCACTGTGGCATTTCTGCGCAGTGTCAGGGATGTTAACATGTCTTTAATAAGATCTGTCACAAACATGATCCCTGCACGATCTAATGTGTAGCGTCTTATTAACTCACTGTCATGCATTGCGTGCAACACATCTCTTCTTCCTCCATGTTTCATCCATTTTCTCCACTGCTAAAGAAACTCTTAAGCCTCTTAAAAGTCCTCGTCCGTACTCCTAACAATTTCGGACCTTAAGACCTCTTTTAAGGGTTAAGATGCCTTCTGAATTACTTTTTTCTTTACTAGGATATTTTCTTTAAATTTAAGAGGAAACACCCACATTTCTAAGAATTTTCTAAGAATTTTGTTACTAGGAGCAACTCTTAGCACTAAGATTTTTCATGAATACGGGCCCTGATCTTCATCGACTCAAGTCTGATGATGTAGCTCTCATCAGCCTAGCTTGCAGAAAATGATTCATTGATTAAAAGGCATCTTACATTCCTATATGCTTGATTTCTCAAAACAGCATGAAAGCCATGCACAACACACTGTGTATCTGGACAAATTTTGGTGAATGTGAACAGAATATTCAGTGAGAAAGAGTCCATTTATTGATATTTGATTATACACACATCAGTGCAAGTGTAATGTTGCCTGCTATGAACACATATTGCATCTCTGATTGAGGTTATTACTGTAAATATTGCATTCTGTGTTGCATGTAAGTGACAGCTAATAAAACTAACAAAATGAATTAAATAAAATACATTAATCAGAAATTGGCCTAAATGATTGATGAGCAGACATACTGAAGGAAAATAATTTATCAACGCTGTTCCTGACCAGTAGTCTATATCCGGTAGCATATGACAAAATTGATTGATGGCTTTGACCTTTGTGACCTTTCCCCCCCTCCCCCACACGGCCCACCCACATCGCGACCACCCCCATCGGTGTTGACCACTCAAATGAGATCCAGATGTTGCAATCGTCATGCGTGAATCTCCGGTGTCATCCGGGATGTTATCCGGTCGGTGGAAAAACCATAAATGAGCTGTTGAGGAATGTTTTGAAGATATTATGGAGCGTTTTGAAACTTCCTCATGGGAACATCTGTGTGGGCGCCCCTCCCCATCTGCGGCACGCGTGGTGTCCAGTTGCACGCTTTCTCTCCCTCTCCCTCTCTATCTCTATGGGATTTTCTCTATGAAAAAAACAATAATGAACGATCAATATTAAAAAGTCATGAGACCATATCACAATATGCGTACCTGCAATATATTCTGTTGAATAAAAAGAATTTAAATAAAATAAGCTATCATTGAGAAGGGATAAAAATGCTTAGCTTAACGAATGAAATGGTTAAAAAATATAAATTGCCTTACATTTTCCAAGAGCAAAATATTTCCTCCTTTTGCGAGGATGACTATTCTTTGAATGAGATGAATACAAAAAATGGTCACTTTAATTCTGTCTCTCTCTCTCTCACTCACACTCACACACACATTTGCGTAGTCATCTAAAATGGCGATATTACACAGAATCCTGATGTTTTTATCTACAGATAATTATACATGTTACAACCATCACAGAAAACATTACATCTTAGAAAATAAATGCATAATTCATGTGCTTTATAAGTAATTTACTCATGGGCTCAATAAAATGTTCCCTCTCCCTCTCTCTGTGAGAGGACACTTGCCCCCACACCATAGGTTAAACAAGTAGGCTACACAGACACACATTCAATCGTCAGAGTCTTACTCTCGTCTTTTAAAATAAATATTTTAACAGGCAAATGGTAAGGGATATAGTGGACTCAACATGTCCGGGCATGTTTTATGGAGTATTTCCATATACATATTTCAGTTCAGTTCACGTTTATTTGTATATTTGTATTTGTATCACAGACATTTAAGTTTCTACATTATATTTAGAACCTTTAATATTTATATTACCATTATATTAATGCATTGTATACTGTATCATCCCCTTAACCCACCCATCACAGTAAACTTTCTGCATTTTATATTTTCATAGAACTCATTTAGTATAATGTAAAAAGCTGTTATGATCGTGGGACAATTATTTGGAGTATTACTACACTCCATAGACACTCCATAGACAAAAATATTTTTTTACTGTACTCCTTCCAAAATTCTGCATACACCCCTTTTTAAATAAGATATTGATTGCAATCTTAATTACGAGGACTCAAGAAGTTTAATCATAAACCACATTGTCATATCAGTGTAATACCTATGTCATTATACAATTTTGTATCATGATAAGTTATATAAACAAGCACGCACATAAACATTTCAAGCTAAAGAGAGACTTATCTCCATTTTAAAGAATATGGAAATATATAATTATATATGACGGCATGTTACTACCATGTTACTAAAGCAAATCATTCATCATTCATTTTAAACAAGTATTCAACATTTATTTAACACATCATTCTCTTCATTTAAAGAATATGGTAATAAACAAAATATATAATTATATATGTCATAGTAACAAACATGTTACTAAAGCAAAGCAAATCTTTTATCTTACATTTTAAACTCATATTCAACATTTAAGTTTATTGAACTTATAAAACACACAACTCTCTTCTTTTAAAGAAGGTAGTTAAAAACTGTGATTATATATAACATACATTATTCTGGGGGCAATTAACTCAAATTAAATGTTTACAAAATGTACCTAAGTTGGGAAATTAAGTCCTGCTTTTGAGCTCTTCTAACTCACAAGAGTAAAATGTCAGTCTGAGTTGGATGAGCTGACACACACACACACACACGTTGTTTTGTATGTTTTCTGTGGACGTTCCACATATAGTCGTAATGATTTTGTACTGTACGTTTACCAAAATTCTGCATACACCCCTTTTTAAATAAGATATTGATTGCAATCTTAATTACGAGGACTCAGGGAATTTCATCATAAACTGCATTTACGTTGTTATATCAGAGTAATACCCATGTCATTATACAAATTTGTGTTCTGATAAATCATAAACATTTCAAGCTAAAGAGAGACTTGCCTCTATTTTAAAGAATGTGGAAATATTTAATTATATGACAGCATGTTACTACCATGTTACTAAAGCAAATCATTCATCATTATTTTAAAACAAGTATTCGATATGTAGTTTATTGAACTTATAAAACACATCCTAGTAACAAACATGTTACAGCAAAGCAAACCATTTATCACACATTTTAAACAAGTGTTTTCGTTTTTCACTAACCAAACATAAATGCTGTTTTCTTAAAACCACAAACGTGTGTGTTCAAGCTACAGGCATATTATTGTAGCCAAGTTTGTGCTGAATACAGTATAATCAGACTTTAGACTATTAATATGCTTTTTATGATTCTGAAAAACACCAATGTCAGGGACATGACAAAATTTCTACAGGGGACCCCAAAACCCTTCTGATCCAGAGGGTTAAAGAAGGTGGTAATACATATATAATTATATATGACAGCATGTTACAAAGGCAATTCATTCATCATACATTTTAAACACATTCAACATTTATTTAAGTTTATTGAAACCTATAAAACACATAATTATCTTATTTTAAAGATGTTAATAAATAAGTTTGATTATATTTAACATACTATATAAACATTTACAAGTCTTAGGCGATAATAAAATGTCTTACATTTTTTTCTGTGAACAATGATGTCCATTCTGTGAATAAAAAAAAAAATAAAAAAAGTTTAAGTTATAAACATTATTAAATATAAACAAAAGTCACAGCTCCTCTTTGGGAATCTCCAATGTGAAACTGCAGGGTCTGCCTCAGACCCTGACAGACAAGGGAGGATGAGGGGTCGAGTTACAGACCAGATGATCTGAGATGTTATTCTGTTTTTTTCTCTAAGTGAATGTTATGGCCGTGTTAATAATGATTTCAAAGCCTAATCTTAAGACTTTAAATAAACATTTGGTAGAATCATGTGGTTTTTGCTTAAATTTCAACTAAAGTAAAATTTATATCAGATTTATTTCACATTAAACACTTCAGCATCTTTAAAAGGTTCTTATTTTAAGTATCATCTCCAATGTTTTAATCCCCTCACACATGCGATAAAACATTTCGCCAAAGTCTTTCTGTATGTTTTAAAAAAAATAAACTAGCAATATTTTAAAAAGGTTCCATATGTGGGTCTTATTTAAGTTTGATTTGAGCGAGTTTATGGCTTTTGCAGGCACCAACCCTTTTACCCATAACGTTACGGTTCATTTAAAATGTTTGTTTAAACAACAACTTGTCGAGCATAAGGTTGCTTACAGATACGAGAAAAGACTTTCCAAAAATGTACGTCATCACGATGCGCATTCTTCGAATACCTGCTGAGTCGTAAACCGCGCTTGAATGAAACATCAACATGCGAGTAGAGTCTTGGTCTACCAGCATCTTGGCTCAATGGCCTCTCCTGAGAATATTTCATTGCACTTAAAAAAAAAAAACACACAGTACAAGCTAAATGAATGTCCGACGGTATGAAAAACCTACGTTGTTAAAACCTACATACAATATGTATTAAACATATGCTTTTGTTGCTAAGACTGCTTATTAATAATGGTAATACTGTTGTTAGGGGATGCCAACTGCAAACAGAACCACACACACACACACACACACACACACACACACAGGAAGGTCAGCAGTTCAGGTCTGCATATGCAAG
The DNA here is from genome assembly GCA_023376895.1 of Aspiorhynchus laticeps. Lineage (NCBI taxonomy): Eukaryota > Metazoa > Chordata > Actinopteri > Cypriniformes > Cyprinidae > Aspiorhynchus > Aspiorhynchus laticeps. Next base: position 45,296,396 of record CM041793.1, read on the forward strand.
CTAGTTTTCAAACTTTTTTCCCCAGAATCAATTATTTCTATAATACTTGCTGATTTTAAAGCACAAACTTACTTTAAAGTTTGAATAAAAGGTTACCAAATATAGTTTCATACCCGTTGTGTTCTAACAAACTCATTAATCTATTCTCTTTGTTTATACGATTTACTTCTACGAAGGATCATGATACTTTTATAAGTCTGATAAATATGTGATGAATGCAGATGAAACGAGAATTGAGCTACCAAGTTTGATGCGATGTTTTTAAGGGATTTTATTCATTTTTAAATACAACTAAACAGATAAAAGATTCTTCTTTCTTTTTGACAAACCTACATTTAAAAGTATTTGATCTTAAAATGATTTGCTCTTATTTTCCACGTTCCAATAGATGAACCTTCTTATCCCAACAAAGAAATCACATTACACATTCATTCAACATATTTCATTCAATATTTTTGCTCGTGTATCACGGTTTCTTGCCTTTGTCTAATGCTTTAGATGCATCGGATTTTTCACCATCCAACATGAAATTAAAGAGATGTATCAGCCGAGCTTGTTTCAACTTACCATATTCTTAGGTTATTATTTTGACTCGCATAGATATAGAACAGATATAGAATAAACCTTATCGTCCATGCTTTTCCCCTACAGACCCAACAAGATCTAAATTGCTGGAGACCTATAGTTACCCAGAAAATGTTCATCATTTAAGAAAAGGGTCATAATGCATACAGAATACAGAAAACCTCCTCTCGATCTACTGTGACTGTCATTTTACTTAGGGTTAGTGTTACGGATGACGCCGTTCACATTTTGTTTGTTGGACTGTATATGTCATCACAATGACTGTAGGCTTCTCTCTCTCTAAGAGCAATCAGCATTCAGTGTTTATAGAAATAAATGAAATTAAGAAAATTTCGACTTGAGAGCGTTTGACTATGTCGGTATTAATTTTTAGGACAATTATCCATCTCCATATCCATTTGGATGATAAGTCTTGCTGATTTACACTTACAACTGAAACATATCTAACCACTGTATTCAAAGCTACACATTCAATAAAGTCTGAAGTTGTGCGCAGCTTTGAAAAGGCTACAGATATAAAATATAAAGGAATATTTTTTTTTTTTTTGCGCACCCTATGTAACTCAAGCGACAAACCACTTAGAAAATTACCATATGAATACAGAAAATCCCGCTTGGGATATTTGGGTATATTTTTGTAAATGTTGTTTTAAATTACTTTTTTCTTACGCCACTACATCTAGAGCTCTTGTTCAGACAGCTGATGATGATGTGCGCATTTTATTTGTTGTACTCATTTCTTTCGTCATTTCCGCTTGAGATTAAAGTGTAGGTAATGTAACCGCAATTAAGAAATTATACTACATCCCCTTTGAAAAGGTTATAGACAGTCTTTTATACAGGAAATATGCCTGCACAACAGAAATATGTATCAGTATAACAAATACCTAATACTGAAATACTCTCTTCTAAATATATTTAATGTTTTTAGTTTTAGTGTTGATTTTGACGGCCTACCCCAATAGCTGTATACCTTTGTCATTGTTTTTGTACAGTATTTAGATGAAGACCATCCTCAGAGTTTGGTCAATCATGCAGCGAGTGAAAAACGAGAACAAATGCAGTATAAGATAATTAAAGGAAAGTCAAGAGAGTGTTTAAACTGAGATTATGGTGTACAGATTACTGGTCTGTCTACAAAGAGGCCACGCGACACAAGGCATCGATCTTACTATTTCACTGTTACATGTACATCATTTAGAGTGCATAAAGTTGCACATTACAAGTTAAAGATGGCGTGGAAACACAATTTTCTGTGTACGCGTCTCTAAATGTGACTTTAATAAATCACTGTTGTTTTTAAGCAAAAGCTATGATTCAGTCCGTTTTATTCAGTCGTTGTGCCTTTTTAGTTTTGTTCCAGGAAACAGGTACGACTGTAACTGTCTGTTCTTCTTTAAGAAAACAAGCGGCCGGCAGTTTTTAACATCTCTTAATTTTTCACAATCGCAAATGTTTTTTAGTTTAAATATTAGTTTTTAGTCAGTTACAAAAGTGTCAGGTGTCACGAATCCTGGCCATGAACCTTCCTTCATCCACCACTAGAGGTCACTCTCCCAGCACATGGACTTTCACACAGTTACAGATCACTCTTAGACTACATTTCCCATCATTCACTGCACCCACACAGCTGTTCACTATAATCACGCTTGCACCTGTTCACCATCTCTCAATCACCATCTTCCAATCACACACACACACACACACTATTTAAACTCTGGACTTTCTGCCACACTCTGCCGAGTATTGTTAGCCCAGCTACTTACAAAGCGTTTTCCCAGTATCCCTAGTTTGATTTCCTGTGTTCTGATTCCTGCCCGTGTTCCTGGTTTATTCTCTCCGCCTAGCCCTCTGGATATAGTTCGCCGATCGCCGACCCTCGCTTGCCCTTGGATTATTCTTGTGTCTTGCCCATGCCATACCTGTTTGCTACTGTCCGACCCTGCCTGTATTGACCATGTATTATAATAAAAGCTTGCAGATGGATCCGCCTGTCTCACGTCTCGTCAGCTCCGTAACAGAATACTCGGCCACAAAAGGATCCAGCGGCTTTTCATGTGGATATTGGCCAGGTACGGACATTGCACGAATGTTGTTACACCTCGAACAGGGCTCGCTACCACTCGAGGACTATGTACAAGACTATTTAGACCTCGCCCATTTCTCTGATCTGCCGGACTGTGTACTCATAGACTTCTTTTGTGAGGGCATTAATCAACCGCTTAAGTCTCAACTAATCCATGAGGGTCCCCGTTCATCTCTCAGTCAGTTCCTGGACTATGCTTTGCTATGTGTTGGCTCTTCGTTCACTGTGGGGGTCACGGAGGAACGAGACACCGCACCCAATTGTGTGGACACAGCCACGCTAGATCACGCTCACAAAATGGCGGCAACAACAACACCCCGTAGCGTCATTGCTGCCAATCACAAGCCAGGTCAGTTCCCAGCTGATGTTAAAGAGTCAAGTCAAGTCACCGCTGATGTTAAAGAGTCAAGTCAAGTCACCGCTGATGTTAAAGAGTCAAGTCAAGTCACCGCTGATGTTAAAGAGTCAAGTCACCGCTGATGTTAAAGAGTCAAGTCAAGTCACCGCTGATGTTAAAAAGCCAAGTCAAGTCACCGCTGATGTTAAAAAGCCAGGTCAAGTCACCGCTGATGTTAAGGAGTCCAGTCAAGTCACCGCTGATGTTAAAGAGTCAAGTCAGGTCACCGCTGATGTTGAAGAACCAAGTCAAGTCACAGCCTATGTTAAAAGGTCAAGTCAAGCTACAGTTGATCGTCACAAGTCAAGCCAAGCCACCAGTGATCTCCGTGAGTCAAGCCAAGCCACAGTTGATCGTCACAAGTCAAGCAAAGCCACAGTTGATCGTCACAAGTCCAACCAAAGCACAGTTGATCGCCACAAGTCAAGCCAAGCCACCAGTGATCTCCGTGAGTCAAGCCAAGCCACAGTTGATCATCACAAGTCAAGCCAAGCTACAGTTGATCGTCACGAGTCCAACCAAAGCACAGTTGATCATCACAAGTCAAGCCAAGCCACCAGTGATCTCCGTGAGTCAAGCCAAGCCACCGTTGATCGTCACGTGTCAAGCCAAGCCACCTGTGATCTCAGTGAGTCAAGCCAAGCCACAGTTGATCGTCACGAGTCACGCCAAGCCACAGTTGATCGTCACGAGTCACACCATGTCTCAACTCTCCAGCCAGAGTCACACCAAGCCACCGTGGATCATCATGAACTCACCCACGTCACAGCTGACCAGCCAGAGTCACGCCACGTCACAGCTGACCAGCCAGAGTCTCGCCACGTCACAGCTGACCAGCCAGAGTCAGACCACGTCACAGCTCTTCAGCCAGAGCCTCTTCACGTCTCAGCTCCTCAGTCAGAGCCTCTTCACGTCTCAGCTCCTCAGTCAGAGCCTCTTCACGTCTCAGCTCCTCAGTCAGAGCCTCTTCACGTCTCAGCTCCTCAGTCAGAGCCTCTTCACGTCTCAGCTTCTCAGCCAGAGCCTCTTCACGTCTCAGCTCCTCAGACAGAGCCTCTTCACGTCTCAGCTCCTCAGCCAGAACCTCTTCACGTCTCAGCTCCTCAGCCAGCACCTATCCCACCCAGAGACTCAAGGTCAGTCCTTCAAGTTCTCCGGTTGATATCCAGCGTGAGGGATGCACAGCTGGTGTCTGTACGCACTGCTGGTATCCCCAAATCCACTCACTTCGGTCCTCCTGTTTCTGAACTGATTTCCCTGTCTGAAGCGCTTCCCATGATAGGGATCGCACTATGTTGCATTTGGGCCACATACACCACCACTGTACTGCCCCAGGGGAAGGCATCTGCTGCAGAACCTCCCCAAGCGGTGGTGCGAGCCTCAGCCGCTGGCAAGGTGGTGGCGCCCAGCAATATACTCTCACCCGGTCAGGTTACCACCGTAGAACCTCCAGAGGTGGCGGCGTTAGCTGCAGAACCTCCAGAGGTGTCGGTGGTATCCTCTTGTAAACTCTCGCCCTGTCCTGTCACGGCTATGGAGGCTGTCTGTGAGCTCTCACCCTGTCCTGTCACGGCTAAGAAGGCCGTCAGGGAGCTCTCATCCTGTCCTGTCACGGCTATGGAGGCCGTCTATGAACTCTCACCCTGTCCTGTCCCGGCCATGGAGGCCGTCTATGAACTCTCACCCTGTCCTGTCACGGCAAGGAAGGCTGTCTATGAACTCACGCCCTGTCCTGCCCCGGCCATGGAGGCCGTCTATGAACTCTCGCCCTGTCCTGACACGGCTAAGGAGGCCGTCGGTGATTCCCTGTCCGGCCCTGTCATGGCTACGGAGGCCGTCTGGGATTTCCTGTCCTGCCCTGGCACGGCCCCTGAGATCGGGAAGGCTCTCCCTGTGTTGTCTGTCTCTGTTCGCCCAGTGTTGTCTGTCTCTGCTCTCCCTGTGTTGTTTGTCCTTGTTCTCCTCTGCTTCCAGGTTCTGTCAGGGCTACCTGCCCAGTCTGCTTCCCTGCGGTGGTCTCTGGTCCCGTCTGTTCCGCCCTGGTGGGTTTCAGGTCCATCTGCTCTGCCCTGGGGGGCTCCGGGTCCGTCTGCTCCGCCCTGGCTTCCACATGGACCTGGCCCTCCGTCCCTCCCCCTGTTCCGCCTCCGCTCCACCGCCCACCTAGAATTGTTTAGGAGCGTCTGGAAGCCGCTCCTTGGGGGGGGATATGTCACGAATCCTGGCCATGAACCTTCCTTCATCCACCACTAGAGGTCACTCTCCCAGCACATGGACTTTCACACAGTTACAGATCACTCTTAGACTACATTTCCCATCATTCACTGCACCCACACAGCTGTTCACTATAATCACGCTTGCACCTGTTCACCATCTCTCAATCACCATCTTCCAATCACACACACACACACACACACACACACTATTTAAACTCTGGACTTTCTGCCACACTCTGCCGAGTATTGTTAGCCCAGCTACTTACAAAGCGTTTTCCCAGTATCCCTAGTTTGATTTCCTGTGTTCTGATTCCTGCCCGTGTTCCTGGTTTATTCTCTCCGCCTAGCCCTCTGGATATAGTTCGCCGATCGCCGACCCTCGCTTGCCCTTGGATTATTCTTGTGTCTTGCCCATGCCATACCTGTTTGCTACTGTCCGACCCTGCCTGTATTGACCATGTATTATAATAAAAGCTTGCAGATGGATCCGCCTGTCTCACGTCTCGTCAGCTCCGTAACATCAGGCATGATGCTTATATGTCTTTTTAAATACTTACGACAAAGTTACAGGTTTCTTGGGCGAACGCTTGCCAGAGTGTTACTCAATAAGTCCTCTGTGTTATCTTTTATTAAAATATTCCATTGAATGTCACTAAGACAAATTCTGTAACAGCGTTCATAAATGAATATAAACGTACAAATCTTTATAGAGACAATAAGAACAATACGGTCTAACAACACAAACACAAGTGCTAGTTCTAACTTTCACACACCAGACTGATCCTTGCTAACTACGCCTAAAATATGACTTATATGCTCCCACTAAGTCAGATAATGAGGAAGAACCAACTTGCCTATCACAGCTATGCTGATGATACCCAGATCTACCTAGCCTTATCTCCAAATGATTATAGCCCCATTGACTCCCTCTGCCAATGCATTGATGAAATTAACAGTTGGATGTGCCAAAACTTTCTTCAGTTAAACAAGGAGAAAACTGAAGTCATTGCATTTGGAAACAAAGATGAAGTTCTCAAGGTGGATGCATACCTTGACTCTAGGGGTCAAACAACTAAAAATCAAGTCAGAAATCTTGGGGTGATTCTGGAGACAGACCTTAGTTTTAGTAGTCATGTCAAAGCAGTAACTAAATCAGCATACTATCATCTCAAAAACATTGCAAGAATTAGATGTTTTGTTTCCAGTCAAGACTTGGAGAAACTTGTTCATGCCTTTATCACCAGCAGGGTGGATTATTGTAATGGTCTCCTCACCGGCCTTCCAAAGAAGACCATTAGACAGCTGCAGATCATCCAGAACGCTGCTGCCAGGATTCTGACTAGAACCAGAAAATCTGAGCATATCACACCAGTCCTCAGGTCCTTACACTGGCTTCCAGTTACATTTAGGATTGATTTTAAAGTACTTTTACTCGTTTATAAGTCACTCAATGGTCTAGGACCTAAATATATTGCAGATATGCTCACTGAATATAAACCTAACAGACCACTCAGATCATTAGGATCGAGTCAGTTAGAAATACCAAGGGTTCACACAAAACAAGGGGAGTCCGCTTTTAGCTATTACGCCGCCCGCAGCTGGAACCAGCTTCCAGAAGAGATCAGATGTGCTAAAACATTAGCCGCATTTAAATCCAGTCTCAAAACTCATCTATTTAGCTGTGTATTTGTTGAATGAGCACTGTGCTACGTCCGAACTGACTGCATTGTATTTTATGTATAATCCTTTTCTATTTAGCTGTTTTAAATTTCATTTTAAATCAATTTCTATATAATTTTAAAATTCCTTGTTTTATTATTGTTTATTGCTGTGAATGATTATTTCACTTTCTTTTATGTAAAGCACTTTGAATTACCACTGTGTATGAACTGTGCTATATAAATAAACTTGCCTTGCCTTGCCTAAAACTTAGATATCTTGACTTTATCCGTGTGTTTAACGGCGTTAGGCCTTGCCACACCGTTGTGAGATATAAACCGCAAAGTTTTTCATAGTTTGCGCATTCTTTCCGTTTTAATTTGTTTACCGCTCTTGTTGTATTTCCCATCTAATGGTAATTGTCAGGCCTTACGCTTTGCTTCCTAGTTTTTGCTGTCATGTTAGCGGGCTCTTTGTACATATTTCTGTGAATTTGCTTGATTTTTTAAAAAATGGCTTCAACCCGTCGTCTTCATTCGAGACGTTTACGTTATATTATTAACACCGTCCTAGTTTATATCATGCATGATCGTTTCTCGATAATTATTTCCCTCTACGCTCGTATTCCGGCCGTTTTCTTTTTAGAAAATTGATAAATACCGCTATCAGAGGTTTTCACGAACTACTATTATTATAAATTATCTAATAATTTAAGAGATAATATCACGCGTTAAAGCGCACGTCGCGTTACTTTCCTCGGTTGTTTGGCCCACCTAGATTCAGAATTCGGTATTTAAATAAGGTTTTCTACATCGTTACAACAGCCTCCGCCGCTCCTGAAACAAGAGATATGTCTGTAACACCGCCAAGAAGTTCTGTTGAAACGGATGAAGATGCGCTCCGTGTGACGAAGATTGTCCGTGAAGATTTGTGAAACAAGATTTCCCAGTGTCTGATGATCGTGTAGGTAGATTTTTGTTTGACACGTCATTGCAGACCGTGAAACTCTACGTTTTGGATTCTTACGAGGACTATACATCCGAATGCACCTACCTGCTTTTGACCGCCATAGACTGGACATACTTCTACAATCAAATTTGGAGAGAATTTAATTTTGGCGATAAAATCAGGTACATTTTCCAGTGGGATGCTGTTACGCAGGGGATGAGGTATCGGGTGACAACGCGGACGGCCTACATGTGCATTACATCCTGTTGGAACAAAACGCATCATGACCATAATTATCTCATGATGGGAAATAAACGTTGGGAGGAATCTGAAAAAACTTTTTGTCTCAAAGCAGCGACGAGTCAGATGATGAATCAGACGATGAATCAGACTCTGACGAGACCGACTCCGAGTATGATCGTGACTTTCCTATTCCTGAGGACAACCCTTTCGGGTGCTGCAAAACGAATCTATATTTCGATCGGAGCGACGTGCCTCTGTTAAACACCATTTTTTCGACGATAGACAAACTGTTTCAGTCAAGTTAAATGATCAGTCTGTGTATCCGGTATAACAAACCTGATCAACGGGTGTTTTGTCTGAACAACAATTTTTCCCGATCCACGATACGTTACTTGAAACAATTTGCCGTAACAAAAATCCTAATAAATGACCTCGTAATCGTTAACCATTATATCTTTCTGTGAGAACTATTTCTCTTTGACCAAAACATGCCCCTGCAGGCCCACCGCCTCCGGCAACACCCGCCATCTCAACAACCAACCAACAGCCGACACGTGGACCTCAACAAATTACTTTTGCTCGAATGTACAAAAGATCTGTCACTACTTGCGTACGTCTACGCTACATCCTCTGTGTGCAAAGAGGAGCTGTTCCGGATAAACTCTAGACCTGCGTTTGACAGCGCGGAACTACTACAACTTCTTGTCGATCAAAACACGGGCCCAACAGAATTAGCTTCAACCATCCTGAGAACTCTGCAATTTTTCAATTAATATCGCTTCGGAGGATCCATCGTGGATTAAAACGGTCAAAAGAAAGAATCAATTTTTGAAAAGGATGTCTGACGCCGTGCAAAAGCCGATGGAGAGCGACGCTGCGGATGATCAGCCGAAGTGCGACTGCGGCGTGGGAAAAACGTGTCCTGTAAAAGGCATTATAGACTCTACGTTTAAACCGCATTACCGAGACCAAATGATCGATCTTATGACCACGATCATCGATGCTGCGTCCGATCCGTATCATGATTCTACGGGGGATACCAAGCGTGTAAAAAATCTCAAGAACGAAATGGACGTTGTAAGAAGTCTGACCGATTCATGGCCCGATTTGACGAGCGTCTTTATTGCCAGCAGAGACCCGGCCTGTTTAACCGCCAGAAAAATTCTGGATGTGTTGTGTGAATGTGAGGATGAGATGGACATTAACGAGGTTCTTTGTCTGTGTACGTATGTAACAGATTTATGTACGTCGCTGATCGCAAAAAATTATGAATCCATGATATGTGAAATTGTCGGATCGTTGGTTGATTTTATATTACAACAAAACATGATGGTCTGCAGAAATTTTATTTTCTGGCTAGACCGCCTGTAATGTCATTACTATTGTTTGTAATTTGATCATTGTCTTCACTACTTCAATGTATATCCAACAATATACTGTTCAAAATAAAAGGTTGAATCCCTCGTTATCTTTTTTCCGAGTTCAATTTGAATGATTTTGCATACACTTTAAAAGCATCTTACAAATGAGCAATTTTATAAAAATATTTTTAATACATTTTCTAAAAAGAAATGAGTACAACAAATAAAATGCGCACATCATCATCAGCTGTCTGAACAAGAGCTCTAGATGTAGTGGCGTAAGAAAAAAAAAAGTGATTTAAAACAACATTTACAAAAATATACCCAAATATCCCAAGCGGGATTTTCTGTATTCATATGGTAATTTTCTAAGTGGTTTGTCGCTTGAGTTACGTAGGGTGCGCAAAACAAAAAAAAAAATATTCCTTTATATTTTATATCTGTAGCCTTTTCAAAGCTGCGCACAACTTCAGACTTTATTGAATGTGTAGCTTTGAATACAGTGGTTAGATATGTTTCAGCTGTAAGTGTAAATCAGCAAGACTTATCATCCAAATGGATATGGAGATGGATAATTGTCCTAAAAATTAATACCGACATAGTCAAACGCTCTCAAGTCGAAATTTTCTTAATTTCATTTATTTCTATAAACACTGAATGCTGACTGCTCTTAGAGAGAGAGAAGCCTACAGTCATTGTGATGACATATACAGTCCAACAAACAAAATGTGAACGGCGTCATCCGTAACACTAACCCTAAGTAAAATGACAGTCACAGTAGATCGAGAGGAGGTTTTCTGTATTCTGTATGCATTATGACCCTTTTCTTAAATGATGAACATTTTCTGGGTAACTATAGGTCTCCAGCAATTTAGATCTTGTTGGGTCTGTAGGGGAAAAGCATGGACGATAAGGTTTATTCTATATCTGTTCTATATCTATGCGAGTCAAAATAATAACCTAAGAATATGGTAAGTTGAAACAAGCTCGGCTGATACATCTCTTTAATTTCATGTTGGATGGTGAAAAATCCGATGCATCTAAAGCATTAGACAAAGGCAAGAAACCGTGATACACGAGCAAAAATATTGAATGAAATATGTTGAATGAATGTGTAATGTGATTTCTTTGTTGGGATAAGAAGGTTCATCTATTGGAACGTGGAAAATAAGAGCAAATCATTTTAAGATCAAATACTTTTAAATGTAGGTTTGTCAAAAAGAAAGAAGAATCTTTTATCTGTTTAGTTGTATTTAAAAATAAATAAAATCCCTTAAAAACATCGCATCAAACTTGGTAGCTCAATTCTCGTTTCATCTGCATTCATCACATATTTATCAGACTTATAAAAGTATCATGATCCTTCGTAGAAGTAAATCGTATAAACAAAGAGAATAGATTAATGAGTTTGTTAGAACACAACGGGTATGAAACTATATTTGGTAACCTTTTATTCAAACTTTAAAGTAAGTTTGTGCTTTAAAATCAGCAAGTATTATAGAAATAATTGATTCTGGGGAAAAAAGTTTGAAAACTAGCTTGCATATGCAGACCTGAACTGCTGACCTTCCTGTGTGTGTGTGTGTGTGGTTCTGTTTGCAGTTGGCATCCCCTAACAACAGTATTACCATTATTAATAAGCAGTCTTAGCAACAAAAGCGTATGTTTAATGCATATTGTATATAGGTTTTAACAACGTAGTTTTTTCATACCGTCGGACATTCATTTAGCTTGTACTGTGTGTTGTTTTTTTTTAAGTGCAATGAAATATTCTCAGGAGAGGCCATTGAGCCAAGATGCTGGTAGACCAAGACTCTACTCGCATGTTGATGTTTCATTCAAGCGCGGTTTACGACTCAGCAGGTATTCGAAGAATGCGCATCGTGATGACATGTACGTTTTTGGAAAGTCTTTTCTCGTATCTGTAAGCAACCTTATGCTCGACAAGTTGTTGTTTAAACAAACATTTTAAATGAACCGTAACGTTATGGGTAAAAGGGTTGGTGCCTGCAAAAGCCATAAACTCGCTCAAATCAAACTTAAATAAGACCCACATATGGAACCTTTTTAAAATATTGCTAGTTTATTTTTTTTTAAAACATACAGAAAGACTTTGGCGAAATGTTTTATCGCATGTGTGAGGGGATTAAAACATTGGAGATGATACTTAAAATAAGAACCTTTTAAAGATGCTGAAGTGTTTAATGTGAAATAAATCTGATATAAATTTTACTTTAGTTGAAATTTAAGCAAAAACCACATGATTCTACCAAATGTTTATTTAAAGTCTTAAGATTAGGCTTTGAAATCATTATTAACACGGCCATAACATTCACTTAGAGAAAAAAACAGAATAACATCTCAGATCATCTGGTCTGTAACTCGACCCCTCATCCTCCCTTGTCTGTCAGGGTCTGAGGCAGACCCTGCAGTTTCACATTGGAGATTCCCAAAGAGGAGCTGTGACTTTTGTTTATATTTAATAATGTTTATAACTTAAACTTTTTTTTTATTCACAGAATGGACATCATTGTTCACAGAAAAAAATGTAAGACATTTTATTATCGCCTAAGACTTGTAAATGTTTATATAGTATGTTAAATATAATCAAACTTATTTATTAACATCTTTAAAATAAGATAATTATGTGTTTTATAGGTTTCAATAAACTTAAATAAATGTTGAATGTGTTTAAAATGTATGATGAATGAATTGCCTTTGTAACATGCTGTCATATATAATTATATATGTATTACCACCTTCTTTAACCCTCTGGATCAGAAGGGTTTTGGGGTCCCCTGTAGAAATTTTGTCATGTCCCTGACATTGGTGTTTTTCAGAATCATAAAAAGCATATTAATAGTCTAAGGTCTGATTATACTGTATTCAGCACAAACTTGGCTACAATAATATGCCTGTAGCTTGAACACACACGTTTGTGGTTTTAAGAAAACAGCATTTATGTTTGGTTAGTGAAAAACGAAAACACTTGTTTAAAATGTGTGATAAATGGTTTGCTTTGCTGTAACATGTTTGTTACTAGGATGTGTTTTATAAGTTCAATAAACTACATATCGAATACTTGTTTTAAAATAATGATGAATGATTTGCTTTAGTAACATGGTAGTAACATGCTGTCATATAATTAAATATTTCCACATTCTTTAAAATAGAGGCAAGTCTCTCTTTAGCTTGAAATGTTTATGATTTATCAGAACACAAATTTGTATAATGACATGGGTATTACTCTGATATAACAACGTAAATGCAGTTTATGATGAAATTCCCTGAGTCCTCGTAATTAAGATTGCAATCAATATCTTATTTAAAAAGGGGTGTATGCAGAATTTTGGTAAACGTACAGTACAAAATCATTACGACTATATGTGGAACGTCCACAGAAAACATACAAAACAACGTGTGTGTGTGTGTGTGTGTCAGCTCATCCAACTCAGACTGACATTTTACTCTTGTGAGTTAGAAGAGCTCAAAAGCAGGACTTAATTTCCCAACTTAGGTACATTTTGTAAACATTTAATTTGAGTTAATTGCCCCCAGAATAATGTATGTTATATATAATCACAGTTTTTAACTACCTTCTTTAAAAGAAGAGAGTTGTGTGTTTTATAAGTTCAATAAACTTAAATGTTGAATATGAGTTTAAAATGTAAGATAAAAGATTTGCTTTGCTTTAGTAACATGTTTGTTACTATGACATATATAATTATATATTTTGTTTATTACCATATTCTTTAAATGAAGAGAATGATGTGTTAAATAAATGTTGAATACTTGTTTAAAATGAATGATGAATGATTTGCTTTAGTAACATGGTAGTAACATGCCGTCATATATAATTATATATTTCCATATTCTTTAAAATAGAGATAAGTCTCTCTTTAGCTTGAAATGTTTATGTGCGTGCTTGTTTATATAACTTATCATGATACAAAATTGTATAATGACATAGGTATTACACTGATATGACAATGTGGTTTATGATTAAACTTCTTGAGTCCTCGTAATTAAGATTGCAATCAATATCTTATTTAAAAAGGGGTGTATGCAGAATTTTGGAAGGAGTACAGTAAAAAAATATTTTTGTCTATGGAGTGTCTATGGAGTGTAGTAATACTCCAAATAATTGTCCCACGATCATAACAGCTTTTTACATTATACTAAATGAGTTCTATGAAAATATAAAATGCAGAAAGTTTACTGTGATGGGTGGGTTAAGGGGATGATACAGTATACAATGCATTAATATAATGGTAATATAAATATTAAAGGTTCTAAATATAATGTAGAAACTCAAATGTCTGTGATACAAATACAAATATACAAATAAATGTGAACTGAACTGAAATATGTATATGGAAATACTCCATAAAACATGCCCGGACATGTTGAGTCCACTATATCCCTTACCATTTGCCTGTTAAAATATTTATTTTAAAAGACGAGAGTAAGACTCTGACGATTGAATGCGTGTCTGTGTAGCCTACTTGTTTAACCTATGGTGTGGGGGCAAGTGTCCTCTCACAGAGAGAGGGAGAGGGAACATTTTATTGAGCCCATGAGTAAATTACTTATAAAGCACATGAATTATGCATTTATTTTCTAAGATGTAATGTTTTCTGTGATGGTTGTAACATGTATAATTATCTGTAGATAAAAACATCAGGATTCTGTGTAATATCGCCATTTTAGATGACTACGCAAATGTGTGTGTGAGTGTGAGTGAGAGAGAGAGAGAGAGAGAGAGAGAGACAGAATTAAAGTGACCATTTTTTGTATTCATCTCATTCAAAGAATAGTCATCCTCGCAAAAGGAGGAAATATTTTGCTCTTGGAAAATGTAAGGCAATTTATATTTTTTAACCATTTCATTCGTTAAGCTAAGCATTTTTATCCCTTCTCAATGATAGCTTATTTTATTTAAATTCTTTTTATGCAACAGAATATATTGCAGGTACGCATATTGTGATATGGTCTCATGACTTTTTAATATTGATCGTTCATTATTGTTTTTTTCATAGAGAAAATCCCATAGAGATAGAGAGGGAGAGGGAGAGAAATCGTGCAACCGGACACCACGCGTGCCGCAGATGGGGAGGGGCGCCCACACAGATGTTCCCATGAGGAAGTTTCAAAACGCTCCATAATATCTTCAAAACATTCCTCAACAGCTCATTTATGGTTTTTCCACCGACCGGATAACATCCCGGATGACGCCGGAGATTCACGCATGACGATTGCAACATCTGGATCTCATTTGAGTGGTCAACACCGATGGGGGTGGTCGCGATGTGGGTGGGCCGTGTGGGGGAGGGGGGGAAAGGTCACAAAGGTCAAAGCCATCAATCAATTTTGTCATATGCTACCGGATATAGACTACTCTGACCACATAAAAGCAACATGCCAGGCAAGTGTGAAAAGGGAGACGCAATTTACACTACTGTTCCAAAGTCTGGGGTCAACACATCTCTTATGCTCACCAAAGCTGCATTTATTTATTAAAATATAGTACATCCATGTTTTCTACTGTAATATACTTAACACTGTAATTTATTCTTGTGATGGCAAAGCTGAATTTTCAGCATCATTACTCCAGTCTTCAGTGTCAAACGATCCTTTAGAAATCATATTAATATGCTTAATTGCTGCTCAAAAACATTTGGGTAAAAGTCTTTACTTTCACTTTTGATCAATTCCATGTAAGGATATTATAGTTTTGAATTTTTAAATTAGTTTTTATTTTAATATCGTTTTCAAATTTCCTATAATTTCAGTTTAGTTTTAGTTAGTTTCATTAATGGTTTTGTTAGTTTTAGTTTAGTTTTTATTTTGTGAACACATTTCTATTTAGTTTTTATATAGTTTAGTTTCAGTTTTAGTAATTATAGTTAATGGAACACTTCCAGTGTAGACCAAACCAAGACATTTAATGTTAGCAAAGTTGAATGTTTGCAGTTTACAGTTAACTCTTGTACAAACCTCTTAATAATGAAAATAAAATAATTATTTACAATTCAACAAAAAAAAGCAACATATGTATACAATTTATTAATTCATATTCATGTTCATATTCATTCATATTAAATATGTAATCTTGTTTAATATGCCAATAGTTTACAAACACCAAGCTAATCAAGGTTTTCAGAGTTACTAGACTATCAGGCAGTTGAGTTTTTATCAGGGTTGGAGCTAAATTCTGCAGGACAATGACCCTCCAGTGCTGGATTTGAGGAAACATGCCCTGCGTCCCAATGTACATACTATCCACCCTATCTGCCCTAAATAGTAGGCCTATTAAAAATGACTAATATCACATAGAATTTAGCATGGACAGTGTGCACATTGGGACGCAGGCATGTTCTTTGCAATCGTCATTGAAACTCTGTAAACATTATTTTTGTCCATCTGTGTTTTCATTGCATTAATTTGTTGGATCTTTTGCACAGAGCCACCGGTGCACACTACTGTATGTCCCGTCTCTCCTTCTATGAACGTACACAATAAGAAGAAACAATCTAAAATGCTTTGAAACCTCATACTACTCAAAAATAAATGCGATAAGGTGATTTAAATGATGTTTGCACTTTACTTTGACGAGCCGCTCCAGTGCGCACGCGCTTCAGATGAGCAACGCAATCAATCCCAGTTCTAAAGTTCCTTTTACACAACACGGCATGCGGTGAAAACACAGCGCGGCTATCGCTTTCTCTCATTTTGGATGCATTTTATACAGTCAAGGCGGTGCTCGTGTTATGGACTCGAGGCAGACGTTACCATAGTAACTATTGATGACTATTCACTAAAGTCAGCTCATCCAAAACTTTTAATTCTGTGTCTGTTAACTCACTCATGCTGTTATTGCACGTCGCACTGTTCCTGTGGCTCAGTGGTAGAGCATTGCGTTAGCAGCGCAAAAGGTTGTGGGTTCAATTCCCAGGGAACACACATACTGATAAAAAAAAAAAAATGTATAGCCTGAATGCACTGTAAGTCGCTTTGGATAAAAGTGTCTGCTAAATGCATAAATGTAAACGTCAAGCACGCTTTTAAACGTTCGTGCGCTGTATTATTGTGCATTATTATTATTTCCCATGTCATATTTTATAGTTATTTCATAGCCCGCGTCTTGTTTTTTAAATGCAAAAACGCATTCTCTGTGAATAGTCGCTTAGGACGCAGCTCACGTGCATGAAGCGCCATCCATTTCCCTAAACAACCACAGGTCCGATTTTCTGGCACAGAATGAGAGCTGATTAAATCACGAACACGATTATTTATTTTTGCTAATTATTATTTTATTTTAGTTAGTTTTTCAGTTACTGTTGTTAGTTTCGTATATTTTTAGTTTTTCATTTATTTAGAAATTATAATTTTATTTCAGTTTACGAAAATGTTCTTTGACCAGTAGTTTTAGTCTTAGTTTCAGTTTTCGTTTACGAAAATAACCTTGATTCCATGCATCTTTGCTGAATAAAATAGTATTAATTTCTTTTAGAAATATCTTATTGGTAGATATTGTTAGCACAAAAAACGCAACAAATAGCATCTATTTCACAGTAAGTGCAGATATAGATGTGACTCACACAACATTTACTGAACATACAAAGTATTATGTTATTTACACTGAAGTTAAAAATATCAGGGCAGTGGTAGAAGGTGTTTGTGACAATAGCCTCTGCTAACAAGGTTGGCTGTTTGCACTCAGTGAAAATAGACAATGCTATAAAATGACCTCTGATTGATCAACGACGTGTGGCAGATGCAAAACAATAAAATAGTTTTATCTTGGGCAGTGTGTGCTGCTAATAGTCATGCACAACAAAGCGACAGGATTTTGTGTACAAGCTTGGAAAGCAGTGCCTCTGTCAGTGCCTTCTGAAAATGAACTGGAAACAATGCAAAATGGCCTTAACTGACTTACTTTGACAACAGAATAATAATTGGAATAGCCTCCTCATTGATTTTTTTTTATACTGAAAGCAATACAGCATTTTTTAAGTGCCAAATCTTGTTTTAGCCCCAAAACAGTGATGTACACAACCTCCACAAGCGAGCTGCTTCTATGCCAAAAGCAAGCATTGCTCATGCTTATGTATGATACCCCAACATGGAGCACTTCAAAGAACAGTCCAGCCGTACGAAAAAAAGAAAAAAAAAAATCTCAAGATGTCCTTCCTGTGCCTTATGTACAAACAAATCTGAAACCCGCTGAGCCAACTGGCCATGTCTCTTCACACGGTTTCTACCACCCACACCAGTAAATAGGCTTCAAACTATGGCAAAATGTTGCGGAAAACAGCACATAAGGAAAATAATATACCATACTAGTAGAGTAAGACAACTTGTAGCTATAAAACTTGTGTTGTAACCTGAACTGCCCATGGGAGCCTTACAGTACCTTTGTATTAGGGCTGCACGATATTTTGTATGTGATAGTCATGCGCATCTCGTCAGTAAAGACGGTTCTGTGATTAGCCGTAAATCTCCATCACCTGCTTTCAAATGGAGTGGCATTTAATACACAGAGCCGTAGATCACTGACAAGCTACGCAATTCGCGCTCAGAATCGCAGATGAATCGCATGCGATAGTGAACGTGATATTGCGTAGCTTGTCAGTGAACTACAGCTCTGTGTATTAAATGCCACTCCATTTGAAAACAGGTGATGGAGATTTACGGCTAATCACAGAACTGTCTTTACTGACGAGATGCGCATGACTATCGCATGCAATATATCGTGCAGCCCTACTTTGTACCAACAGATCTAGCCAATGTTAACATTATCTGTTCTGCATGACTGTTTCACTCTTGTGTGTTTACACAACCTCTTCAAAAGTATTTCACTAGGTTATTTCATACTTGCGTACTACAGAATGCAATTGTACAAACTTAAAATTAACTCAGCACACAGCACACAGAACATAACTTAAAAATGTGCTCAACTGAAACTGCATTATATTTAGCAAACCACACTACGCCTGCCAAATCATCACAGATGCTCTGGCCAGATACACTCATGTAACGGTTTGTAAATTTACTTCAAACAACTTTTAGCCCAAATTAATGATATAACTAAGAGAAAAATAAGCATTTTAGCACCATGCAAAGCAACAGTGTTATTTGTCAGTCTCAACTTGTCTCTGTGCAGGTAATCACACCATTAAGGTTAGACTGAAACAGCTACACTGAGAAATATGACTTGTATGCAGACTTTTAACTAAGCCCAAAGGTAAGAAGTGAACAGAGTGCGGGCAATGTAAAACTAACACTGAGCAAGTATGAAATGTCAGTGGCTTATTAGAGGTAGGCATCGTCATTAACCAAATCAATTACTTTAGCAAATGAGCGAACTGCGTAGCACATTAATGTAAGGGGCTTGTTTATACATACTAAACTGTTGCATTACTTTGTCTTCATTAACATTTCCAATCATATTTACACAGCAATGTAAATGTATTAAATTGTTTATGCATATTAACCAGTTTGCTGTCTTGGGCAAGCAAAGGTTGATGCTTGTTTAGCAAAGCCTGACGTCAACTGTCAGTGACCTGGTAATTTAATCTGATCAGAAAATTAATAAATCAGTAAATTTAGTTCCTTTACGAATGCTACTGTTTTCGATAAGCTTCAAAGCATAAAAATGTTCACTCTATAGTACACTAATATTTAGGGACTGGAATTATAATCACTCTGATTCTAATTAATTCCTTAACAGAAGTACTTCTGTGGGGAAACAAAGAAAGAGAATTTCTGAGCAATCTGTTGCCAAATTAAGTAGTCATTTCAGATCTTAACAAATGTAATAAAATAAAATCATTCAGATAAAAATCGTTCACTCTATAAAATTGGGACTATATTATATGTTTTTGATTCATAAAATTTAATTGGCTCATAAAAAAACATTGGTTCTGGAATTGGACTACACTTGAAGCTCCACTAGACTGAACTGTCAGAGTATTTTAGAACAGTGTTGTCTGCTGCGATGGAAAGATGTACTTTAAAAAGCCAAATGTCAAAGATAATCTGGTTCAGTTTTGTTAGCAATACTTGAATGGACAGTTTTCCACTGAAGAAGACAAAAGACAACATTTTTACATTTTCAACATTCATAGTAAGAAAAGTTTCTTAAGCAGCCAATCAGCATATTAATTGGAATTATTTCTGAATAACCATGTGACACTGAAGACTGGAGTAATGATGCTGAAAATTCAGCTTTGCATCACAGGAATAAATTACATTTTAAAATACATTCAAATAGAAAAAACTTTTTTTCAAATGGTAATAATATTTTACATTTTTTCTGTATTTTTGATCAAATAAATTCAGCCTTGGTAACATTTTAAAATCTTACCGACACCAAGCTTTTGAACAGTAGTGTATGCATTCATAGTCAGCAAAATTATAGAAGACTGTTGTACAATTACGACAGTGATTTAAGCTATAAAAAAAAACATTGTTGAACAAAGAGATCATATTCAAAGAGATGTCACAGTGTACCGTTTCTACAGTGCAGACAGACCTTTTTAGTCAGCGCTCTTAAAGAGCACAATTACATGAAAGAACTATCAGTTGTACTCTGACATTTTGATTTCACGTAAGAGTAGCAAAAGAAAGAAACACTTCGTCTATATGTAATCATACTATCTTTATAACATACTATTGTTGTCGTACAGTAGATAGTCTATAAAGTTAAGAGAGGAGGCACTTAAAGTCCCCTGCTGAAAGCTGCCCTTTTTCCCCTGACCTGAGAACGGTCTTTCTGGTCTTCAATCATGCCTTCCTTAAGTCTGAAGCAAAGCTAAATCTGTGCCCAGGCCTGTGCTTCTACTTATTCTCCAACTCATACCTCAAGCTGACAGCAGATCGATGCATTTTGATTGGGTGCCATCATGGCTCCGCCAGGCCCTGGCTTAAAGAGGTCTGCGGCCACTGGGAAATTCGCTTGATACTGAGCATCCTTGGAATAACCTCCCCAGATTAGAGCTGTGTGCCGCGGGCTGTCAGAGTACACTTTACTTTATGAGTCTAAAGCTGGAGATGAAAAAAATATGAAACAAAAGATTAACTAGCAATCCCTGTTATATTTTTCAAATTGTACGAAAACAAATTGTACGGAAACCTGAGGTGGCTGAGACAGAGGAAGAGATGGGGCCCTGGGGACTACCGTCCAAGAGGACTCAGGTCAGCGTCCCAAATTACTCTGGTGTCACTGGGGAGAAGCCAATCCCTCTATATCTGTACGTCTGTGCTGGATAACAGCAGGCACTTTTGATAAATCTGCGTGCAAAAGGCCCTCTAATGGATGCAGCCTATAGATATGGGTTTATAATGAGGAGAAACTTAAATGATGTTATGTATGCAGAAGGTTAATTAAAATAATGCAAGCCTTATTTCACAGGAACATAATATGAGAAAAGAACAGATATAAAAGCACACATGGTTTACTTTATAACGATCTAAGACTGGCAATACTGTATGCGTCCTCCACCGAAGGCATTCATTTACACTGGAAAATTGCTGATAGATGTGAAATGACCCATCATGGTGTTTTATAATGAGCTTCTTTACTCTGTGGTGGAGCAATGATGACATTGTCCTCTGAACATGCTTAGGCGGGTGGAATTGTATGCGTTATAGCAGGCTAATATCCTAACAGTCTTATAATAGGATGAGATTCCCTGCAGGTTTTAACAGCAAATTATTTCCATTAGGTATTTTATAGGCCAATTGTTTAGATTGTACGATAAACTTCATTTCACAGCATGTTTATGCAACCAAATGCCAAACATCAATGCAGAGGCATATTTACCTGAAGGATGCTGTAAATAAATGTAGTGGATAAAAAACTTAAATCGTTAATTAAGCTGTCCAAGCATGAATCTTTTGCTCAGATATTTATATCTTATAAAGCTTTGACAGCAGTGGTGCTTTAATTAGCATGATGCCATTGTGGTTTTTAGCTGTGCAAATTAAAAGTTTCTCCTTGCTCATTCAGACGGACGTGGTTTCTTGAGCACCCTGCATCTTTAAGAAAATCTAAAAATAGGGCCACAGTTAAAAACTTTTCAAACTGCCTCTAGAGACCCCTGCATATTTTTCCATTTGGTCACAGTCCTTATATAAACGCTTCCTAATAAATCTGTTCAGCCTAAAACCGGCCTAATTACACAGTGCTTCCATATCAATTAGCCACGATAGTTGTTAAGGCAACCTAACTATTCACTTGTTAAAAATATAAAGTTTTGCACAGTTGTAACATAATTTGTGATGTTTGCATCATAAAATATCTAATTGTCAGCTTGAAACAGGCCATAATGGAAGTGCAATGTTAATCCATATGGTAAACTTTCTTTGACACCGTATTGTCGTCTGCTTTAAGTCCTTTCCCTCTTGTTTTGCTCAGCCCTATCGTACCCTCTACCAGCAGAAGCAAAGATTAGTCTCTTTAGGTCCTTTGATCTAAAACTTGGGCCTCTGGGTAGGTGGGGATGGTCTCCCTGCTCGTGTATACATTAGACAGCACATATTGATTTTTTTGTGCTGCTCATCCCAAAAGGCCTTTACGTTTCTACCCCCCCCCCCCATCTGCTTTCCACACATGGAGATGAATTGCGCTTCAAGGCCGGTTTTGATGAACCTGTGATTGGCTGTCCTTAGCCTTGGGATCTGCTGGTGTAATTAGAGCCAGGAGTCAGCCTGCCTCACGGTGAATGAGATGGCCCCTAGTGCCTGTCCTGTAGAAAAATACATGTACATTCACCGGACCAAAAACTGCCAAGAACAAGATTCATGCTAGCTCTGAGCTATGTGAGGAAAAGTGAAGGCTCTGTTTGCAGTAGAGATTCATGCATGCGCCTAAATATAGATATGAAGACCAAGACCTGACAAGGTCAGGAGAAAATCTATAGAAGTGCCTTTTTAATCAATAGCAGTTTTTAATCTGTCAGTTGTAAGCAACTGAGACTAGACCTGTTGACTTTGAACAACGGGTAACTCAACCTGCAGGCGAACTAGGCGGAAGGTATAAAGGATGTGCACTAATAAGAAGATGTACAGAGAGAGTGGTCAGGTCAGCTCACACTAAGATTGTATTCAAAGCCCTTAGTATACGAGAGATTTCTCAAGTCTCATTGACAATGAACATCTCACTTAATAAAGGTTCTCCATGCTTATTTCAAATGCTACATAAATGCTACAAAAAGGGTGCAGTATATCATGACAAGAGCAATTCACTGCCATGAATAAACACAATAGCTTACATTTAAACATTACTGTATCTACTGTTAACTACCTGCAAGTCACAGCATTCCTCCCATATTTTCTTTAGTAAGTAGAATAACTCTTCATTTGTGGTGAAAGTATGGTGATTAGCACTGAAGCAGATTTCATTGTTCAACAGTATGTACTGTAGTTCCAGCAGAGCAGGATTAATTATTAATAATGTACTTTGATATCTACCAAAACACTTTTGTACTCCTAAAGTCAGGATGTAGTTTCAGAACTATATTTGTTTTTATACATACAAAATGTATTTGACTCATTTGTAGAGATTAAATTATTGAGTATTGAAAGTAATTATAATATAAAATAATTTCCAAAAACATTGCAACCTTGCCCCTTTAGTGAGTGAAATGGATGATATGGGCTATGAATTTCAAAATCTATCTACAAGTTAAACAGGTAAAGCAGGTGAAAAGCAACTGAAATATTTTTTTTAATTATGCTGCAAACCGCAGTTTATAGATGCTGATATATTTTTAAACTATAGACATTTTCATAACTGAATTCAATGGACTGAAAATTTTAAAACAAATATATACTAATATTTAAAAGAAACAGGCTTGTAAGGGAGCCAGCGGTGTGTCAACTGCAGAAAAAAAGGCCCCAAAGATGTTCTGAAGAGCATAAGCACCACTGTTCCAAATGTACCGGCAGATGGAGGCGAAAAAATAAGGTGACGTGACAATGGGGTCAAAAGTTCAGAGTGTTTATTCCCAGGAGTGCGAAAATGAAGGTTTCCCTCTAGTGTCTCAAAGATATTTACAATGAAAGTTCAAAAACACGCAAAAAAAAAACATAAAAAAAAAACTGATCAAACAACCATTTGGCTATGTCAAACGAATTGACCCAAAAGACAGCGACTCCAAAAATCATCTCACAACTCACTCTACGAGTCCTCTAACAAATCTGAGAGGCCATCTTAAAAAGACAAAGCCCCTCCTACTTGGACTAAACCATTTGGTAATTAAAAGGTAATAAAGAAACTTAAGAAAAACAAATAGACGTACTTTAACAATAACAAAGAGATAAACGGTTATGATAACACAAAACACAGAAATTTGAAACAAAACAAACTCAATTCATTATTAATGCTTATCAATGCTCAACCCAGAATTAAGCAGATCACCAACATCCCCCTTCCTACATGAGTACAATGAACCATGCCATCTATTGGCGGGAATGGGATCTTCAAAATGGTGAGCATCTACTGTGATCGGGTTTTGTCTGTGTGGCATGGGAAACTGTTCCAGTACGTAAGTACGACTATATATAATATGTAATTTGTTATACAGAAACAATAAACGTTTAACCTGATCACCGGTCTCGCTTTACTTCTTAACACAACAATACATAAATCAACATAAAATTTATGAATCAGTAGATGTCAAACTTTGAAAGAAATGACATAAGGACAGGAACAACATTACATAACACATGATCAATGACCAACATATCTGTGTTAACTGTTGTTTAGTTTGCGCAAAACAGATAGGGAAATGTATGCATGTATGTTCACAGTGCCGTGTCATTGTAAGAGTCCTTTTCATAATAAAAGTCTCTAGTCACAGAGCCTCACTGTGACATTTCCCCCTCCCTCTCCAGACACCGCCTGTGGTGTCCTCGAGAGAAAGTCTGCGGTGCAATTTTGCGACCCTGACCTATAAAGTACCTCAAAGTCGAATGGCTGCATGGCCAGAAACCACCTAGTAATGCGAGCATTTGTGTCTCTCATGCGGCCTAACCAGGCCAATGCTCGGTGGTCAGTTTCCAACCGGAATTTTCGCCCAAGCAAATAATACCTTAAAGAGTCAAGGGCCCACTTAACTGCAAGGCACTCCTTTTCAACAGTGGAATAGTTGACTTCTCTAGGCAGGAGCTTCCTACTAATGTATGCAACTGGCTTGAGTTGACCTTGTTCCTCTTGAAGCAGAACCGCACCAATACCATGTTGTGAGGCATCGGTCTGCACTGTAAACATTTTTTCAAAATCAGGACTTTGTAGAACTGGTTCCTGACATAATGCACCCTTTAAGTCATTAAAGGCTTTTTCACAGTCCTCAGTCCATACTAGCTTGTTGGGCTGGGTCTTTTTTGTCAAGTTTGTTAGGGTTATTGCCCTGGCTGAGAAATTTGGAATAAATTTCCTGTACCAACCAATAAGTCCAAGAAAAGCTCTAACCTGTTTCTTTGTCTCAGGCCGCCCTGCTGCTTTAATGGCCTCCACCTTCCCCACCTGAGGTCGGATCACACCGTGACCCAGCACAAAACCGAGGTATTGGGTTTCTGGTTTGGCGAGGGCACATTTATCTGGGCGGATGGTTAGTCCTGCAGCCTTAATGCGAGTCAGCACCTCCTTAAGGTGTTCCAGATGCTCTTCCCAGCTATGGCTGAAGATTATAATGTCGTCAAGGTAAGCTGCTGCATAGTCCTCTGTACCACAGAGGACTTGATCCATCATCCTTTGAAATGTGGCCGCAGCCCCATGGAGCCCAAAAGGAAGGACCCGGAACTGGAAGTGGCCAAAAGGGGTTCTGAAGGCAGTAAACTCCTTACATGCTGGATTCAGCGGCACCTGCCAGTATCCCTTGCAGAGATCCAACGTGCTCAGGTAATTCGCTCTTCCTAGTCTCTCCACCAGTTCATCCACCCGTGGCATTGGGTAAGGATCAAATTTGCTAATGCTGTTTAACTTCCTGAAGTCCAAGCAGAACCGCAGGGTACCATCTTTCTTTGGTACCAGCACAATGGGACTGTTCCACTCACTTGACGATGGCTCGATAACCCCTAGTTGTTTCATGGTATGCAATTCTTGTTTCATAACAGATAGAAGTTTCTCTGGCACACGATACACTGACTGCCGGACAGGTTTGGGATCCTTGAGGATGATAGCATGGTCGACTAAATCTGTCCTTCCAGGGGTGTCCATGAACAGATGATCGGGTATACATTCCTGGAGCTGATGTCTTTGTTCTTCACTCAAGTGCTGAAAATTTAATTCACTGTCACTGCGACAGGTTGGTAAATATTGTTCTTCCACTTCCTCTTCACACTCGACTGCTCTTACCAGCATTGCCATGTCACTGCTCTCTTCAGTTATGCCAGGAGAATGCTGTGGATGCCATTTTTTTAGCATATTCACATGAAATGTTTGCAGAGGAAGATTTCGTGAGGGGATTTCAATCTGATAGGTCACTGGACCTACCTTACTCTTTATCTGGTACGGGCCTTGCCACTTTGCCAACAGCTTATTTTCAGATGTTGGAAGCAATAACAGAACTTCTTCCCCAGGTTCAAAGCTTCGTGATCTAGCTGTTTTGTCGTACCAGTGTTTCTGCTGTACTTGGGATCTTACCAGATTTTCTCGTGCCAAGGCAGTGCTCTGTTGTAGTTTCTCCCTCATTTTTAGCACATAAGTGAGGATGTTCTTTGTCTTTGGGCTGTCTGTAGCCTCCCAGCTCTCCCTCAGGACATCTAGAGGACCTCGCACTTGGTGGGCGTACAACAATTCAAACGGCGAGAATCCTGTTGAAGCCTGGGGTACTTCCCGGTAGGCGAACAGGAGGTATGGCAGCCATTTATCCCAGTCTTTGCCTGAGTCTGAAACAAACTTCTTTAACATATTCTTTAGAGTCTGATTGAACCTTTCAACAAGACCATCAGTCTGAGGGTGATATGGGGTTGTTCTCACTCTCTTAATGCCCAGAAGCTGATAAACTTGATGCAGTGTACGACTCATAAAGTTAGTGCCTTGATCTGATAGAACCTCTTTTGGTATGCCAACTTGGGAAAAGAATTTCAACAAGGCTGAAGCTATCTGCTTAGCAGTAACATCTCTCAATGGGTATGCTTCAGGGTATCTTGTGGCATAATCTGAGATTACTACAATAAACCGGTTTCCTGCCTGACTCCTCTCAAGTGGACCAATAACATCCACTCCTATTCTCTCAAAAGGCACATCAATTACAGGCAAAGGGACTAGTGGGGCATATGCAGGAGTCCGACCAGTAGTGAGCTGGCATTCAGGGCATGTCTGGCAGTATTCTTTAATGTCTGTGTACATTCTTGGCCAGTAAAATCTTCTAGAGACTCTCAGACATGTCTTCACAAACCCTAAATGACCGGACCATGGAATGGAATGTCCTAACTGCAGTACCCCACTTCTTTGTGCTTTAGGTACAACAAGCTGAAGATCTCCCCCCTTAGTCTGCTTATACAGGAGTCCACGTTTCAACACAAAAGGCTCATCATGTAAAACATCAGTGTCATCATGCTGCTTAACCTGATCAAAGCACGCAGCTAAAGTCGGGTCTTCCCTCTGTAACTGGGCTAGATCATTTGGAATCACAATGTCTGATTCACACAACTCCGGTTCAGTAACCTCCTCCTTAGCCTGTTCTGCAGTGTCAAACATGCCTGCTACCCAACCTCTACGCTGACATAACCTGTTGTCTTCTGTTGGATCCGACTCAATCTCAATATCAGCAGAACCAAAAGGCAAGATTTGCAAGGCATTATCTGCATCTGGATCGAGTGTTTTTTGTACTGCCTGCTTTGACTGAGCCCTTGTCACTACCCCACACCACTCTATATCCTGCAGTAACTCAGACAACATTGGCATATCTGTGCCAAGTAGGATGGGATAGGGAAGAGTCTCAGCAATTCCCACCTTCATTAGATATGACTGATTCAAGACTTCAATATACACCTCTGCAGTAGGCAAAGGAGTGTTGTCACCGTGCACACAGCAAACAGTAACAGTGTCAGTGTCATTCCAGTCTTGTCTGGGCACATACCTGCTCTGCACTAGCGTATATGTACATCCAGTGTCCACCAAGGCTAAAACTGGTCTACCATTTAACAAGACAGACCTAACTGGCTGTGAATTACATTTCATGGGGGATGACTCAACTGAACGGGGAACATAACAAAGGCTCGCCATTTTAGGTTTCTTCAGGGGGCAAAGAGGTCTAGTATGGCCTGGCTGACCACAATGAAAACAGACAACATACTCCTTGGCTACACTCTGAGAAGTTGCATATGGAATAGTGGCTTTACTCTGTGGGAGTTTAAGGACTCTAGCTTGAGAGTTTGAACAGCCCCCAGACCCCTCAGACTTACCTCTGGCCACCGGGAGGATTCCTGCATAGCGGAAATTTCCTAATATATGCCTATATATGTAATATATGCCTCGGCCAATCTGGCAGCCTCAGCAGCAGTTGTTGGATCATGCTCCTTGACCCAAGTCCTCACGTCTGGGTACAAGACACGTAGAAACTGCTCTAGAACGATGGCCTCCATAATATCCCCTTTAGAGCTGCTGGGGTAGCGGACCCACTTGCAAAACAAGTCTTTCAATCGGATGTAAAGCTCTTGTGGTGACTCGTCAGCAGGGGTATTCAGGTTACGGAATCTCAGCCTATAAGTCTCTGCATTGATCTCATACTTTTTCAGTATTGCTGTCTTTACAAAATCATAGTCTTGTGTGTGTGAAGGGTCCATTGCAACAAATGCAGATCTGACCTTACCAGTGAGCAATGGTATGAGGTGGATGGCCCAGTCTTCTTTAGGCCACTGGTACACCTCTGCCAGCCTCTCAAACGTAAGCAAATAGTGCTCAATGTCATCAGAATCTTCAAGTCTCACTAGATGCGGCTCCCGCTCTATCACCTTTGGTGCTGGTTTGTCGGATACTGCTCCAAGACGGATACGTTCCATGTCAAGTTGCATCTGGTGACTGAGCACTTTAAAATGTTGTTCTCGTCGGACTGTCTCTCTTTCTTGTCGATCGTCTCGATCCTTCTGATACTCCATAAAGGACTTGAACATCTGAGCCAGAGCCGTAACAGCAGTATCAGCTCCAGCCCCAGGAACCATTGTAGGTGGCACTCTTTCATCTGGATCCCCCTCAATTTCACTCTGGTCCACATCTGGTCCAGTGTTCTCATCAGGCTGACTCCTTGTCTTCGGTGGCATTATTTAAAAAAAATGTCTACGTCACCTAATCGGTACAAAAAAACTTCTGACACCAACTGTAAGGGAGCCAGCGGTGTGTCAACTGCAGAAAAAAAGGCCCCAAAGATGTTCTGAAGAGCATAAGCACCACTGTTCCAAATGTACCGGCAGATGGAGGCGAAAAAATAAGGTGACGTGACAATGGGGTCAAAAGTTCAGAGTGTTTATTCCCAGGAGTGCGAAAATGAAGGTTTCCCTCTAGTGTCTCAAAGATATTTACAATGAAAGTTCAAAAACACGCAAAAAAAAACATAAAAAAAAAACTGATCAAACAACCATTTGGCTATGTCAAACGAATTGACCCAAAAGACAGCGACTCCAAAAATCATCTCACAACTCACTCTACGAGTCCTCTAACAAATCTGAGAGGTTTGACTAAAATGTATGTGATTTAGATGATTTTTGGAGTCGCTGTCTTTTGGGTCAATTCGTTTGACATAGCCAAATGGTTGTTTGATCAGTTTTTTTTTTATGTTTTTTTTATGCGTGTTTTTGAACTTTCATTGTAAATATCTTTGAGACACTAGAGGGAAACCTTCATTTTCGCACTCCTGGGAATAAACACTCTGAACTTTTGACCCCATTGTCACGTCACCTTATTTTTTCGCCTCCATCTGCCGGTACATTTGGAACAGTGGTGCTTATGCTCTTCAGAACATCTTTGGGGCCTTTTTTTCTGCAGTTGACACACCGCTGGCTCCCTTACAGTTGGCTTTTTTTTTTAAATGAATGGAAACCCATTGAAAAGTTTAGAAAATTCTGTCATTTGTTTCAGCAGCGATAAAATCAGTTGTTTGAAAGTGTAATAATCTAAAACACATTTTTCCTGTGTTTGGACACTGACTTGTTTTCCATTTACAGGTTTTAGCAACTGACTGCTAGAACTGTTTCTACTTTCGCTAGATAAGCTGCATCCTAAATACAGGTAGAGTACTCGAATATAAACACCAAGTAATCTTAAACAGTGGTGTACACAAGTACTGAATTTGAACTCTACTCCTCAATAAACACCATTTGGAGCTTTGGTTGTCTTCTCTGCCATAGCTCTCAAAATTAATTTGCTAGTCCACATATTCATACCTGGCACATCATGAGCAGCCAGACAAGAACCAATGCCATTTGGTGTCATAGATACCAAACTTGAAGTGCCGTACTGGAAGGCACATGGACACGAGTGAGATTTGAGAGCTGCAGCAGATGGGAACTTTTTAACAACTTAGTCTGTTTTGCATGGCTTTAGAAGACTTGGAATAAGCAGCATGAGTCATATGGACTACTTTTATGGTGCCTTCATGGTACATTTTGTTTTCCTTTTTGTAGCTTGACAGCTCGTGGTCACTGTACGCTTTCATAGTACATTATAGTGCAGCTCTTTTGTGCTCTGCAAAAGAAAGTATTTTTTCGAATGGGTTTTGAATGACACGAGGGTGCGTAAATAAAGAATTTCCATTTTTGGGTGAACTCTTCAAGGCTGATGGAAAAGTGAGGAAAAACTACAGTACTGACTTTTCTATGTGACATATAATCACCATTGTAACAAATCCAGGAGGTGCAGGCAAAGCTTATTAAAGCAGGGCTTTAGTATTTGGACAGCATTGTTTCATAAGGTGTCTGTGTGCTCTCCCTCTCATTCATACACCCGCAAGGGGACCCGGCACTGACTGTGGTGATGGATTAGCTCTCAAGCTCTGGTCCTCCCTCTTTCTCCCTCTCATCTCTCTGTGACACAGTCTGTGACCACAGCAAGAATATGTGTATTTCTGACCCCTGAATTCTACATGGACTGGAAGAAAAAGTGGCTGCAAAGGCAAATGGAGAATAAGAAAGACAGGGAGAGGACGGGCAACAAAAAAAAAAAAAAAAAAAGTGTCTTGCTCAATTGAACACTGTTGACTTCCAACAAAAAAACAGAATATCTGACCAAAAGACCCGTAAAAGCTACAGATGACAGATTTATTCATCCAGCGCATCTATTGTAGCTGTTTGTACACCACAGGCATGAGTAAAAAGAAGAAAAAAATTCCAAGCCTATAAAAACAGTCATTGAAATAATTTAATAAAAAACTGAGGGGAAAAATTAATAGAAAGATTAGGGGGAAAATTATAGTGAAGCATTTTTCTGAACCATTGAACCATTTATTTTTTCTGACTTGATTTATGACTCACAAGTGACTATAAATGTCACTGAAATCTAGAAGTAATAAAGCCATTTAAATATGATTTCCAGGCCTGAAAAAGTCATAGAAATTAAAAATAATAATATTAAATTACAGAAATGGAAAACTAGAAAAAATACAGAAACATAATACATTTCTGTAGTTAACCATTATTTTCTACTTAAAATTTTAGTGGCTTTAAGCTGCTGTTTAGGAGTGTAATCTGTATAAAATATTTGAAATTACTTTAAAAAGTAATCACAATTTATTGTAAATGTCATGGGAATTCATTGGTCAAACCAGCTAGTTAGTTATCAAGATAGGATATGTGGGCAACAACAGATAACCCATTCACCATGCTACTGAATAACTAACCTTAGTTAAGTATAGATAAGTCATTTTTATTTTAAGGTTTTCACCTTTTCTGTCAACCATATACCAAAATACATTGCTGCTACAGTCCTTTAGATATTGTGGAAATATAATTCTAGTGAAAAAAGTTACTGTAGGCAGAGCAACACAGATTCAAAATCTGTCGGAGCAGATGTTATAATCTTTATTATGTGTTGTGTACATATACTGCAATATCTAGATCTTCTTATGCATGAAGAGTTTCCTGCAAGAGTTCCTGCAGAGGAATGAATGAACAAAATATAAACATGCAATTTGCAAGCAATATAGCCGGGACCTGCTATGATCAAGAGCGCAACAGATGTTGACCGGTATGGCAGCAGCTGACCTGTGCAGTGCCAGGACTACAGATAGGAACACATGGCATTTTGGGAAAGAGCCCACGCTGACTGTGATATTACCAATAACTTTAGCAACCACACACTTTCAACAGGAGGCAGCAAACCAACAGGTGTCATTCCACAGGAAGCACATGAGAATAAAGACATTTACAAAGCTTGTCCATCCTAAACTACATTTCCTGTATGAGCAAAGCTGCCTTTTTAAATGATTAAGAACAATGTAGGTAGTAAATGAATCACATCTCTAACCTTAAACAGATTATTTGAAAGGAACACCTCCACATCAGCACTATTACAATTTCTTTTTCAATTCAATTGTCATTTGAGACGTACATCCTCCTTGAACTGTGGCCCACCAGGAAAAAAAAACAGTTTTGTCCATATTGTTGTCCTGTCAGCATCATTTTTCATCTCCCCAAAGCTTATTACCAGCCAGACAACAAGTCATAGTCAGCCCACAGTAAAGCAAAAAACCTTCTAGTTATTCTCAAGCCCAGCTAACAGCATTGAAACAATTAACCAGAAAGGATGCTCAAACCTAATGTTTCTTTTTGTATCGCACTTGTATAATGTGTAGTACTTTTTGTATCGCACTCCATGCGATTAACTGTAAATAAGTGTATTTTTTCCCCTCCGTCTCCCCCGAGCAGAATATCAATATAGCTTTTCAATTATTGGCCGGCCCCAAGTGAGGTCCAGACACTGATTGAGCAAGTGATGGGAAAAAAGGCTGAGAGAAGAGACAGAGACCACAGCTGTTCAATCTGGGGGGCAAAGCAGGAAAAAAAACAATCATTTCTCGCCGCAACAGCATTGTCAGTCACATTTATTACGAATAGCTATCGTCACATAAACTTCATGCCGTAGACACATGCATTATTAGTACAGAGAATAAATATGCCACTCTATTGAGCTTGTTTTATGAAAAGACATTCAACAAAATAATTTTATCTTCCAGTGAGCGCATCTACATCAATTTGCATTCATTAGAGCACAACCTCCGGGAACTAATCATGTTCTGGTGTCACCCTATAGACTAAAAGGTGCATGCACACAAGAACGTTACGCTTGTGACACCTGCTACATACGTGCCTCTACAAACACACTGTATCTGCAGCAGAACATATATTTGTCCATTACGGAAAACAAGCTATGCACTATTTGCATGAGCAGCCCAGCAAAGAAGCCCAAGCCATTAACCTTGACTCATTTTTACGTTCGCGTAGCGTACACATCCAAGTTAAACACCCACCCAGACGTACACACATAAACAGACGATAGATAAGTACAGCTACACAGGGGATTGAACACCATATGGAGCCAAAGTCAAATACACACACGCACACATGACTGCACACACTCACACAGACAGGCGGAGAGAGCGCGATCTACTCACAGAATGAAGCAGACACCAGGAGCTAATATCAAAGGATTGGCACGGATACAAGCTGGCTGCGTCCCGTCAGGAATGCTGACAGATTCCAGGGAAAAAGAGGAAGGAATATCCAAGGACACCTCTGAAACTGGATGGGAAAGGGGGGAGGGGGGGGGGCGAAAGCAGATCTCACGCTTTTTTAAGATCGGAGGTTAGGCTTCAGAAGATTTCCGTCTTTTGTTCTTGTTGCCTGGCTCTCCTTGTGGAATCTTTTGCCAAACGCTATCAGGTTCCTGATTTTGACTTGAGATACAACAGCATTTTATCTGGGGTAACCAGGAGTACAGAAGAAAAATCAGTCGGGAGGGCAAATAAAAAAAATTCCAGCAGAGATGAAATAACTCAATTCTCTCCTTTGCTCTCCCAGAGGCACGGAGAGGGGGATAAAAATGGAAAATGGAGTGACAAGATAAATACCTAAAACTGCAATAATGAGAAGCCAACAGAACATTCTGTTTCAGCTAAGGGATAAGAAGAAAAAAGCTTCTCCCTCCTTTTCCCCAGTCTATCTCATTCACTGCAATGTGTTACGATCTCCCTTACAGTCTTAAGGGTCATCTGGAAGAAAAAAAGAACCAAAAAAATCTAATTTTCAAGATGAAAAGAAGATCAAAATGGAAAAAAGAAGCTTAACTTATCAAAAGGTAGGAGTTGGCGACGATCTGTGGCATCTGGCCCCCTCCCTCCCCTTTTCGCTTTCTTTGGTCTTGTTCTCCTTCTGTCTTTCAATTTACCTGAATCTGAATAGTAAAACTAAGGCATGTAATACATTTTTCCTTTTTGCCCCAGATTGCAGAGAACAGCCTTGTCAATCCAAAGCATACCATATGATCTCTGTTTCTTTGTTTTCTTTCTAGACCTACACAGTAAAACTGTTGAATGTCTATGTCTAAAAGCTGAGATCTGATTGAGGTCTAATACAAAACAATCCCAAAATCAGTCTTTCCCTCATCAGAACAAGGGAGGAAAAACACCACTAAACGCCACAGATTGCTAGAAGATCACCAACAGAACTGGCCTGCAATCTGATTCTGAGTGGCGGGGTGCTTGAACGTGTCCCCCAGAAAAGCCACTTGAACTTCTAGTTCTCCATTTTCAGCTGCCTGCCAGGCAGGAAGTTCAATTATCTCCCGTTGAATGGTATCGCTTAGGATCCTCTCTGTGCGATATGAAAATCAAAGGATCTTCGTGTGATTGGATGACACTTATTCCTTTGGCCCCTCGGGGTTCTGTTCCAACTTAAAACGTTGGATGGTTTCGGAGTAGTAAACGTCAAGTGATTTCAATAAAAAAAAAAATCCCAATCAAGGATTTGTTCTTTCTTTTCGGTCCTACTTCCTTTTTAACGGCAGATATCCTCAAGTCTCTGTGCTCCTGTCACCGTGCTTTTGCTGGCAGGAAAGTAGGTGCATTCTGAGAGCGTCTGGGGATGTATGGAAGAAGAACTTGCTGTCAGCAGGCAGGAACGGTAAGGCGTCATGGGTGGAGAAATGGGCCTTTACGGAGCAGGAAACAGCCTGGAGCCAGAGGAACAGACAATTAGGAACATATAATTAAAGCAGGAAAAGACATAATGATGTAATGCCAGGGATCTAGAGTGGCCCGAAATGTTCTTTTTCCATTACTTGCTCATTTTATGAGATCAGTCGCATCATCCACACCTCTTACTCTGATGTCCTTGCACTGACATTCTCCCTTTCCCAAGTCCCTTCCTTCCAGCATTCCCAGCTTTTTTTGTGTCTCTCTGTCCTTGAACTACTATTTCAATACAGTCTTACCTCTTATCCAACGTATACAATTCTCGCTATATAAAAAGTAATTACAGCCGATTGTCCTTCAGATGAAGTGAGAAGCCAATGCAAATGCTTTAAACAGAGAACAATCACTGCTATTATATTTTCACCGAGTGAAGTGGTGTTACGAGGGACCATATGGAAAATGTTCTGTGATAAATATTAGCGAAACACTGGCTCCTTGCGTGCTTGAATGTTACGTAAGCCTGTTAGCCGTAGCTGGAATAAAGAGAGAGGGGAAGAGCCGGTCAAGTAGTTGCCATGTTTCTAAATCTGCCAATCTACCAATCTACTGTGCTTTTAAACGTGAACGCTCACAAGCTGATGCTTTTTACGTCATGGAATGACAATCGAGTGCTTGACGCTGTAAACACATTAAGCCATTAAAATACATTATGCTTTGGCTCTCAAGTCAAATTTGATTTGTTTTGACTCATTAAAACAAATATAATTAGGTATTTACAGGCCATGATTTGGGTTTGTTTGGCTAACAGAGTATTACTTTTCCAAATATTTGGACGAATTTAATATGTTCGAATATGATCTGTTGTCCTGGTTTTTGTGCGACAGCTGTGCCAATGCGTTTTACATAAGAAAACAAGGGAAAACATTCCCTTTCAAACACACGTCAGTGCATTTGTCCTTGAAAAGCATGCCATGTCACAGGTAAATCGAGGCACTTCTTAGTATTATCTGATTGTGTGTGGAGCCAAACCAATCCATTTTTGACTATTCAAAGCCTTATTACACCATTTTAGAAGCCGTCATGTTAAATCAATAGGTCTGTGCCCTAGCAGACATCAAACTCTGTACCTTCGGCACACATATTAACAAAGACTTCAGCAAAGGGCGCCGAGATCACATTCTGTACTTTTCTCTGTGTGATCTAATGCTTCCGCGAGTGAGTCAGATCATCGTGCCAAGAAACCAAGCAAAGGTGAGAGGTTGAAAACGAGATTCGTTTTTCTCTTGCACTTCTCGCGCTTGGCACAGTGAAACATAATTCGGTCTGCTTTGTCATCCTCTATTCCTGCCCCTCTCTGTCTGTGATAGCGGCTTTGAAAAGGATTTACAACTCGGAAGATTTCCCTGATAAATCCGACGCTTTGCATCATCTCAGTTACACAGAGGTAGAGACAACAACAGTATTTCACTCCGAGATATCACGCAACTCTTTCACGGTAATTTATGAATCACGTCATGCGGGCAATAAAGCGGTTTCCAGTATATCACCTCTCTCATCATCGTCGCTTTATACTTTTATCTTTTGCAATTGTTTAGGAAGGGTTGTGCTTATATCTGTGTTGTCAAGAGGTGGGAGATCCTCATATTACTGAAGGCTAGCAACTGACAGGACGTTTTATTGCTCAGCGGTTGCTCTTTCATTGCTCAGAAGTCTTAATGGAGGTCTTGGTGTCTTAGGAGAAAGAAAATTTATACAAATAAGACAATACTTGACATACAGTAAGAATATGAAGCTATTCATTTAATGTGAATAGCATTAGAATTTGATGAGAAATTGGGTTAATCCTGAGATCCCTGGCTCTTGATTGCGAATGTAGGCATTTTGGTGAAACTCAAGACAACGAATGAACATCTAAGAGGTCTCTCCATTTGGTCTCCATTTAGTCTCATCGCTCTCTAAGAGAAACAACTGCGATATTAAAGGGAACTCATTGGGAGTTTTCTTTGCTACAAGTTCGTACGCCATATAAAAGCTGCTGTATCCAAAATGAACATTTTATTTATGTGCTTATATGCTTCCCCTTCCTCCCAGGTGCTAATGTTAAACAACCTTCACACACACTCACAGCCAATGGTAGCATAGCCAGCAAAAGCACAGCATCGTGGGTAAGCTGTCACAATCACCATCAATCTGCACGCTCGCTGCCTCACCCATGAAATACAAGAAGAGTTCACCGGCAGACGCATATACGGCTGTGACGATATATGAGGACTGTGTGTGTGTTTAGGGCTGTGACGGTGGCAGATTTTTACCACCGCGGTGGTAATGGACCAACAACCGCCGGTGGTGCGGTGTTGTGTATATTTATATATATATATAATTCTGAAACACAAACATAAATAAATGAGGCTCAGTCATCTATTAAAAAACGTACGTGTTTATTTTAGCACTTCTGTCAGTGAACAATCAGCCTGCAAAACACTAAAATAAATATCAAAGAAATAATACAGTTAAATAGGAAAGTAGCCTTAAATAACGCGAGCGACGCGGCGAGAACTCATTCTAATCAGTGATGCTGTCCACAGATGCGGCGCGATACAACACGACAAACCCCTCACAGTAAACTGCCTTGTTCTATTTATGACATAGGCCTACTGACACGAAGTTCAAATGTCCTGTAGACAGACTCAACCTGTTGTGTTGCGACACGGCGTCCGGTTTAGACACGGCTTCAGTGTTGCCAGATTGGATGGACGATTTCCAGCCCAAAAGCTCACAAAAACCGCCCAAAACTTTAACTGTCAAAATAATGTGATATAATGTAAATCATGGTTGATAAGAGCCATTTTTAACTCCTTATAATGAAATAATGACGACAAAATAATATAATGCTAGATAAATTTCCCATGGATCAAATCGGGGCAAATACATTAAAGAGAACTACCAAATATGATTAAAATATGCAAGCAGACACTGTCAAAACGGCAATCAATGTCAACCGTCAGAATTTAAATGCAAACAAGTGCCCAATATAAGTGATCGTAATTATAGGTATTTCACACTCGTTCATGCACACATGACAGTCAAAGCTGTCATTCTGTATGATAATCCGACAATAAATTTTTTTTTACAACAATACCTTCGTGTCGCTCTATAATTTCACACAGAAGTCTTTCATGAAGTTCATATGTAGAACTTTGCACAGCCAAAACTAAGTCCAGCATCTTTAAAGGATACCAATCTGGACCGTTTAAAAGATAAAAGACAGGATCGTATAGATATAAATAGATTTTGATTAAATAATTGAACTGTGCTCTGATTTCGGAGTTGCAGTGATACAGCCTTCATGTCATCTCCGCAACAGGTGTAATTCACGTTTTGAAACACTCTCCACTCTTTACCATCAAACTTATATTTAGGCATTATGATCACTTACAGTCATACATTCAAAATCAGATCCGTTATCGCGCTAAAAACCCGTCACTCATGAATCATCACGTCTGTCTGCGATTGGCTAAAACATCAGCACCAGTCTCTTTGCAGGTGCGTGTGTGTTTAGTAACTTTGTGATGACTGATTGGATGCATGCAGTAGGCTATATATGCACACTTGGGCTTGTTTGTTACCCAATTATCCTATACAATTTATATGTTTTGAAAACCGCCAAACTGACCAAAAACCAGTCCAAATTTTGTCCACCCGCCCAAGCCAATATTTACCCGCACAATCAAACTCAAAACTGCCGGGAACCCGCCCAATCTGGCAACACTGCACGGTCAGTACTGTTCCGCTACCAAGCAAGCGGCCGCGTCCACGTCTGCACGCGCTGTCTGTGGAATAGGATTCGCGGCGTATGTTGCCACATTTCTTGTTGGCATCTTCCATTTACCGCTGTCTCGCTCGTATTTGGCCAGTTTGGAGAAAGCCTCAACAACACAAACCTGACCTGCCGGGCGATCACGTGAACTTGAAGACACTTGCACAAACGCGGATGGGTGACACGAATGGAAATGATTCCAGATCAGCGATGTAGTATTTGGTTTCCCAACAAGGTCCATCGCTCAAAATACATTTGCTGAATGCAGAATAAACTGTATTTTCCTGCCTCAAACCTGCCAATCTAAAGGAAACGCCGTGTATGGCGTTTGAGGTAATTTGTGAATTAGCATAGATTTATAGTCTAAATAAAACAATTTGCAACCGTTACTATATTACACTTGTATACAAAACTTTGTATTATGCTTGTTATAAAGTGTGTGACGTCACGTGCACTACCGCCGGTGGCAACAGACAACCGCGGTGACAACCGACCACCGCGGTGATGCGGTTGTCACAAAGACCGTCACAGCCCTATGTGTGTTTGTGCGAAGCATGTGTGAAGGATGTGTTTGACCTGAGCGCATTGGTCTAGGTTGAGCGCTCCTGTGACACAGACAGTTGTTAATGGCTGTTGAGGGATGGGCAGATGGGGACCGATGGGGGGAGCGAAGGGGGGACCGTGACAGATGAGAGAAAGAATGAAAGATAGAGAGAAAGAAAGAGTAGGAGAAGACGATGAAATGGGATAAAATGGCTGATGGACAACAGAAAAAGGGAATTCGGGGAAAAAAAGAGGGGTAAGGAAAATGATTGCGGTCAACTCATAGTGCATCATGCATGGAAAAGAGGGATGAAGAAGAGCAAACAAGAAAAGCGAGACACACTCACCCATGGCTCTTTTCCTTCACTTGCGACACTAAGTCTACTGCCCTGACAGAGAGAGGAAGAAAATCAGATAAACCTCAACAAAATGCCAAAAGGACTGATATTATGAACGTGCGCACAAAGAAGAAAAAAAAAAGCCAGAGAGAAAACGAAGAACATCAGACAGAGATATCAGAGGAGCTTAAGTGTCCGAGCGGCTCGCCGCATCAGTCCCGGTCATGAGCATAAATGCAAAACGACTTGCTAATCGGAGTCTTAGAGAATTACACATGCGGCTATAAATCAACATGTCAGCATTCATGCACTCACTCACTCACACACACACACATGCACGCAGCGGCATGAACAGGCTCCACAGGCGCTACCTCAGAGGACGCTAGGCTCTCCCCTCCTCCTCCTTCCGCACGTTCTCCCTCTCTCTCTCAGCCTCTTCTGCGGTTTCTGTTTATTCACCACAGATCATTTCCCAAGAGAATGCAATGGTGGGTTCTCTTCATTTTCTGCGTCCTTGGCATCCTCTCGTTTCAAGCCCCCCCCCCCCCCCGTTCCAGTCCGGCAGAATTGGGCTTGCTGTAATTTCTGGCAGCTGGGCTAATGTGTAAACTGCATTTGTGCCCTCTCGTTCTCTCTCTCACTCTCTCGTTGTGTCTCAGTGCCTCTTCAGCACTGCCTCCAATCCAATCAGAAGCACATCTCTCTCTCCCCGTCTCTCTCGCTCATACCTCTCACTCCCACAAATACTGTAAAATAAACATCGAAATGTACATTCATCAGTCACACTGGTCTCCGGAGCTTTATCCGCCATCAAAACACACACACCCAACGACAAGGATGATTTCCACATACAGTACTCTACAGTTCTTGGTAGAAATGATAGATTGAGACATTTAGAAGTTACTATACAAGTGTATTGACAATATTAAATCATTAAAGAAAGCAAAATAAACTACTGACACTATAATCTGACAGTGTAATTGTCTGTTGTTCCAGGCAAACAATGTCCTACATAAGTAGTTTCATGTCTCTTGAATTACTTTTTACTCACATAATAATGTCAACTTTACGGTTTAAAAAGTCGTTAAGATTGAAAGAAAGAAGTTTCTAATGCTCACAAAGGCTGCATTTATTTGATCAAAAATACAGTAACATTTTTAATATTGTTACATATTATTACAATTTAAAATAACTGTTTTCTATTTGAATATATTTTAAATTGTATTTATTTCTGATGCAAAGCTGAATTTTCAGCATCATTACTCCAGTCTTCAGTGTCACATGATCCTTCAGAAATCATTCTAATATGCTGATTTAATATTATTATCAATATTGATAAAAGGTGTGATTTTTTCCAGGATTCTTTAATGAATAGTTCAAAAGAAAAATAGGTAGCACTTTTGTTTTACAGTCCAGTTCCACATATACATACTATGTACTTATTATAGCAAGTACAATAACTGGGTAATAACTAGGTACTAATCCTGAACCTAACCTTATGCCAGGTGTTGCTTAGTTTATACTACCCAGTACTTTCTCAAGTAAGTACACTGTAAGTACATGTACTGTAAAATAAATATCTGTCACTTAATCATCCTTGCACGATTTCTTTCAAAAGAAAAAAAAAGAAAAAGCTGGATATCATCGCAAAATAAACCTCTTGAGGATTATGCAAGATATAATGATCAGGTACATATTCTCGAATGCTCTGTAGAGGTTTATTTAGTGACCTTTATCCCTTAATTACACAATGTATTTTCAGCCTTAAGCCGAGGAATTTATTCACACAACAAGCCAGACGTGATGTCATGCTCTAGGGCTTCTGTTTATAGTAAACAATAAATCACAAATAATAATAATAATAATAATACAATTTACAGTACCATCTACTCCACTTTCCTGCATGTGGCACGAATGGAATTCAATGGAGCGCAAAGTCTAGTTTGACCGCGCTTTATCCTGAAAATCACGTCAGTCACACACAGTAACAGGAAGACATCAAGAATGTACATAGCAGCTTTTCATGGATGTCTGCACATATAACACATGCACATACATAAATACTAAAGCAATAAGCCATGAGACACTGTGTGTTACAGTGAATTTACCACGGCTAAGGAGTATGTCAGTCACAATGTGAAGTGAATTCTAAGTTTTAATAGTTTGAAGCAACAGTTCAACTGACATTCAGTCTCAAGTGTGCGTATATATCAGCTATTATACAAAGATTTAAATATGCCTCATCCAATAGGTTTCATAAATACTGTATATAGTGCTATAAAATGTAATTTATATAATATTTAATAAAATATTAAAATTAAATTAATTTTTTGTTTTATACTCAGAACATTAAATTAATTTTATACTAATATTTAATCAGTTAATTCATATTAAATTAGTTAACTAAAGCAGTTCATTTTTAATAAAAAATATATATATATATTTAATGTGCACGAGCAGACATTTTACTCAAAATTAATAATAGACTCTCTTTAATAATAATAATAATATTAATAATAATTTGGATACACATATCTACATTAAAGGAATATTTCACTCAAACAACTTAAATTCACCATTTACTCACCTTTATATGTTGTTCCAAACTTTATTTCAGAATTTCCATGAATTTATTTCTTCTGTAGAACAACTTAAAATTCATTGTTAACACAAACTTACTATCTTGCAATGTACTGCACAAGTCATATGGACTTATACCGTGCTTTTTTTGTTGTTGGTTTTGGAGCTTGACAGTGCATTGTAATATGCTTTTGTTGTACCAAAAATAGCAGCATGAACATTTTTCAAAATGTCTATTTTGTGCTTACAGAAGAAAGAAACACATAGGTTTGGAACAACAGCTGAGGAAGAACCATAATAAAATAATCATTATTATTATTATTATAAAAAAATAGTGTCTTGTCCTTTTAATTATTTTGGCTCATTTTAAAACATAACTGTATTTGAACTCATATTTGAACATATAGAGGCTTTAAGCTCATCACTGCAGGAGTCTCTCATGTACTGTCTCATTCAATCACATGTATTTACACACACAGTTTTCTCTCTCACTCTGCTCCAGCTCAGAGTGATGCCCTGTAGGGAATTGGTTATTGTGAGTCCCTTGTCTGTCTCATTTTCCCTCTCTTTCTGTAACACATGCATACCCATACATGTGTCTCTTCTGCGTGAGGAACTGAACGCACCACAAACGGAAGCAAAAGATTGTTTTGATTGGACGGCACACACAGGGGCGCCGTAAGGGGGAGGGGGGGGGGGGGTGTTAGGACGATTCTAAGGGCCCGACGATGGGAGGGGGCCCCCGATGGGGAAAACGTGAATTCTACCGAGGAGAACGCTAGAGCCCTGCATTTCAGCCCGGTCCT
Source organism: Aspiorhynchus laticeps (assembly GCA_023376895.1). Classification (NCBI taxonomy): domain Eukaryota; kingdom Metazoa; phylum Chordata; class Actinopteri; order Cypriniformes; family Cyprinidae; genus Aspiorhynchus; species Aspiorhynchus laticeps. Next base: position 45,339,108 of record CM041793.1, read on the forward strand.
GACGGGCCCCGACTTTTTTACGCCTGTAGGGCCGGGCTTCGATCGGGCCAATTTTCACGTCATAGTTCAGACACGGGCCGGGCGTCAGGCCTGTTTTAGGCTTCTCCTTATTTTTATATTTTAGACATCCATCAATTAGTGATGAAAAAAATTGTGCTGGTGGAAACAACAGGAGACCGCGTCACGACTGTCAAGAGCGGCTCGACGGTGTTTAGTGTCCAGCAGCAGCAGAGAGCCGTCAGCGCAGCTGAAGAGTTCTGCGTTCAAATACATGCAATAACGCTTGCCATAAAGCCCCAGCAAAAGTAATTACCATGAATGTGTCAGGGGGAAATATTTGAATTATTTACTAATAAACTAGTGTTTTTTGTGTCAGTGTCGCAAAGATGAAGATGAAGAACCTGACTCGCCATCTCCTCATTAGACGCGCCTTTAGAGAGAAGTGCATCTTCACGGATTATAATGATAGAGTTTTTGTTTTCGATAATGATAGAGTTTCTACTTATTTCGTTAAGTAGTAATTTAAAGCTTTCTATAGATATATTTATCATGTCTGTGAGTCATGTATTCGCTGACTTTCGGTTCATTTTTGTGAAGCGCTCCTGTTCAAGACGAGACGGCGCATCATTGTTTTCTTTATTTTATAAAATTATTTTGATATTGTGAGTGCACACAAATAAAAGTAGACCATTTACAGTTCCGAATGATGTATTACTCTTACCTTTATGAGCAAAAATTACGGCATAAGTTGTTTCCATTGAAAAAAATGCAATTGATTGCTCTGGTGCCTCCATGCCCTAGTGAAAAAAAGTATACTTTATTGTATTTGTAATATATTCCCTGTTTTAATAGTACACTGCAAATATACTAACAAAAAATTTACTATTTTTAAATATACAAAAAGTATATTAGCAGCATGCTTTAGACTATTTTCACAATACAACTTTTAACACACTTTAAAATAATTACTTTGTAATTTAGTATATTTTCTAAAAAATATATTTTACAAAAATATACTTGAATTGAAAGTTCTGTTTATTTTTTATAAGTATATATTTTTTTGCACTTAAATATATTTTATTCATATTTTTTAACTGTGTGCTGAAAATGATCATTGTAACAATGCATTGAAAGTATACTTTCAAAGTACATTATTAAATAACCTGAAGTTGTAGTATGTACATTTTTGAGTAATTTTTAAGTTTACTTCTTCATGCTTGTGTAGCAGGTCTTAACTCGCTTACTATTGGACCAGACAATATTATCAGAAGACTACAAGGTACGCAAACAGAGGCAGCAGTGGTGCTGAGTAATAGACAGAGGCAGAAGGTAGGCTTAACCATAAATGTTTTCTTTACTTTGAATCTTGTGTCTTTTCTTTTCCTTTTTTTTCACATTACCATAACAGCAACAATGACCAGAGAAAACAAAATAACTATATATATATATATATATATATATATATATATATATATATATATATATATATAAACATACCCTGGGTGCACCCTCTAAATCTTCCTTCATTTAGTAGTAATTACAAATCACAATCACTGTAATCAAGTGAACACATGAAAAAAAAATATGAAAAAAATGAATTCAGTTTTCACGTTCAAAAATCCTTTTCAATAAGGAAACGGATCAGTCTCAACTCCTTTAGTTGTGTTCCTGAAATGCTTCAGTCCCATAAAGTCAAAGAATCAGTCTCTGTGAACGAACTCTCTTACTTGTCTGAAGAGAAATGATAAAGTGAGAAGAAGTGTCCTTTACTCCAGGTCTGTTATACTTTCCGCATCAAGGTGGGTGGCTCGCCATCAATTAAAGAAATCCAATTCAGAAGAATATCCACGCAGAAAAAAAAACCTGGCCTGACCACAGACCAGAATATAGTTTCAATATAATGTAACAATAAATGATTTACTACAAGATATACAACACACAGAACAAATAAAACACATACATGTATATCATTGCCATAACAAGTGATATTATGTTCAATTACCTGTCCATTCAAGTCCCTTTCTCTCTCTTTTCTTTTTTTACAGGCACGTACAACCAAAATGGCGTCAGCAACTGCGAACATGCAATACACCATGCGGTCCGGCCTAACCACGTGTAATAAACAAACCATTCCATACAACATCACAATATTGCATCATTTTGTCTCTTACACATACAACAAATAAAATACTAATAATCCAATGTTTTGTCATTCAGTTTTAAGGATAGTTATATCAGTGGTAAACTCACCGAGTCAACACAAGTTTTGGATTGCCCGATTAACACCTGATGATCCAAGATCTTGAAGTGACAATCTGATTAATTCAATTTATATGTATTTTGAACAGTTTATGGGTCATATTTTTTCATTTTAACACACTCACACAAGAACATGTTTCTCCGTTTCTCTTACGCTATCCGTAAGCAAGAGGGGCGGAGCTAACAATGCATTGCTCCGATTGGTTGTTACTCATTTCTTAAACTAATTTCAGATATACATATATTTATTTACGAAGAATTTACGACATATGGATGGGCATAATATTCTAGTCAAGCAATCTTATAAACAATATGAACAATTATTTAACCAGGGTTACACTTGGAATTCACTTCATTACTTGGGCATACATTGTTTTCATAAAGTAATAAAACAAATAAATAAAGTGAATGCATTATAAAGTGTACAGTCAAGTAAACACTGTCTATATTGCAAGGCCAAAAACTGAAGTTCACTCACTCTGCATTAATATTATATCACTGCATTATTATAACATATCATTATAAATTGTATGGAGAAATAAAGCTGAAAAACAATTGGCATTGATATCCGTATAAAGCTGCAGAAGTAGTTCCCCAGGATTTAGTTTGACTCTTTCAATATTGTTTGGAAGTGGAATGACATACAGTTTGTCCTTAGACCTAATAATTACACATTTACATTTGAGTGATTGTGGATGGACAGCAAATACATTATGAGACACTATGTAAATGTTCAGGATATATTTAGCTGAACATCTCTAAAAATAATTTCCTACACGCACGCTTTTTAGCTAAAACACAGAATCTGTTTGTGGTGGATGCAGGAGATGCCCAATCCTCACACTTGAATGCCAGGGTCATAATTTCATCACTTAACTGTACAACAGAATTGTTTCTCTTTTTGTTATGTGTTATTACAGGAATGATAAAGAACACTGCTCACTGAAAAAAAAAAAAGATTTTTGATGCTGTTCACTTTATTTAAACAATTCCTTTTGATTTAACACCATATATCAGGTTTCCCGTTCAAACATGACTTCACTGAACAGACTGGAAACAACCTTTATCTTTTACTTACTTTTTAAATAATGTTTTTGGAGAAAATATGTTTATAGAGTATAGGGCTGTAGGTTATTATAACTAATTAAAAGCTAATCAAATAAATACATAAACAATAGTAAATATATTTAATATTTACTATTTCAATTAGTTGACTAACTTTCAACATTTTTATTTAAATGTAGCTAAAATAAATTGTTTGCAACCACTTATCTTAAAAAAATATATTTTTTTCAGTGTACATAAATCTTTCATATTACGCCTACATTAAGCCTTTTTAATGTAATAACTTTTACTTAGGCTATGGCAAAATATATATTTTAGTGTGTTTCCTAAAAAGATTCAAAACCCGCAGCCATTTTCTAGTCAGTCACGTGACTTCAGCCCGTCCAAACACAGCTGAGCTGAGCTCACTCAAAGAGTCACGAAACAGAACAAGGTAAGCATTTCAAGCTTCTTTATTCCTATTTAAAGCACTTTTGAACGTTTATGATTTATTTTTGTATCTTATTATTTTAACCAACTCAGCAACGCTAATGCAAAGAGGAACTAACACGCCATTACATCAAAGTTATCAACGGCAAGTGTTTAAATATGAAGTGTTTTACACCACAGTTTGTCAATATTTTTTTGTGATATTCTTTCTCAGTCGGACACAGACAAACAAGTCTTTTTGTCTTTTTTTTGTCTTTTAAACCAGGAGGACGGCTGACAGATCTAACCGAGCCACAGAAAAGGTAACGTTAAGACAAACCCACCCATTCACTATATTACAATAGTTTTAAACCGTAGTTAATCGTTATTTATGATCCGCTTCGTCAGTTTCATCTAGCATATCCATGTGATGCTAATTAAGTTAACTAATGTAGCCGATGCCCCGGTAAACAAAGCGGCTCGAGGAGCATTTATGATTGCTGTTTGCTAACATTATTTACTATTTCAGACTGATATTTGCTCATCACGTTTTTTAATTTAATAAACTCATACTTGCATATGTTTTTGAAATCAATCTTTTCAGAGCAAAGGCAGCGTGGAGTGCTGGGATGTCATAGTCAACAAGATAGCTGCAATACTACGAGCCTTAAGTGAAGTAAGTAGAATTCACATTGATTTAATTGATGGGTTTTACTGTTATGCGAGATGTAAACCATCACTTTCTGAAAGGTTTTTTTAAGTATATTTATTCATTTTTGGATGAATTGCTATTTTTTGCAAATGTAGCAGCACAAATGGGTTACAAATACAATATTTTAGACTGAAGTTTAAATCATTGATCAGCTCATGCATAACGTACACAGCCCAGACAAATACTGGATCTTCACACCACATGAAGGACATCATGATATCCAAGGATCAAGGATGTTAGATGTAATGTAGTGCGCCACCATTTTTGATTCAGACTGTATTAGCAGAATGAATAACATATTCAATTTCAGTTTGCCTTTGATTCAGTCATTATGCTTCACAAGAATAAAGTTGGGTCTTCAAAGTTCTGGTTCTAGTAACTTTGGCTTTCTTAATATGGATTACAAAAAAAGGTATTGTGTGTTATATTTCCACTTGCACTTATCTTAAAGTTGCTTTGGGTTTGTATAAAGGTGTTTATGTAATATTTATATTTATTAATTTATATTTATTTGGTTGTTTTATTAATGAAAAACCCAATTCAATTCAAGCTCAAGAACATTCAGCTAATACACCCCTGAAAGTTTTTCCAAATTAAATTCAGTTTGACCGACAGCTCTGGAAGACGTGTGAAAATTACTACAAGTTTTTGAAAAGTACTGCAGGGTTTTAAATGGACACACGCCCTACTGAATAAACACTACTCTTGATCCTTCACACCTTTATTTTCAATTCTGAAAATTTAAATGTCTTTCCACACAAGCCTTACTTTTATGATTTGTGACACATACTAACACTTTTTTTATGCATTTAGAAAAAGGAGCCTGACCAGGTGCAGAAGGCAGCAGTCCCCATCATTGCTGTTGAGGAGGAAGAGGAAGTGTCACGAGGGAACCCACTGTATATTTTGATTGTCTTTGAAGTCGAAGAGATGATGTCAACCAAGTCTAGTGTCAGTGCGCCGCTGCTGCTTTTTGCACTTTATGCCCTTATTTAGAGTACACTAACTTCTCAAAGCAGCTTTACAGAAAAGGCATGTGTCTACATTACAATTTAGCCTGATCTGTACTATAAATACTATACTTTTCAACTTGAATAGTGTTGTATCTCGTGATTTATAGTGATGCTACATGGGTGTACTCACTTCTGTTGTATACTGTATGTTTGACTAATTCACTGGAAGCAATATTGATGTGACACACTGATACAATTCCTCACTACAAATCATGATGTTCAATCTATTAAGTAGTATGAGTTTAATACAGGATATTTACAGTCTGATGTAGTAAAAAGAAAAAAGTTTTATGAACATGCCCTCTGACCTTACCTCTTTTACTTTAACAAATGTTGTTCTTGCGGAGTTTCCACACACAAGTACATCTGATGTGCGAGCGGCCATCAGGCGCAAATGTAACAGAGCAATTTTTTATAGAATTGCAATATTTTTTGGACATGTATAATTTAAAATTGTTTTGTATTGTTTGGTTTTATTGCATTTACATGTTTGAAATGTTTTTTTTTATGTCTGTTTCTTTCTGTGTTCTTTTTATTTAAAAACGTGGTGCATTTTATGTTTTGCAATGCTAAAACCATTTGAAGTTTAAATAAACACTGTTTGAATTGTTAATAATCTGTCTCTGTCTGTCATTGAATTTATGTATTTATTGTTATGACCCTAAAAAGTGGATTCAGCATTGGGGGGAAAATTAGTATATTTTTACTCAAAGATAATACATTTATAGTATATTGCTTGTGTGTCTCAAAGACACTCAATTCATTTAATGTACTCGTAATACAAAAAAAGTACACTTTAATATCACTAATCAAGCATGAAAACGTAAGTTTAAGTGTCTTAAAGTGTACTAAGTATACTTGAAATTGTTCCAATTTAGCATCAAAAAGTACACTAAATACACTTAAAGTTATACTTTAGTATAATTTAATTACAACTAAAATACACTTAGTACAAAAAAAGTTGTTCCAAAATAGCACACTTCAAGTTAACTAATCATTAACACACTTGAAGTATACTGACAATTAGTCTGGCTACAAGTATACTTAGTATACTTTTTTTTTCACTAGGGCAACTCTCTGTATGTCCTCAGAATGACTCAAATGTGTATTAATAAATGTTTTCTACTAGTTTACATTACCTTGGTTTAATTGTGAGCAACATAAAATTCTTAATTATTGCAAACTTATTAAATATTATGTCTTATATCAATTTTAATTAATTTTTAGTTTTATATGTTTTTCTTTCTGAAAATAGCCAAATCTATTGTAAATACCTTGTTGCTTTCTCCACAGAAATCAATTAGAAACTGTTAAAAGTGAACACCCCCAGTAAATGACAAAAGTTTCCTGACCCCTGCCTTACATTTGTGTTCGCACCATTTATGCCACTTTAATTTGCGTTTTAACCGAATTAAGTTAAATTGAAGTAAGATTTATGATTCTCCCATCAAATCCAATATACATAAAATCATTCACATGACTGAAAAACAAGACTGTAATTCAAAACTTAGTGAGGATTTTAAAATTCATGGACACGCACGACTGCCTGTTGCATGAACACTTCAGTCTCTTTAGTGCAGATCAGGGAAATGCAGGAATCACACTGAAGCATAAAGTCATTTATAGGGTCATGTGCTGACAGTAGGCTTTGCATAAATACCATATAGGCTTATGTATATCTAGGGGCTTGATAGTTATATAAAGAAAAGTAAAGATGAAACGAGGAGACCAATCAAATTCCTCTAAGCTCCTTACGAACGGCAGGCCAGACCTGTCATGTACACAGAGATATGAATGTGATGCCCTCAAACCAGCCTTTGATTGCTGCTGTCATTTTCATTCATTTTAACATCACAACAAAAACAACAGAGTAAATAAATGTGGAGAGATAGATCGCCATCAGCTGTGTTTGTTAACACAAAAGCAAGATCAGCTGCAAATCACCATCAAAGAAGTAATAGTAAATAAAATGTCACTTAGCAAAGACTTACACAAAGGGCCCTGATTTAGGCTTGTGTTAATACAAACTCACTTAAATGTCCAAAACGATCTAGTAACATTGACTAATTATTGTTTTTAAGGTGTGCAAAATAGCACATCTTGTCCGTTTTTATTTGACTAGTTACAAAATACACAGAACACAACAAACAACAAAATACTGATCATTTATGTCCACCTACTTCAGTCTTTTCAGCATTGCCATTTAATTCTGCCTCTCTCCATACACATCTCAATAACAAATCTACATATAGTTTGAAGTCAAGATTTTTTTTATGTAGGGATTTATAAGAAATTATACTTTTATTTAGAAAGGATGCATTAATTTGACCAAAGGGGACAGTAAAATACATTTACGATGGTACAAAATATTGCTATTTCAAATAAATGCTGTATTTGTATTCATCAAAGAATGCATCAATTATGCACCTTATGTTTGTATTTAATGTTTTTTGTTTTGTTAGTGTTGTCCTGCTGTGTACATTATGTCAATTATGTATTTGTAGTTTTGTCAGTTTGCCAACAACATTGCATTGTTATACACACACACACATATGCTCTGCTGTATCCTTTCGAATACATACACTCACATTTACACATTTACAGTACAAACAGGCCCACACATTAATATATATTTCTGTTCACTTTTCATTAAAACATGTCAACTATCAATTTTGTAACCTGGAACGTTCGTGGATTTGGTTCTCAGACAAAAAGGATTAAAGTTTTTAATCATCTAAATAAACTACAAGCCGACATATGCCTTCTGCAAGAAATATCTATCAGAATCTGATCATAACAAAATTAAATCATCAAAGTACAGTAATTTATTCTCGGCTCACTACAACACAAAACAGAGAGGAGTATGCATTCTAATAAGTAAAAAAATCTAATTTGTTCATAACACCACCGTTATAGACCCAGAGGGGCGTTTCATTATCATAAACAAATCAATTAATAATAGCCCAGTTACAATTGGCAATTTATACGGCCCAAACACAGATGACCCATCTTTTTTTCAGACCTTTTTTTCTTCCATTTCAAACTTTTCTAACTGTCCAGTCATAATAGCAGGTGATTTCAACGCAGTTCTAGATTCAACAATAGATAGATCTAACAGTTTAGGCAATAAACGTATCTGGAAATCTGCAGAAACCATAAAACGGTTCATGAGTGATTTTGGTCTTGGCGATAGTTGGCGTATACAGCATCCTAACGTTAAAGAATATTCATTTTTCTCACCAGTCCACCAATCATATTCCCGCATTGACTTCTTTCTCACCAGTAACTCTATCATATCAAATATTTCTGAATCAAAGATCCATCCAATAGTTATTAGTGATCATGCCCCAGTAACATTAAAATGGAACATAAATAGTCCACATAAACCCTTTACTAGATGGCGATTTAACATCTCTTCTGAAAGACCATGACTTTGACAGTTATTTTAAAAGAGAGTGGGCATGCTTTCTAGAGATGAATGATTCCCCGGAATTATCTCCATCTCTTCTGTGGGAAGCAGGGAAAGCAGTACTAAGAGGAAAAATCATTTCATTCTCCGTTTACAAAAAAAAGGAAAGAAGGATCAACAAGCAGAACTGGAACAAAAAAAATCAAAGAACTAGAAGACTCCAATATAAATAACCCAACAGAAAATACACAGGATACATTAAGAAAAAATATAAATTTCAGTTAAACGAATTAATCAATAAACATACCCAATTCCTAATTCAAAGGCTAAGACAAGAAAACTTCCAGCACAGTAACAAATCTAGTAAATATTTGGCAAATCAAATCAAACAAAATAAGGAAAAAACAACAATAGCAGTTATTACAGACACAGCAGGGAGGTCCACCAATTCACCAGAAGAAATAAATAAAATTTTTCAAAATTTTTACAGTAAATTATATTCTTCCGAAAAACACCCGACTCAGAAAGACATCGATTCATTTCTCAACAATATCAACCTACCTCAACTTAGTAAACACCAAATAAATACTCTTGAATCCCCGTTAACAGAACATGAATTTTTTAATGCCCTTAAACTTATGCCGAACAATAAAGCACCAGGTCCTGATGGATACCCTGCTGAGTTCTACAAACACTTTTGGTCCATCTTATCACCACTCTTTATCCGAATGATAATTGAATCAAAACTAAAATCAAAACTCCCAGACAATATGAACACAGCCACAATTTCACTCCTTCTCAAACCCAATAAAGACCCAACACTACCATCAAGCTATCGTCCAATTTCCCTAATCAATGTAGACATTAAAATCATCGCCAAAGCACTAGCCTATAGATTAGAAAAAGTCACACCATCTATAATCCATCCAGACCAAACTGGTTTCATTAAAGGTAGACTTGCATCTAACAACACACGTAGACTTTTTAACTTAATGTATTATTCATCAATTCATAAAGCCAAAACCATCATAGTCGCTCTTGATGCAGAAAAAGCTTTCGATAGAGTAAACTGGAAATGCCTGTTTTCCACATTAGAGAGGTTTGGTTTTGGGGAGTCATTCATTAATTGGATTAAAATTCTATATACATCACCTTTAGCCACTGTCATCACCAATGGACTAACATCACGTAGCTTCACACTGCACCGGGGGACTAGACAAGGATGCCCACTCTCCCCCTCACTTTTCACTATTTTCATTGAACCATTAGCAGCAGCCATCCGTCAAAACAGCAACATAAAAGGAATTCAAACACTAAATATACACCACAAAATAAGTCTTAACGCTGATGATATATTATTATATTTACAAGATCCTCCATCATCATTACAAGAAACTATTAAACTCATTGACTCTTTCTCAAATATTTCTGAATACTCAATCAACTGGAGTAAATCTGCTATACTTTCATTACATTCCACCAGTTTGGATGTGACATCCCATACACCACCAATTCCTCTGTGCACCAATTACATCACATATCTAGGTATTAATGTTTCCCCCAGGCTGTCAGAGCTGTTTGGACTCAACTACACTCCACTACTTAAAACAATAGACGATGATCTTCAACGCTGGATGAACCTACCACTATCTATTATGGGCAGAATATCAGTAATTAAAATGACTATACTCCCTAAATTAAACTATTTATTTACAATGACACCAACACAACCCACCCTTTCCTGGTTTAAATCACTAGATTCAATCATTACCAAATTCTACTGGAAAAACAAGACCCCAAGAATTAAATTGACTACCCTACAGAAATTAAGAACACAAGGAGGACTGGAAGCACCACATTTTTACCACTACTTTCTGGCCAATCAACTTCAAAATATACATAAATGGATTCACCCTGACCCATCAGAAAGCACATGGCTAGATGTTGAAGAAACAATTTGTAAGGACATTAATACTTCAGATTTACCCTTCTACAATCAGACAATCAAAAAGCATCATTGTTTTAAAATGCCGACAATAGCAGCAGCTCTGACAGCCAGGTGGAAATTCCATCAAATCACAAACTCCCCTCTTGCACCATCTAAATACACCCCGATTTGGAATAACCCAGATTTTACAGCTAACAAGAAGCCACTCAATTTACGCACATGGGCAGAAAAGGGAATCGCACTACTTCAGCATATCTTTCATAATAATAACCTGGCACCATTCTCCCACTTGGTCCAGAGATACGGCATTGGGAGCAATTGTTTTTTGGAATACTCACAAATCAAATCATCAATTCAATCAAAAATTGACATTAGGACAATTAATCTAGACCTCCCCCTCCCAATATCAGCGCTAATTAATATATCTTCCTCAAAAAAACTACTCTCCAAAATATACAGAATTATATCAAAATCAGACAATACATTAGGTCTACCAAATGTTAAATGGGAATCAAATTTATCTATTGCTCCCGATGCCGCCTTCTGGACACAAATCTGTAAAAATATTTATTTCATGACAAAAAATGCCAACCTTCAACTTATACAATATAAAGTACTTCATAGATTTCACCTTACTGGACTAAAGTTATTTAAAATGGGTTTTACTTCAGAAACATGCTCACATTGTACACAAAACACCCCAGACACCTATCTTCACGCCATGTGGCATTGCACCCCACTTAAAGAATTTTGGGAAAATGTTACTGAGTCACTATCCAACCATATGGGATGTCACATCCCATTGTCTCCCTCCCTCTGTATATTAGGTGACATATCCATAATCAACTCAAACGATACAGATAGTAAATTACTCCTAGTGGCTCTAACTATAGATTTGGGGGAGGGGGGTTAGGAAGAGGTAGCAACAATGGCTAATATCAAACTAAATTAAAAACTTAGAAATTATTAAACTTTTTTATTTTATTATTATTTATTTTTTTCTCTTTCTCTATCCTTTCTTTCTGTCTCTTTCTGTTCTATCCACTTTTAGTGTTTTTTTTCTTTTTGTTTTTTTCTCTCTCTTTTCTTTTCTCTTTCTCTTTTCATGCCTCTGGGCCTCGGTTGGCTGTGGCATCTCAGTTCCTGCCCTGTGTGGTTTGGTTTAGTTGTTGGTGGGTGTGCTGTGGGGCCGGGGACCTTGTACCTCCAACCTGTACCAGCTTTGGCCTGGTTTTCTTGCCTCTGGCAGGTTCAACACTACATTCCTTGCTTTTTTAATGCATCACTAGACTATATACACACATCTATTGTAAAACAAGTAAGGGAAGAAGGGAGAAGGAAAAAAGAAAGGGAAAAAAAATGCATATATGTATATCAGACACACACAGGGTAAGCGGGACGTGAGCATGGGGGCCTGGACTTTGCACTGGGCTGGCTCCACGCTGCACGTCACGCTTTTTTAATGCATCATACACTCAACAATACATATACATATGTAGGGTAAGCGTGGCATGTGAGTGGCGGCCAGGGGTGGGACTTTGGGCCTTGTGCCCCGCAGCACCTCTCCTTGATGGCTCGTTTTGGGCCTAATTTATGCCTTGCTCACAGAGGGCCCAGAGGCAGCCTTACAATATCTTACTCTCTATAGCTTTATTATTATTATTTCATCATTACCACTACTATTACTATCATTATTATTATTATCATTATTACTATTTGTCCTCTTCCTGATCTTCCAACTTTCCCCTTATTTCTGACTAATTGAGTCAATTACTATTATTTTTGTTTTATTGTTATTATTTATTTATTAATATTATTGCTGCTACTATTACTATTATCACTTTCTCACCCTTCATCCTCTAATTTTTGTTATGAATGCTATTAATATTATTATTATTACTACTGTTATCATTACTATTGTTTTCTTTTTACTATTGTTATGTCGTACTTTACTTATTTATTTTTTTGTTTATATACCCCCACCCCCAATACCCAGTCACACTCACACACATATACATACACACACACACTCATATCCACTCACACAAATCACGTTGGCTGACATGTATGTTTTATTTACTTTGGTTATTTTGTATTTGATTTGTCACCTGTAAATAGTATGTTTGTTTGCATAAAAAAAATAAAAAAATAAAAAAATAAAATGCATCAATGAATTCCGAATCGCTGTCACAAAATAGTACAACTGTTTGCTTTGATAATAATAATAAATGTTTCTTGAGCAGTAAATCAGCATATTAGAATGATTTCTGAAGGATCATGTGACACTGAAGACTGGAGTAATGATGCTGAAAATTCAGCTTTGCTTTGTTGTTTGTTTTTTCCAAAGCTTTTTCTTTCACAATTACATCATGAAATCTTTTGGCCATGATAATCACGTAGTGAAAATCTGTTATTGTGACCCTCCTACTCTTGATTATTACATCTTTAGGAAAATGGGATCAATGTTGAGCAAAATAATGAATTGTGCATTAACAAATTACTTTTTCTCACATATTTATTTAGTATGCAACTCACTCACATATTCCCAATGATTCTTGTATACTCCCAATGTGATGCAAGTTGTCTCACTGTACCACATTTTAAATATATATAATTAGTAGTTAGCTTTAGTCGATGTCTTATTTCTGCTTGACTAGAGAAGAACTAGAGGAGAAAAGTGGCAGAGTTGACCACACTCTACCCCATGCCAAAAAAAGACAAGTAATCCAGGTTAAATTAAACGTAATCAAGCTCACCACTATCTGGCCCTATATATGTCAGCTGGACTGAAAGAGGAAATGACGGAGAGAGAGACTCGTTCTGTTCCCCCAGAGTTGACTGTGTGGTCCCTCTGTTCATAGAGAGAGAGAGAGAGACAGATTGACATTCCATCCCACAACACAACCTCATCCATGGAATAGTGATAAACCAATCAGCATTCCGGTCACATGAGCTCCACTATCAATGAGTGAGTGAGACAGAGTGAGAGATAGTGAGCCATGCAGAAAGAGAGAGAGAGACAAGGTAGGAAAGGGTGGGCTGCAGGTTCGATGGAGAGTGGGAGGGAAGAGCAGGAGGAGGAGGAGAGGGGAAGGGAAGCACGGGAATGTTGATGCAAAGTACCGACAAATGCGGAGATGAAGCATTAAGTGTGACTGATGAAGATGTATGTTAGCGCACATGCACACACACACACACACAGTCCATCACAGATAATGCCACACACACACACACACACAAACCACAGGACGCCTGTGAGGCTTCATTCATGTAAAATCATGCACGTTCACCGTGTTGACTCATACTGCCTCACAGAAGGCAGGAGAGCGAGAGGGGCACAGGCCGACAGGTCCACACGCATGTGCAGATGTGTGCTTACTCTCTCTCACACACGCTTACACTCGCTGGCAGAGTCACTGCAGGTAGAGTCACCTTAGCAAGGCCACGGAGATACAGAGGACTGTGTGTGCGCTGGAAAGAGGTGGAACACAGAGGGGAAAGGTAAAGAGAAGGAAACGATATAATGAGATTACTGAGGTCTTGTTCTCAGGAGGAAAAGTCTGAGAAGCAGTAAACATCTCTCCGTTTGCTCACCGTTGCTCTCTAGTGTAAGAAGAAACTATTGGGATATTAAAGAGATTTTGTTTTATTTCCTATAGGGGTGAAAGACTAAAAGAGGGATGAAATCAAACAATGGAAAGAAAAAGGCAATATGATATGAGAAAGAAGGTTTGAGATAAAAATATGACAGACTGGAGAAAGAGATGAAAGACAACAAGGAGAAAATAAGTCAGCTGAAAAAAATGAAAGAGAAAGGGAAGATGAGATTGAAAAGAGACAAGAGAGAGAAAAAGATGGAATGACAAATAGAAATAGTAATTAGATGAAAGAGACACAAAAGACAATAGAAAAAAGATGGTGAAAGTGATCTTACAAAAGATGAATAAAAAGAGGTGGAACAAAAAGGCAGCAGCTATTTGCACTGTGTATAGAGGCTATTTACACTAAGTGCACATAGCAATGGATTCTATTTACACCATGTTAAAATAGCAGGATTTTCTGCTACTTATACTAGATGAAAATATTGGCAATTATCTGCACCTCAGTATTGTAGTACATTATAAAACAGTATGATAAATAAAAGTAATAAATAAAAGGAGAAAAAAGGAGATTGCATGAACAAAGAATAGATGAAATAGATGAGATGAAAGAGATGAGTAAATTGAGACTAAATTGAGAATTGAAATGAAAAAGAAAAGTATAAGAAGATATTAGACAGAAATAGAGATGATATAAAACAGAAAAAGAAATACAATGAAAAATGGGAGGAAAGAATGATGAGATGAGAAAAGATAAAAGAGGTGGAATAAGTAAGATGAAAAGAAAAATAAAGAAGAGACAGCAGACAAAAAAAGAATAGATGAAACAAAGAGGAATGAGGCAAAAGAGAGAAACAAGATGATTTGAAAAACAGATGACAAGAAAAAGAGGGATGAGATAACAGAAAGAAAAGAGATTGCATGTAAAACAATAGATGGAAAAGTGGGATGAGATGAAAATGAAACAGACAAAAGAAGAAACAGATGACAACAAAGAAAATAGATGGGATAGAAAAAGAAGGGATGAAAGAGAAAAGGTGATGAAACGAAGAGATAAAAAGAAATTGATGAAGAGAGAAAAGATCATGAAGGGGATGAGATGGAAGAGAAAAATAAAAGATGATAGAAAAAAGGGATGAGATGAAGGAAAGAGATAAAAATAAAAATGAATGCAGAAGAGATGAAGATGAGACAGAGAGAAAAGAGATGGCATGAAAAAAGATGATAGAAAAAGAAGAGATGAAAGAAAAAGTGAGGATGAAGCAGATTCAACAAGAGAAAATAGATGACATGAAAAAGAAGAGATATGAATAAGAAAGAGAGAACAGAGAAAAGATGGGATGAAAAATATAAAAGGGATGAGAAGAAATGAAGAAATGGTATAAAAATTAAAGCTTATGAGGGATGAGATGAAGAAGAGACAACAGCGAGAAAAGATGGAATGAACAAATGAAAGGCAAGAGAAGTGACAGACAGAAAGAAATTAAATTAAATCAAAAATGAAAGCGTATGAGGAATGAGATGAAGAGACAACAGAGAGAAAAGATGGGATTGGACAAGAAGAGAAGATAGAAAAAGAGGGATGAGATGAAGAAGAGACAACAGAGAATTGACAGTGGAAGAGAGAGAGGGATGCGAGGAGGGAATCATCTCTCACAGAGGGAGTGTTCAGTGGGGATCCATCATTCACTGTATATGTGCTACATGCAGTGATCAATGTGATGATAGGAATCTGAGAGAGGAAAAATGATCAGAGCGGAGCGTGAACTCACAGCAGCTCCTCCAAACACACGCCACTGAAGCAGCACTGCAGCCCGACAGCACCAGAGGCTCACTGCAATTAATGAAGCGTGCAGCTCTGTTGTTCAAAACCGACGCGGCACAAAAGTTCAGCGCGGTTCAGGCTCCATGCGATGGTGAAATCTGCACAGGCTCGAGTGTGAAATCTTCCCAATGACTTTTGAAAGGGTGAACTGAAACAAGAGCAGCTCAATGTGAGCGTCGCCGAAACGTGGTCATCTTCAAGGTGAGCATAATCACCATCTGGACAACCATCTGCAATTATGTAACGTCTTTCACTTCAAAAGCACGCAGTGATTTGTGTGACGGCGTGGGGGAAGGTGAGTCTCCAGCACATCATTTCATGCCATAACGCTCTGGACATATGGAATATGAGCAACCAAGCATGGTGGAGATTACATCCTTCAATATGGTCTACCACATGTTCACATTATCCATCCACGAGACGTGACTTATGGGACAAGCCTATGCTTTTTTCCAACCTCAATTATAAAAATTATAAAAACACAATTAGACAACATTTAGTTCCAGTCCACTGATTTGACTGGACAGCATTTTAACATTCATATGTTATATAACAGTTCTGTGGATGTATTTGTTGGAAACACCATGTCTGAATCACATGGTGTCGACATGTACCATTCATACAAGAGAACTCTTGCTTATGTTTAATCATAAAAATACACAGTAAAAACAGTAATATTATGATATATCATTATAAATTATTTTGCATGTGAATATATTTTAAAATGCAATTTATTTCTGTGATCAAAGCTGAATTTTCAGCATCATTACTCTAGTCTTCAGTGTCACATGATACTTCAGAAATCATTCTAATATGCCGATTTACTCCTCAAGAAACATTTCTTAATATTATCAATGTTCCAGACAGTTTTGCTGTTTTTTAAAGGGGTCATATGATGCGATTTCAAGTTTTCCTTTCTGTTTGGAGTGTTACAAGCTGTTCATGCATAGATATGATCCCTGAAGTTGCAAAGACTAAAGTCTCAAAACAAAAGAGATATTCTTTATAAAAGTTAAGACTTGTCCACACCCTCCTAAACGGCTCATTTAAACTCGCCCCCACATGTCTACGTCACGGTGTGGGAAGATTTGCAAAACACCGCCCAAATGTTTACGCAAAGAAAGAGGGCGTGATTTTTATTCTCGCTGTAGTATTGTTGCTGCCGCCGGCACCATGTCGTGGAGACGCTGTGTTTCGTTGTGAAAGCGAAAGTACTTTGTTTGGGCTTCCAAAAGAGGACACAACTAGAAATCAATGGTTAAGTTGTATTTACAACGCTGTTCCAGAACAGTTCAACCCAAATATTAGAGTGTGTGCAGTGCATTTTACGTAGGACTGTTTCCTGAACCTGGGAGAGTATGTGCCAGCTGTGCACAAAGGCTGTTTCTATAAAGTGGGGCAATTCCAACTTTGCAAGGACAGTCTGGCGCTTCTGACTCAGCCTGTAAGTATGTTTTCTTATTTAAAGAATTTGCCACTGACGATTCAAACGCGTTTTCAAAACACCTTTTGAGCTGTGTAGTAGTGCTTGTTGTTTGTCGTTTCTCCGATCACAAATGCAGACATGATAATGCTTACACGGCGCGATGCAACGTGATGCGTAAAAAGACAGTATAAGTCATTATAATCAGTAATTATGTCCCCACTGGATGCAACAAATGCCTCGTTTATAATGGGTTTTATTGTTTTTGTGTCGTCGTGCCAGGACACGGCATCACAAGACGGTAAGCGGCGTAACATTTCCGTCACACGGTTGAGGTATCTGGCCAATCACAACGCACTGGATAGCTGGACAATCAGAGCACACCTCGCTTCTCAGAACGATGAGCTTTGTAAAAATCGGCACGTTTCAGAAAAGCGGGGGATAGAGGAGCAACAATAATGTACAGTATGTGGAAAAATTATTTTTTTTGAACCTTAAACCACATAAATACATTGCATTACACCAAATACACAAAATAATGCTCTTTTTAGCAACGTCATATGACCCCTTTAATACATTTATTTGAATTAGAAATCTTTTGTAACATTATAAATGTCTTACTGATTCTTTTGATCAACTCAATACATTATTGCTGAATAAAACTATTAACATTTTTGAAATATATATAAACATATATAAATAACATTATTGACTCAAAACTTGTAAATAGTGGTGTGTATATACTATAAACTCAACAAACTACAAACATTTTACAACATAAGCAACATGTTACCATACAAACATGTTTTCTGGTCATGCACCATAATTGCTCTGATACCATCACTTCACAGTACTTTAATCTGTAATTGGTGGAATAATTTTTTATTATTAGTAGTAGTAGTGTTGTTATAACAAATAATAAAAATAAAATGTTACTTCCTTTACGCACAACCCTAAACCAAGCAAGACGCCACACTCAAATGAAGGTTACTACAGGCAATTTCTAATGTTCAGTTCCGGCAAATGTAAAACATGGGTTGTACAAAGCACACAACATTATAAACTCTCACAGAAAGCTTGTTTGTCTTCAAATAAACACCGTCACCAAATCTCCAGTCAATTTAAAATCCATCCGTTCAACAGTACGCCAGTCTCACGCGCTGTGAAATTGAGGTTTCAACACAAATAATAAGGCTTAAAGGGTGTGCATCAACATAACTTCGATAGTTTTCCTTCTCAGCATACTGTGAATAAAACATCAGATAGAAGCAATCAAACGCTCGATGCAGGGCTTAGCGGCACAAAGGGCAAAATTTAAGATGGAAGCCATTAAGGAGAAGTGCATTTCAAGAGCTTTTAGGACTCTTTATGAGTTTTTCTGTTAGCCTTGTGCCCCAGGCAGAGACTTGATTAGCTTTGCCATTGGTTTGTTTCTCACTTCTCTTTCTTGCTTCTTGGTATGTCTACGGTGATCACATTTTTAACGCCGCAACACTTTTCACTGGCAATGGTGGAATTGCAGAGTGCTGTTAACCTTCAGTGGCATATGAAGGCTCATTTCGTGCATAGCCCCTTCTTGCTTTGAGGTGACGTAGCTGAAAATGACACGGTGACCACCTGAATCAGCACCGCACAAAGAAAGCAGCCATAACTGAGGTGAGAAAATGGCTTGGAAGTAATTGCACTCCTGTCATTCAAGACTCCCACGCGCTGTCTACATAGAAGGTCACTACATTTAACCTGACACTTGAACTGTAGTCCATGCACCACAAGACACCTGGGCCCTCCAGGTCTATATGAGGTTAAGTGCACTGTCTCTCCTGCTCACCTTCAACTTCTCCAAACCGCTGTCAGAAATGAATCCTTTTTATTTAAGGAATTAAAAGGTAAAAAGCATGTTGTTCCAAACCTGTGAGACTTTCTCAAAGGAAAACAAAATGATTTTTTTGTATAATGCGTTTCCAATTACAATTCATTAGAAATAAAGGGACATAAAAGCATGATTAAAGTGTCATAAATAATTGCATGAGTTGTGCACTATATTCCAAGTATTCTGAAAGTAACTGATAGCTGTTTGTGGGAAACTAACTGAAATGTATATTTTTGCTTGAGAATAGCATACCAGTCACTCAAGATTCAAATCATGAACAAATCATTTAGACTAGTCTTGTGAACTATATTTAAAAAAAATTGTAACGATATGACTCAGAATGATTTGTTAATGAATTCTTCAAACTACATTTCTCATGAACATGGCAAGGAGATTCCAGACTTTCAGAAAGATTACTGACTTACTGTAACTTGCTTGCAATGAGTTAAATTTAAACGTGGGTATGTGTGCATGGATGAATTAATCAAAAACTATAACTTGCATTTAGAAAATAGACTTTTCATTTCATGCCGACTTTAAGCTTCAAAATGACAAAAAAAAAAACACACAAACAAAAAAAGGCATCCATATGCTATATGCTAAGTCTTCTGAAGCCATACGATAACTCTGGCACGTTCACAATCCTCATTAAGTTTCATTATACTGAAAAGAGCAGCCAAGATATTCTTTAAAAAAATCAATTTAGTCTTTCACAAAAGAAAAAAGGTCATATGGGTGTGAAATGACATGAGTGCGAGTAAAAGATGACTGAATTACCATTTAAATTGATTTTCAGGAGTAATTTGTAGCTTTATGATTACTTTTTTTCAAAATATATTAAACTCTTTTTTTTGTCAAATGACTCAATTGAATTGAATAATTGAAATACATTACCCAATTATTGGCTTGATCTATAAAATCAAATGAAAAAAAATGGCTTTAAATCACACACAAGATATGATCAGAAACATCTGCTAGAAAACATTTCAAATTACCATCCGTTCTCTATATTAGAACATTTCTGACCGTGCTCTTCAACCGCTCCACCCAACCGAAGACTATCACAACGCCCCAGGCACCTCGGACATTTGCAAACAGACACGAGGCTCAAGGAATGATGAATTATTGGAAAATGGGCATTAAAACGCACTCTCACATTGAGTCGGAGATTTGCTAGAATCAGCTTTCCGTGAGAACGTGTGCAGCTGAGGAGTTAGCGCCTAATGTAATGTTGCTCTTGATAAATGCTGATAGTAGCAAAGGGTGACTGGCTACCTCACTCCCTGAGGACAGATCTCAGATCAGTTTCAAGCGTCATTTTGCAAGTATAATTTGGCTGGTTGTCCATAATGTTAAGATAATGCTATTTGCCTGCAAAGTGGAGGCAGCAATAAATGTCGAAGGACACTGTGGGCATCACGATAGTGTCATTGCGTGTAAGGAAACTCGCGTGCTTCTTTTTTCTACCCCTTCTGCCCTCCCACCTTTTCTTCCCCTGCATTGCAGACCCAGGCCTAAGTGGTGGAGGCAGGCCGGAGCCAGTATCACGACACTGTGAGGTCAGTGTGCTGGGCATTAGGAAGAGGACAATTCTGGAAGACTGACACAGAGTTTGGCCGGCGTTCCCGGGCAGCTGCCAACTGTCCACATCCATTGTCTCGGCCATACCATAATACTAATCCCACCACACAAATCAATCTCTATAGTGGTTCCACAAAACAGCGGTTCAGAGAAGGAGGCATGTAAGCAATTTGAAAAGTGGGAGGGACACATTATAGAACTTATCTGGCTGGCTCATGAATATTAATTATGTGATGTAACGTTCAGCCAATAGCTCTGCTGATATGCTAAACGGCAGGTGAGCAGGGTTCATCCAGTTGCTATGTTGTCAGTAAATGCCCTAGTTCAGATAAACTGATAAATATCAGAGAACTGCCTGACCAATACGATTATTAAATAGGAAGATGCAAATTCTGGCTAATACTTACTTGGCCAATATTTGCTAATCATTTCAAGATTTGCTGAAGATTTTATTTAACCGTGTTATTAAAATAGTAATGTTATTAAAGATGAACTTTAAGTAGGTGTTGATGGCAAGATGAAAGCAAATGTAATTTGGTTCTTGGGATTTTACTCTGCTGTAGTAATACATTACACTCAAAAGTTTGGGAAACTATTTTTTTTTTTAAAAATCAATACTTTTTTATTCAGTAATGATGCATTCATTCAATTAAATATTTAATTAGAAACATTTTATTTAAAAAAAGATTTCTATTTTAAATAAACGTTGTTCATTTGACCTTTTGTTTTTCTTAAAAAATCCTAAAAAAAATCATCATGGGTTTCCACAAAATTAAGCAGCACAAATGTTTTTAAACATTGATAATAATCAGAATTTTTTTCTTGAGCAGCAAATCAGAATATTAGAGTGATTTCTGAAGGATCATGTGACACTGAAGACTGGAGTAATGATGCTGGAAATTCAGCTTTGCATCACAGGAATAAATTACATTTTAAACAGTTGTTTTAAAAATTTTAATAATATTTCACAATATTACTGTTTTAGTGCATTTTTGATCAAATAAATGCATGAGATACAATTAAAAAATATATTTAAAATCTTACCGACCCTAAACTTTACACTTCAGTGAAGAATCCTTTTTAAACCCTCAGTCCTTCATTTTTAATTGTCACGCAAATATGCAAGTAAAGTGAACCCAGAGCGCTTTTAATTGCATACTAGAAATGCAGTTTTATTTTATTTCTAATTTTAGGGTCAATAATATTTTGAGATTCATTACGGCACCATAAAAGTAGAAATAAAATGCACATTTCTAGTTTTAGTTTAAAACTCATAATTTGTTTGAAATTTAATGATCATGTTATGTAACCAGGTGATTGAGAACGGCTGCTCTAGACCTTCTTTTGCCAGCATTGTGGACAGTACACAGCACAAGCAGCAGCTGTGTTTGTCCAGGCTGGACATCGACTGGAAGGCCAGGTAGCACAGCTGCCATTGGAGGGGTTTCTTTCCATTGTGTGGGCATGGATGTTCTGCCAGCCAGTGACCACGCATGCTACATGCAGAAGGCCTGCACTTCCGCAGGTGAATGTTCTGCTGGAAACACTTCCCACACTAACCACTGAAGCAGATGGAGAAGGAAATAGAAGATGACAGCAAAAGCAACATTGTCAAAATATAGGTTTCTAAATGTGCAAGTGTGATCTGCAAATTTATAAAACTTATGTTGGAAAGCAAACTTTAGTAATTCAGATTTATAGTCACGTGTGAACTTCATCCTCCAACTTGACAGATTTTGTTCCCCCTTGGAATGGTTAGGAAAGTTACCTTAGAGTTTACAAAGCCACAAGATACACACAGTTGAAAGAAGTTAAGCTAATGGCAAAAAAAGCATTTACCTAAACTACAAGCTACTAAAACTGGATGCATATTTTGAAGCTACTTAATTTTTTTTTTAAATATAACATTTTTGATGATATAATTCATAATTTAATCAGTTTTATGGGACACAGTGAAGGCTTTTACTGTGAGTTAACAGTTAGTGTGACAATGTTAAACTTGAATAGATAAATTGTTATGCAGGTAAAATAAATGAAGATAACACCATATTATATAAATAATATAATGTTCAAAAGTTTTTTTTTTCTTTTTTTAAAGAAGTCTCTTCTGTTCAAGGCAGCATTTATTTGATCACAAATACAGAAAAAAAACAGTAATATTGTGAAATATTATTACAATTTTAAACAACTGTTTTCTAACTGAATATATTTTAAAATGTAATTTATTCATGTGATGCAAAGCTGAATTTTCAGCTTCGTTACTCCAGTCTTCAGTGTCACATGATCCTTCAGAAATCTTTCTGATATGCTGATTTGCTGCTCAAGAAACATTTCTTATTGTTATCAATGTTGAACACAGTTGTGCTTCAGATTTTGGTGGAAACTATCTATTTTTTCTTAGCTGAGCTATTGTCATACTCCTAAAAAATATTAAGTTCGATAACTATTAAGCGAGGAAGTATTTTACGGTATTGGCAGAGGTATTGGATGTGGCGTTGCACATTTGTTCATGCCAGAGGTTGTGGAGGATGATGGGTCGTGGTGAGTAGGTGCTGCTGAAGGGCAGATTTGGAAGCAAAGCGTTGTATGCACGGCATACGCAACACACAGAACAGAGGTTTCAGCCTGGAGTGAGAGAGCCAATGAAGGTCAAGCTCCTTTTTGAGTCACACTGCGATGACCACATAGGTCACAATGCGACCTTACTATTCACCGAGCACCACCAGCCCTCTTCATCCCCTTGCCAAGATGGTTGAGGTTTTATCCTGCTATGGCCCTGCCATTTCTGACTGACCTTCACTGAATGCTCGCAAAACAGAAATGCAGAGAGGAAATAAAGATTCTGATTCAAATAACAGCTATAAAGACTTTTAAAAAAACAATTCAATAGTTTTGAAGCGTATAACCAGATACAAGCAGAGAACTAAGACCAAAATAACCATAAAAAAAGCAAAGAACTTCATTTTAATTATAGAACATTTTAATAATTGTAAATGGCTGTCCAAAACAAGACCAATAACTATCATTTTATTATTTAAGTTTTAATAATCTTTCTGATTCTATGAAAATAGAATTCTATAAAGAAGTATATACTATAATGATAACGACAAAGAGGAATGATATTGTTGGAATCACAAAAACTAATAGTGATATTAAAATTTTATATATTAAAAATTTATATATTTAAAAAGATATATATTTCGACTAGTTGCCATTAATTTAGTTCAACAAAACTAAAATTGTACCAAAAAAAGCTGAAATAATATTAATAAAAACTAAATAGACATATTTAAAAAAATAATACTAAAAATGAAAACAGAAAATATAATAAAATGTATTCAACATATTCATAAAACAATATGATACTAACTGAAAGGGACAATTTTCTCCAGCTAATGAACAATAAAAAACATTGACAGTCAATCAGAATCCACCCTTGAGCATTTAAAGGGACAGACATTAAAACTGCACTGCATGCTTATAATAAACAGAAAGTTATTGTCCGTTGGGGTGGATGCTAATATAGTTATTGTTATCATTCTTGATGTAAACAAGCCTTAACTCTGATAATGTAATCCATCATTCATATTCGTAGCACAAACGCTTCAAGAAGAGATGTTGATAAAAACGGCTTAGTAAGCATCACACATAATTAGTTATCTTTGAGTACCTTGAAAAGCACTCTATGAATAAAACTTATTATTATTATGACAATGTTTCCTCCAAATTGCATGCCAAGCCAGCCAAGATAACTACTCCAGACTAACTTTCAGAATAATTTCTCACAATACTCTGAAAGTTTCCTGACACCCAAGAGCACTGCACCCTGCACAAACTTTCTTAATAACAATAACAAAGCAGGACAGAGATGATGTACAGCAGCAGCTAACAGGACGAGCCGGAGAGGCAGTGGAGCTGTTTTCCAGAGCCATCATGAGCTTTGGCAGTGGGTAGTGTGACGAGTGTTGCTGCGGGCCACAGGACGACTCAATGGGTTACGCTCCGCTACATCTCTTCTTCATCTCTCCGTCTGCCGCTGATGCTCTGTGTTCATCGTTTTTTGGATGAGCAGGAGGAGAAGATCGCAGTTTATTAACACGATTCTGCCAAAAGCAGCTGAGGTGGAAATGTGGACAAAAGCAGCTCAGTGAGAACGTAAAGTCGATGTGACGAATACACAAAGACAGGTAGAGGAAGACAGAGAGAAACTTCACAAACATGTGCATGGAGGTGGAAAGAAGGAACTCAGAATAAAACACACATGTGATGCAACAGCAACGATAAAATTAATTCAGTTTGGCTTAGCAGCAGATGCACTAGAAAATCAGATAGACACTTCTACCGTGTGCCGTATCCCATATGAATAAATACAAACAAACCAAAATACATTCACAGGACGTGAATCATCTCCTCGGCCTCCAGGTGAAGCTTTTAAAATCCACAGTTAAAAGAATATTTCACACAAAACTAAAATTGTGTCATTTATTCACCATATCTCTGTCTTTCCTCTATTTTGCATGCACTTTACTTTGAAACCATTTTCAATCTGTAAATCTTACAATAAATTACAAAGAAATATCAAGGTAGGGCTGCATGATGATTTTATTTGTGACCACGATTACAGCTTCTCTCGATTTATTAAGCACAACTGTCTGCAATATTTGCCCACTGGTTATTTATCCTCAAAACATTTAATTTGCATTATTTTTTATTGGTATCAAGCCTCCAAAGCTTTTATGGTTGCAGTTGCCAGATTTCAAGGGTTTAAATCCCCCCAATAAGAGCTCCTTTTTTATAAATCGATAAATTTTCTGCCCAGTGGTTTGCTTAGTCCCTCCAACCTGGCAACCATGAGCATGCGCTATCTCTACGTTACAGAAAAAGTTAGCGATCTAGATTGAGATATCCCACTCAAATAAAAGTGTAGTACAGCCAGTCGGTATTCTTTCACACAGTTTGCTACGACTAAGTCTACGAGCAAACCATGCGTGTTGACATTCTCTTGGTTTGTGCTTAAGTGAAAGTGCAATAATTCTGATGAAATGTCCAAAAAAAAATCAATTGTGATTATATTTTTAAACAACATTATTAATCGTTAAATGATTAATCATTTAACCATTAATTAACACTGAATCAAACTTTAGTATTTGAAATAGTATTTTCTTGTCCAATAATCTACAATGAATGAGCACGGATGCTTTCAAAACACAAAGGCACTTTATCTAAAATGATCTTGAAAGTGGACTCTTGCCAGCTTTACATTTAAGTCATTATTCTCTAAACAATTTCCATTCCTCTTCACTGTAATAGCATAAAACAAGCACTGAATTCGTCTTCAAAAATGTCTCCCTTTGTTTCCCCACTGAAGAAATAACACCATACGCCATTTTCATTTGTGGCTGAACTATGCCTTTAAGGTATATGACTCATTACTAAGACATCAGGCCAAACTATTTTTTAATTCTCCCTCTTTCAATCTCACCCTCAGACTAACATGTTCCTTCTGACCTTGATGTAAGAGCGAGTGCAGCAGTAGATGCTCGTAGCGAGGGAAGGATTTATCACAGACCGTACTGGAATGAACAATGGTGTGTAACTCACCAAACCAATGCATCTTTAGTAGATATGTTAAAATTGCATTGGAAACCTTAAGGCCGACTGAACGAGCACAGAAACATACCAACAGAGAGGACATTGCTTAAATTTGCACCGTGCACCAGTGTGTCAGTCGTCATTTTCAGAGCGCTATATGTAATGCTTGAAGCTAAAGTAAATAATTAAACAAATCTTTTTGCAAACTCTTGCATCAGCACAACAAAGATGTGGTTGAGGTTTTCTAATTCAGCGGCTTTGGCTCGGAAGATAATGCACTGGACTCGTTTAATGGCTCATTACAAGTTCATTACGTCTCGCTCATTTAAGAAATTGACTATAAACCAGTTAGGATTATTTCTCATCGAGCAGCCCAACCGATCCTCCGGCTTGCCATTATTTCATAGACTTAGGCTCTATTACACCACTCGTCTTTTTCCTTCTCTTATTGCCCTTCAAAACACATCCGCCAGAGGACACGGCCTCAGTGACACACACACAGTGGCGGGCCACGGTACTGCACTGGTGCAAACAGAACACCCTGCTATCAAAGTTAATGAGTCGTTTTGCTTGCGCTATTACTTCCGCTTGCACACCCTAATTTATGGGTGCTTGCCTGGCCTGTTGCAGTCCTGTCTGCATGGCCAGCCTGGTTCGGCCAGCCCTGCCAATGTTTATCTGCAGCGGCCAACTGAGTGTGTATGAGCGGAAGTTTGTGTGGGTGGTTGAAGGAGATGCATTGTGGGGCGAGCAGCGAGTTTAAACTCGATTAGACCTCAAATCTGTTGCAGGTTATTGGTGCCGTGTAACTAGGCCAAAGGAGAATTGAGTCATGCTGGTCGAGTGATTAAACCGCATTCGTGTACTGTGTTGGTAAACGAAAGGTTGCAAACCCTGCAAGCTATGAGGTATTAAGATTGTGGTCTTGAGCAAAACTCAAAGTTTCCTCCAAAAAATAAAGAGTTTACTCACCCTTGTGTTGTACATGGAGATGTTTCGAAGAATGTGCAGGGTCTGTAAAACAACAAAAGGGATAAAAAGCATCATTAAAAGCAGTCCATAGAACTTTTGCACTATTAGTTTTATTTAGGAAAACTGTTACTGTTACTTTTGATGGAAGCGTTCAGCCGTCGTGCTCAGCCTCCTCGTGTGAAGACCAACCAGTGTAAAGACGGACGACTTTTTCCTGCGCGACTTCAACCGAGCAATGACACCGAGCACACACTTAAGTATCATTTCTATCTTCCCTCACACACGCTCCTTCCCTATCCTCTATCATGTGTTTCCAAACCATTCCGGTTCTCTCTCAACCACGCTCTAAAAACACACGCAGACGGCAAAGTAATCCTGCTAACCTGCGCCCTATCACTACATCTACTACACCTCTTTCTTTCTCTGTGGGTCTTTGGAATTGCCAGTCAGCTGTCAACAAAGCTGACTTCATTTCTGCTTTTTCCTTACAATCCACACTCAGCATCTTGGGCTTGACTGAGACCTGGATTCGTCCAGAAGACTCAGCTACCCCGGCTGCTCTCTCTCACAATTTCTCTTTCTCTCACACCCCAAGGCAAGTTGGCCGGGGTGGGGGCACTGGTCTGCTCATTTCAAACAATTGGAAATACTCAACCCACTCTCCCCTAGGCAATCACAACTAATTTGAATCTCATTTGTAACAGCTCCTATAAAACTCCAGATAGTAGTAATCTACCGTCCCCCTGGCCAAATTCTAGCCACCTTCCTAGAGGAGCTGGACGGCCTGCTGTCCTCTTTCATGGAGGATGGCACTCTACTCTTAGGCGATTTCAACATTCACCTAGACAGGCCTTATGCTACAGACTTCCATTCACTCCTAGCTTCATATGATCTCAAACACCTTACCACTACTAGCACGCACAAATCAGGCAACCAACTTGATTTAATTTACACACGCAACTGTACTACAGATAACATTCTGGTACAACCACTACATATCTCTGACCATTTCTTCATTACATTTACCTTACATTTTGCTACCCGGGTGCCACCATCTCCCTTACCGGTTACTTTCAGACGTAACCTACGCTCCCTTTCCCCCTCCCTTCTTTCCTCTGTAGTATCCTCCTCTCTTCCCTCACCTACCCATTTCACATCTCTGGATGTGAATGCAGCTACTGACACTTTATGCTCTACCTTAACCTCTTGTCTAGACGACATTTGTCCTCTCTCCTCCAGGCCAGCACGGGCTGCCCCTTCTAACCCCTGGTTATCCGATGTTCTTCGGGAGCATCGGACCAAACTCAGAGCGGCAGAGAGAAAATGGCGCAAATCAAACGATCCGTCGGACCTGACTAGGTATCAGTCTTTGCTTTCATCTTTCTCTACTGAAGTCCACACTGCCAAATCCTCACATTTCCACAACAAGATCAACAGCGCTCCAGACATGCGTAATCTCTTCAGAACATTTAATTCTCTCCTCTGTCCCCCTCCACCACCGCCCACCACTTCTATAACAGCTGACGACTTTGCCACTTTTTTCACAAACAAAACTAGAACAATCAGTAACCAGTTCTCACCTCCACACACACAGGACCTCCAACCAACCACATCCACTGCTCAAACTCCCATCTTCTCCTTCTGTCCCCTCACCGAGGCGGAAGTATCCAAACTTCTCCTCTCCAGCCATCCTAAAACATGTCCTCTTGACCCAATCCCCTCTCACCTTCTCCAAGCAATCTCTCCCACACTCTTACCGGCACTCACACACATTATCAACACATCTCTCTGCACTGGCATCTTCTCCACAGCGTTCAAGCAGGCTCGGGTAACCCCACTGCTCAAAAAACCTACATTAAACACTTCTCTTTTAGAAAACTACAGACCTGTCTCTCTCCTTCCATTCGTAGCAAAAACACTCGAACGAGTTGTCTTCAACCAGCTCTCACTGTTTCTTTCACAGTACAACAAACTGGATGCTAAACAGTCAGGTTTCAGGAGTGGCCATTCAACAGAGACTGCGCTACTCTCAGTCACTGAAGCCCTGCGAATTGCAAAGGCCGATTCCAAATCATCAGTCCTCATTCTGCTGGATCTTTCTGCTGCTTTTGACACTGTCAATCATCAGATCCTCCTGTCCACCCTCTCATTGCTGGGCATCACTGGGATTCCACTTCGCTGGTTTGAATCCTATCTCACCGGTAGGTCTTTCAGGGTGGCCAGGGGAGGGGAGGTATCCAAAGCACATCAGCTGGTCACTGGGGTTCCTCAGGGATCGGTTCTTGGACCCCTCCTCTTCTCCACATACACTACATCACTGGGACCCATCATACAGGCACATGGCTTCTCCTACCATTGCTACGCCGATGACACACAGCTCTCTCTCTCTTTTCAACCAGATGATCCAACGGTAGCTGCACGGATCTCAGGCTGCCTGGCGGACATCTTGGCATGGATGAAAGAACGTCACCTACAGCTCAACCTGGCAAAAATCTTGGTGTAATCTTTGATGACCAGCTGACCTTCAAAGAGCACATTGCAAAGACTGCTCGATCTTGCAGGTTTGCGCTACACAACATCAGAAAAATCAGGCCCTTTCTGACAGAGCATGCTGCACAACTTCTTGTCCAGGCCCTTGTTGTTTCTAGGCTGGACTACTGCAATGCTCTTCTGGCTGGACTTCCATCAAACACAATCAAACCTCTTCAAATGATTCAGAATGCAGCGGCACGACTGGTCTTCAACGAGCCCAAAAGAACCCATGTTACACCTCTCTTCATCTCATTGCACTGGCTACCAGTGGCAGCACAAGGCATCAAGTTCAAGACACTGATGCTTGCATACAGAACGACCACAGGCTCAGCACCCTCCTACTTCCACTCACTATTACGAATCTACATCCCCTCCAGAAGTCTGAGATCTGCTAGTGAGCGACGCCTTGTGGTACCATCACAGAGAGGCTCAAAATCACTCTCCAGAACATTCTCATTCACCATTCCTGGATGGTGGAATAATCTTCCCACCCCTATCCGGAATGCTGGATCCCTGTCAATCTTCAAGCAACAACTGAAAACTCACCTCTTTCGGCACTACTTGACTTCATCCTAAACTTGTTCTAAAAAAAATAAAATAAAAAAAACCAAACTTTCCCTTTATCTCCTTCCCTTGCTAGCTTGTACTTATTTGAACAATGACTGAGACTTGGTGTTACGAGCACTTCCTCTGTCTGATTGCCTCTTCGAGATGAATCGCTTTATGTATTCCCCAATTGTAAGTCGCTTTGGATAAAAGCGTCTGCCAAATGACTAAATGTAAATGTAAATGTACTTCACTACATTTCAAAGCATAATAATTTCATTTGAATTACATTAACATATTTGACATGCCTGTTTTTTAAAAGAATGTGAGGCTTTACAGTGACAAAATAAATGAACAATGTCCTTATAGATGAGTACTACTTTTGATAAGTTCACCACTGTTCAAAAGTTCAAGGTCAATAAGATTTTATTTAAAAGATAATAATGTTATTTAGCAAATGACACATTAAACTAATCAAATATGTGACAGTATAATGCAAAACGACATTATAATGTTACAAAAGATTTCTATTACAAAAAAAAATTAAAAATAAAACTCTGATCTTTTGAACTTTCTATTCATCAAATGCTCCTGATAATAATTTGTCACAGTTTCGACTACAAAAAAAAATAAAAAGAGGAGGATCATGACACTGACGACCGGAGTAATGATTCTGAAAATTCAACTTTGATCATAGAAATAAATTACATTTTAAAATATATTCATAAAGAAAAGGGTTATTTTAGAATAAATAATATTTTACTTTTTTAATCAAATAAATACAGCCTTGGTGAGCATAGGAGACTTTAAAAAAAAAAAAACTTTTGAAATATAGTGTACAGTCATAAGCAAATACTTAAAATGATTAAAATACTGTAAGTACTTTGAAGTATTGTCACACTTTGTCATCAGGATCCTTGTACTTTAAATCAAGTATAGGATTTGTGTTAATTTTCCACCACTGCTTAGACTGCAAGCACCTCAAATGACTACTGCATGCTGCTTGTGTCACAGCAACTGAAATCCTTAGGAATGGTATTATCATCAGTATAATTTATGATGTGACTGATACAAGACCATAATTGACATTACTGACTGACCCCATACATGGGTAATGACACTCAGTGCTATCACCCTCTGTAAGCCATTCTGCCAACAATGATATCTGTGGCCTGTAAATAAAACTGCTGTCATATTGTTTGAAGTGACCATAATCATAACCTCTTACTTCAATCCTATTCATTAGTTTAATTACTGTTGCCATGGAAAATAAATGTTGAGAGAACGCTTACTTCTGGGCCAGTGTCGTTCCTTCTGTCCACTCCTGTATTTCTTTCACAGTCCTGTACGCTGCAGTTGGGTGAAGTCTGTCTGTTGAGTATGTCAGTGGCGGTCCAGATCTCAAATGATAGGAAATGACCTATGGCGCATCTCGTAGCAGTGAGGTTTCCATCAGCGCTGCTTAAAACCTTGCTTGCATGTTGGCCATGAAACATGTTGAGATGAAGAGATGGCTGATACTGTAAGGAGGCTTGAGGCGATACTGTGATGGAGGTCTTGACATTTTTTGTGGTCTTATGGTGGGATCCTCAAACATGGCTTCTGTTTGGTCTTCTGACAGGTAGCCTCTCTTCCAAGGAGCTCTGATATACCTGGAAAATATCTATTAAGCATTCCCATCCATCACAATAGCAATTGCTCGATTGGCCCTGAAGTGCACAGCCTGGATGCCGGTTCCAGAAAAAACTATTTTTGGCCTTTTTTTGCAAAGCCATAAATGTCATGTGACTGATCACTCTGTATGTGGCTCTTTGCCAAAGACAGTGAAAAATACAAGTCTGCTTCACACTATTAAAATCCCTCCAAAGAAATACGGCGCTGATGAAATATCATCTATTATAACTTTGTTCCTGATTTACACTACCATTAAAAAGTTTCAGGTCAGTAATGTGAATTTTTAAAAATGAAATTAATGTTTTTATTCAGCAAGGATCTATTAAGTTGATCAAAAGTGACAACAAAAGACATTTATAATGTTTCAAAAGATTCTATTTCAAATAAATGCTGTTCACGGAATTTTCTATTCATTAAAGAATTCTGAAAAAAAAGTGTCAGTTTCCACAAAAATATTAAGCAGCAGAGTTTTGTATAATCTGATAAAATGCCAAAATGAAATATTAATTTATTAAATATGTTGATGATTATAATATTATTTATAATATAATAATATTTTTATTTGTTATTATTAATAATATTAATAATAATTATTGAGCACTAAATCAGGATATTAGAATTATTTCTGAAGGATCATGTGACACACTGGAGTAATGATGCTGAAAATTCAGTTTTGCATCACAGAAATAAATTACATTTTAATATACATTCAAATAGAAATCAGTTATTTTAAATTGTAATTCAGAATATTACTGTTTTTACTGTATTTTTGAACAAATAAATGCAGCCTTGGTGACTTCACTGAAGAAGTCACTGAAGAAAATTCTTAAAAAAATCTTACCAATCTAAACTTTTCAACAGTGGTGTGTATATTCCTTGCAAACCATGTATTTTGTCAATACACACCAGCCTTTAAATAGAAAGACTATTCAAAAGCAGGTGTGTATTGACACAATACATAAAGAAACATGCCTTTTTCCTGCACAACGGCACAATTACGGCATCTAGCAGCAGGAACTAACTGCTGTTATTCATGTCTGTTATTCTGACATGACGTGTAAGCAACTTAAATATTAATTATATTGTGATTGGCTGTGATTGTGCAGAAGCATATTCTCGTCTCTCTCCTGGATATTATACTGGAACTGGTGGTATACTTTCGGGAAAAAAGGTACAAAAGCCATCACTGGGGTGGAACACTTTCAAGTACACCATTGTACCTTATTTAAAGGGTGCATATTACTACCTCAAATGTACATATTAGTACCTAAAGGGTGCATATTGGTACCTTCTGAAAGGCTTGTACCATTTTTTCTGAAAGTGTACTGAGTTTGTTCACAATCACCGGCACAGATGAAGCAGTGGTGAAGAACTGCAACGTTCTTGCTCTGACAGGCTTGGACAGAAACAAACTAACAAAAAAAAGTCCTGCACTCCTGACACCGGTAACGGATGAGAGGATGTGCTGAAGATAAGCCGCGCGCCCCGTTTACATCTGGGATTAAAATCAGTCTCGGGTGATCTGATCACAAGTGGTCAGGCGAGACAGATTTCTGTTTACACCTGATAGCAACACGCATCCCGTGGCCGCTTGTGTACAGATTTCATATGCATTATTAACTACCTCCAAATGCGGTTTCAATAATTGTTTTGGACACGATTCATACCTGCATGTAGTGCTGTGCCATTTCTGATTGGATCAACTGCTCATACCAGTGTCAGAGATAGTCAGCTTGAGGTGAATCAGGACTATATCTGCAATAAACAAATTAAAAGATTTAGACAAGAATCTCATTTCAATTAACACTGATAGGTCAAAAGCACCACATTTTATTATAACTCAACATTTGCACAGTAGCATGATGTTGTCTCCTTAATTAAATAGCTGGTAAAAGCAGCTTTAATTGTCATTAATCAACTTAATTCAATTCCATTAAAAAATGGGGAAATGTGTGTTGCGTTCACGTCGTCATTCATGGAACACTATTCACAAATAAATGCTAATAAAACACTGGAAATTGCACTTTATGCTAAATTATGAGCATGCAGGCTAGCCCTTAATTAGAGGAAAATTCAGAAGATAATTGTGACAGGACATTGTGACAGCCAGATGCTCCCACAGTGGGTAAAGAGACGTGTAATCAGCCGCTTCAAGTGAGGAAAAATGCCCTTATTGCCCAGATCATGGCATAAGAGAAAACAAACCTCACCAGCAATGTCACAGAACAAAGTAAACCACTTAGCAATTCAACACACAAGAAAATACAGTAAGTCTGCTATATGATGCCTGACATCCAGTTATTTTAATATAACTGTACATTAAGCATAATTTACTAGACTTACTGGTAAATAAGCTTGATATTCAGTTAAAGTACCTGAAGTAGCCAAGTTTGTTAAATGTGATCATTAGTAACAGTGTGCACCAGCCTAAACAACAGATGCAATGTTTCATTTAAAACAGTGGTTTTCAAATCTGTCCTACAAGCACCCCTGCCCTGCACATTCTGTATGTGTCCCTTATCAGACACACCTGATTCAACTCATCAGCTCGTTAGTAGAGACTGCAAGACCTGAACTGGGTGTCGACAAGGGACACATAAGCCCGATTCGGACGGCAATTGTTTCTCATAAGGACGTCTGTAAAAATAAATTTACATATCACCTCAGTGATAAAACTCATGGATTCGGATGGAGATTTATTCACAGTGGAGGAGCGAGTTCTGTGATCCTGCGCACCCGGGAACGCGCTGCTCACGTGGCCAGTCACATGATTGTCTGCTGTAAATAAAATGAATTTTATTTACAAATTTATTCTTATTATTGTGTAAAATGTATTCTTATTATTCCAAGCATATTTTATAATATTTATTATTTGATTATTTAAATCTCCTGTTTAAAAATAGGAAAATAGACGCGCTATAGTTGTATATAATTATACGCGATATATATCTGTTTATAATACACATTTTAAAATTGTATTGCATACCTGCTGCTGCCATAATAAAGACCCATTTGAAAATTTATGTGCTTTTCTTCTTTTTCTGCTCCCAGTCTCTGTGGTTGAGCAGTCATGAAGTATTGTTCTTTTAAATACTTTCCAGCATTTCAGAAATATGTAAATTACACCGAAGTACAACGTTACGGTGTTCGGAGTGCTCAAAAAGGGTTTAAATACTGAATTTTGAATCGATTTCTTCTCGTAAACTCAGAGATGTGGATTCAGACGGCAATTAAATTACCACACGACCTCGGTGTTTGTCAAAAAACAGTAGGTAATTCGGCTGGGGATTTTCACGGGGGTGGTGAGAGAAAAACACCGACATCCTGGATTCGGACGGCAATTAAATCACCAACTACCCCCTGTATATGGTGAAAATCACTTACGTCCCCCTGAGAAACAATTACCGTCCGAATAGGGCTATACAAAACGTGCAGGGCAGGGGTGCTTGTAGGACAGGTTTGAAAACCACTGAATTTTAAAGGGATAGTTCACCCAAAAATGAAAATTCCTTTTTGGGTGAACTATCCCTTTAACATTAATATGCCAATTTTTAAACAGCCCACAGCCAGTGTTATTTTTTAAGGTTTTAGACAATGTGTGTCCTTTAAATGTAGTCAATAATTTATCATGTCACATTCAGTATTTTAACTAAAACTTTTTTTCAATGAAAATGAATTTTAGGTGACGTGCAAAAAAAAAAAAAAAAACGCAAATTGTAACATAAAAAGTTACAAATTCACAAACATTGCATAGAGCAAACAATCAATTTATAGTAAATATTATTGTGATTATAATTATTGTATACAATTAGTTATCTTAACACTATTAATAACAGGTTAAAATACAACTTCCAACAGATGTTGTTGTTTTTGTAAATAACGTCTGATCACACTGCAAACAAGCTGTCCCTTCTCAATGTTTTTGTCTCATTTTCCAGTAAAAAATGTCTGATGATTCTTAAATCAATATGCATTTATTTGAGTATAAAAATGGCATACGCAATTAAGTGTTGTTTTCTGAGAACCAGAACAAAGATACTCCAGTGGGCTCAGAAGAACTGGTTCAAAGTGAACATAGGCTGAGTATTCTTTGCCCATAGACAGATATTCTTGTTTCAAGTAAAAACTCACTTCATATTGTTCAAATTCTCAGAAAATAAGACTTCATCTTAATGAAATGTAAACCTTGATTTAAAGATGTCTAGATATTTGAACTTGAAAACAAGACAAAAACACTGAGGAAAATATTCCTTTTATTTTTTTTTTGCAATGCATTCAACATTTAATGCCATGACTATGATTTTAAGACTCTTAAGGCCTTAATTTGTCAATTAAGACTTTTAAAGATGTTTTAAGACCCACAGAAACCCTGTTTAAATTCATTATTCTCTGAGACGTTTCAGCGGCTGAGCAGATGTTACAGAGGTCCATTTGATGCTGTATAAAAGGAGTTACATGTGAACTTCCTCCAGGGATCCAAACAGCTGCCGAAAGGTTGAGGAACATGAACGGGGAGGAATTACCATCCATCCCAGCGGACCTGGAAACAACACACACTCACAAACAATTACCCAAGTAACAGTGAACATGAAAGTAATGCGTGAGAGAGAGACAGCGATAATGAGAACGAATCCGAACAACACACACATCCACATAATAGGATTGTTTTTACGAGTGCTAAATATCCGCTATCATGCGGCGCACACGTTCAGCGAGGATGAACGGCAGCTTAGTGACACTATATCCAAACCTGCGGCGTGTCGGCGCTCCCTTTGGACTCTAGAAGTGTGAAAGGCCTCCTGTGAATTACATTGCCTGTCTTATTGGATTGTGTGTATTGACAGACATTGCAGACAGATGGCCGTTTTGCAACGCTCTGGCGACGGACGCCGCTAGCCACCCCCGCTAGCATATGTACAGCGAAGACAATGACACGCAAAATGAAAATAAAAACAAAGAAATATGCGTGTTCTTCTGTCAGTCTCACTTTGTGAATCCCGTCGTATTGAATGAACACATCAGGTTAGGTCGATCCCATCCTGCCGTACGATCGACTGTCGTGCACAAACACCAGCTTAAAATGAAAGGCCTCCCGGTTGCCGATACAGGTGTAATTTCCGCAGTCAATGTGAACGAATTTAATGAACGACGTACAAAAGACAAACATCCTGAAGGGTATGTGAGAGATCTTAGATATGGGTGCTTTTGTTGACGTTTTCTCACTGTAATCCGCACCTCTGCACTCCTATATCAGCAAAATATATCTGAGGCGCTGCTTTGTTGATTTAAACAATGGATTTTTAACTACCGGAGCATGTTCGTACAAATCGACTGATAACCTGTGATAACCCACCCCATCAGCCTCTGTCGTCACTAGAGAATGAGAAACAAGAAAGCACATTTCATCTCGTTTTTTTATAAATTTTTTCCAAAGTATCTCCTTTCTCAGGTTGCCATAACAATGTTTATGAATGTAACCACTTTAAAAGGGGAAAAATTTGCTTTGTAACCATAGCATCCACCTAAACACCATATCGACTAGCTGTTATTATTACTACAGTAAAATAGTGATAACTTGTGATAGACACCACTGCCATTTAAAAATAAATTAGAATAAAGATCCTCTTAAGAAAGCCGAACTCTTCCTTTGACTGAGATCCCATATTATTGTATGATTTATTGGCATACTGTATTATTGCTATGACAAACATTAGTACTACTGTTGCTCATGTTAGTGAATCGAATTTTCACCTACACTATTAAAATTAAAGGTTCCAAAAAGAGTTTGTTTTTCCCACAGTGATGCCATAGAACAGGGCAGTCCAAACTCGGTCCTGGAGGGCCGGTGTCCTGTAGAGTTTAGCTCCAACTTGCCTCAACACATCTGCTTGGAAGCTTCTAGTATGCCTAGTAAGAGCTTGATTAGCTGCTTCAGGTGTGTTTAATTAGGGTTGGAGCTAAACTCTGCAGGACACCGGCCCTCCAGGACCGAGTTTGGATAGCCCTGCCATAGAAGAACCATTTTGGGTTCCCCAAAGAACCTTTCAGTGAACAGTTCTTAAAAGAACCATTTTTTCTTAGTGTGATGAACATTTTCATAATTTTAAGTATCTATTTCCATTATAAAGAACCTTTTGTGCAATGGAAAGGTTTAATGGATGTTAAAGGGATAGTTCACCCAAAATTGAAGATTCTGAAATCATTTACTCACCTTTAAGATGTTCCAAACAGCTGACGGTAGCCATTGTATTTTTTACTATGAAAGTCAATGGCTACCATCAACTGCCTAATTACCAGCATTCTTCAAAATATTTTCTTTTCTGTTCAAGAAAAGAAACAAACTCGTACAGGTTTGGAACAACTTCAGGGTGAGAAAATGACAAAGGCGAGGTCTTTCATGTGTTATAATGAGTCTTGTGTGACCACTTGTGTTCGTATTTAGTCTAGACCCTTCCCTGGTATTTCGTCACACTCTACATCTTTCATGAGAGAACCAAATACTATTGAACACAAAGCACACAAATATGATTGAAGAAATTCCATTTGCCATTACAATGCTTACAAGCGTGCAGGAAAGGAAGCGAATGGAGAGGATGGAATGGTAAAATCTATTTTAATCATAATTTGGGTGTTTCGGCACAACATAGTTAAGTTGGAATGGATTTTTTTTTGGTGCACCTTCTCAAAAGTCAGGTTGGTGAGTAGGTGGTCTTTTGTGGCTATTCGAATGCATTCATCCAAATGAAAGCAATTTGATCGAAAGCATTTGTCAACTACCTCTGGACAAGCTTAAAATGTCTTATGTTACTGTTTACAGAATGAAATACTGTTTGAGAATGAAATACTGATGGGCGAGTCCCACATCAGCAACAATAAAATAATTCATCAAGAACAGATTGTGGAGGTGCAGTCTGGGGTCACGATCAGAACGGCACTCTGAATGAAAATGTGCAGGCTTTAAAAAAAGACTTTGAGCTTTGTAACTCGTATACATGCACAAACAGCTACATAACACACTAAAAGAAAAGGAAAACAAGGAATCGCATCATATGGCCCATTTAACATCTATTCATTCAAATATTCACTCAAATCAACAGAGCTGTGCATTCATAAACCTCACAAGCGAGTGTTTTGAGTGTACACTCATATTTTACAATACAGAAACGGCCAATGATAACAGGCAGGACTGACGTGAAGTGATTTTGCTAAACAACAGCAATTGGTGTCAGCAGCACTGGTGACTGATAGGCCTGTCCTGAAGTTAATTTATTTACACCGTTGTTAATCTCATTAGTATGTTTCTTTCCTTCGAGGTCTTTCATTAGGCTGCTGAAAGTTAATTAATGACTCACTCCCACACGGCTCGCAAAAGGCATTTTCTTACTTCTCGGAATAACAAATACAAAGGATCCGCTTCATTGTGAACGAATGCTCTCGCAAAACACTTTCCACCTCCACTTTCACCAAATGACTCCTCGTGCACCTTGGGCAGGTTTAACCAAGTCTAAATTTACTACTAAACTGCCATTGCACAAAATCAGACTTTCTTCAGAATTTCTTCATTCATGCCGAACAAAGATGAGGTATTCAAAACCTTTTTGCAAACTTTTAATTCCATCAAAGCTATTATTTTACTATACACCTGTATTTTTTCTTTCACACAGCTCAGAATATTTTAAGTGGGAGGAAAAGTTATGCATTAGCCTTGAACTGAGATTCAGTGCCAAAAGGAAACACGTTTCTAAGCTTTATAAATAGTCTCATTTAAATACACTGTATGTAAGATGCACCACGGCTAAAGGCTCCCCTTAAAGCAAAATATGATATGATCTCAGAGTACAAGATTTTGGTAACACTTTACAATAAGGTTCATTAGTTAACATTAGTTAACAACATTAGTAAACATGAACTAAGAATGAACAATACTTCTACAGCATTTATTAATCTTAGTTCATGTTAATTTCAGCATTTACTAATGCATTATTAAAATCACAAGTTGTGTTTAACATTAGTTAATGCACTGTGAACTAACATGAATAAACAATGAACAACCGTATTTTCATTAACTAACATTAACAAAGATTAATAAATAGGGTAATAAATGCATTGTTCATTGTTTGTTCATGTTAGTTAATACATTAACTAATGTCAACAAATGACACCTTATTGTAAAGTGTTACCAAGATTATTTTTTTTTTGCCACAAACACAAAGAACATTGTTTATATAAATAGAAGTGGTTTTAGGTCAAAAATCATGTTGATGTAGAAAGCAAGTGAGGTCTTGGGTTGAAAGTGTCATTGTGAGCCCACTTTTCAAATCCTATATAAAAAAATGTAACTACAGGTAAGTAAATATTTCCATACAATTTATTTGACAATGATTAAATAATGATAAAATTCCTCTGAATAAAAGCAAAAGCAAAAAAATCAAGTATTTTGACTCAAAATATGTGCAGTTAATTCATGAACTCCCATTGGTGACATTTGAAACATTTTGAATCTCAAAATTAGGAAAAAATTATTTTGAATATAGTGAAGTGAAAATAGTATCTATATACAGTGCCCTCCAAAAGTATTGGAACAGTGAGGCCAATTCCTTTATTTTTGCTGTAGACTGAAAACATTTGGGTTTGACATCAAAAGATGAATATGAGACAAGAGATCAGCATTTCAGCTTTTATTTCCAGGTATTCATATCTGGATCTGATAAACAACTTAGAAGATAGCACCTTTTGTTTGAACCCACCCATTTTTCATGTGAGCAAAAGTATTGGGACAGATAGAACTAACATAGATTAAAGTGAAAAAGACTTAATATTTAGTTGCAAAACCTTTGCTTTCAATAACTGCATCAAGCCTGTGACCCATTGACATCACCAAACTTTTGCATTCTTCTTTTGTGATGCTTTTCCAGGCATTCACTGCAGCCTCTTTCAGTTTTGGGGGGTTACTCCCTTCAGTCTCTTCTTTAGCAGGTAAAAGGTATACTCTATAGGGTTTAAGTGTGGAGATTGACTTGGCCAGTCTAAAACCTTCCACTTCTTGCCCTGATGAACTCCTTTGTTGTTTTGGCACTATGTTTTGGGTCATTATCTTGCTGCATGATGAAGGATCTCCCAATCAGTTTGGTTGCATCTTTCTGTAAATTGTCAGACAAAATATTTCTGTAGACTTCTGAGTTAATTTTGCTGCTGCCATCATGTGTTACATCATTAATGAAGATTAATGAGCCTGTCCCAGAAGAAGCGATGAAAGCCCAAGCCATTAAATTACCTGTGTAATGTGTACTATAATGTACACCTGTGTACACTGCTTCAGATGAGCTTGTATGTTTGGGATCATGAGCGGATCCTTTTTTCTCCAAACTTTATCCTTTCTATCACTTTGGTCCATAAAATCAGTCCATAAGACCTTATCCCAGAATTTTTGAGGCTCGTCTCCTATTCTTCTTGCTAATGAGTGGTTTGCATCTTCTGGTGTAGCCTCTGTACTTTTGTTCATGAAGTCTTCTGCGAACAGTAGATTGTGATACCTTCACTCCTGCCCTCTGGAGGTTGTTGCTGATGTCACTAACAGTTGTTTTAGGGTCTTTCTTTACAGCTGTCACAATTTTTCTGTCATCAACTGCTGATGTTTTCCTTGATCTACCCGTTCGAGTTGTGTTACTTAGTACACCAGTGGTTTCTTTCTTCCTCAGGAGATTCCAAATGGTTATACTGGCTATTGCCAGTGTTTGTGCAATGGTCTGATTGATTTTTCATCTTCTCTCAGCTTCACAATTGCTTGTTTTTCACCCATAGACACCTCTCTGGTTTTAATGTTGGTTACACGTCTAACTAACTATAAATGCAGTCTGCACGGATCTGAAACTGAGCGCAGACATTCAGTGCTATTTATTGTTTGAATATTCAATTAATAGGACACACCAGGGCAACAAAACACACCTGTCAGTCACTGTCAGTTCCAATACTTTTGCTCACATGAAAAATGGGTGGGTTCAAACAAAAGGTGATATCTTCTAAGTTGTGTGTCAGATCCAGATATGAATACCTGGAAATAAAAGCTGAAATGCTGATCTCTCATCTCATATTAATCTTTTGATGTCAAACCCAAATGTTTTCAGTCTACAGCAAAAATAAAGGAATTGGCCTTACTGTTCCGATACTTTTGGAGGGCACTGTATATCTATCTCTATACATCTACAGTATCTCACAAAAGTGAGTACACCCCTCACATTTCG
This sequence comes from Aspiorhynchus laticeps, assembly GCA_023376895.1. Lineage (NCBI taxonomy): Eukaryota > Metazoa > Chordata > Actinopteri > Cypriniformes > Cyprinidae > Aspiorhynchus > Aspiorhynchus laticeps. The sequence goes on from CM041793.1 coordinate 45,381,777, forward strand.
GCAATCATTTTAGTATATCTTTTCAAGGGACAATACTATAGAAATGAAACTTAAGATATATTTTAGAGTAGTCAATGTGCAACTTGTATAGCAGTAAAGATTTACTGTCCTCTGAAAATAACTCAACATACAGCCATTATTGTCAAAAAAGCTGGCAACAAAACTGAGTACACCCTAAGTGATAACAGCTATACATAGTTTAAAGTCGGCATGAAACGGAAGTTGCGACTGTCTTTTTTTCTCTACTGTGACACATATCCGAGTGAAACAGCATCTGAAATGAGAGGGCGGGACTTGATTTCGTCCTTCGGGAATTGATTGGATCGTTGTAAGTTGAGGCGTTACTAACTAAATGGAGGCAGATCTGAAATGCCAGTTTGCAGTTAGTGGTGGGGGATTTCTCGCCACTGGATTCACCACCGACACCCAAGCATGAATAAATGTTCTATTTATTAGGGATGATGACCACGATCAATGGCACAAAACATGCCCAAACAGCGCACGAGAGAGAACGAGAGAACGAGAGAGAGAGAGAGCGAGAGAGAGAGAGACTGCATGAATCAGTGAATGACTGAGCGCATCCTCCATCAGGTTAAGTCATATATTCATGAAACAAATTAGTTTGCGATGTCCTAAGAGTAATGTTGTCATAATATCCTAATATCTTTTCAGTGTTTAAGGGTAATGTACTCCCTTATGACTGGTGTCAGTGCTATAAAGTGAAGCATCAGCTTCAGCTCTTTTCCTGTCGTTTATCCCAGCGTTTACCCTGTACGTCACTCTAGCTCCGCCCTTGCGCCATCACTCGTGACCAGAAGAGTAGAGGAGTCGTTTTGAGGGGGAGGGGAGGTTAACATTTTTGATTAAAGATTACGAGGGCACAGGAATTTTAAAAAAATAATGAAGTGCACGGATAAATTATTTATAATAAACACTACAGTATTCCATCAAAAAATAAGAATATTAAATTTTGATTTCATGCCGATTTTAACCATGCAAAGCCACGTCCTATTCATCATGTTCATATTTTTGTCTGCTTGACAGGACCATACAAATTTGTGCATCTTGTTTTAGAGCAGTTAAAATTTGGTTATTTGAGTACAATTCTCTCATACTGACCACTGGATGTTCAAAATGGCACCTCATGGCAAAGAACTCTCTAGGGCTTTTCACACTTGCAATTGTTAAACCTGGGTCATCCTAAACCCCGGATAAAGGAATCCTGGGTTATCTGTAATCACGTTTCACACTGCTCATACTATACCTGGGGTTAACTGTTAACCCTGGGTATTCATTAACAGATGTTTCACACTGTACATGTCACAAATCCAAGCCATTAACTTTGCGTCACTCACCACCAGGGGTCACTCTCCCATCACATGGACTTTCACACAGTTACAGATCACTCATAGACTGCATCTCCCATCATTCACTGCACCCACACAGCTGTTCACAATCATCACGCTTACACCTGAAAACTATCTCACTTCACCATCACCCAATCACACACACAACATAAACACTGGACTTTCTCTCACACCCGGCCGAGTATTGTTTAGCCTAGCTACAATCGAAGCGTTTTCCCAGTATCCCTAGTTAGATTTCCTGTGTTCTGATTCTGCCCGTGCTCCTGGATTATTTCTCTCTGCCTAGCCCTCTGGATTTAGTTTGCCGATCGCCGACCCACGCTTGCCTAAGGACTATTCTTGTGTCTTGCCCATGCCATACCTGTTTGCTACTGCCCGACCCTGCCTGTATTGACCATGTTTCATAATAAAAAGCTTGCACTTGGATCCGCATGTCTCACGTCTCGTCAGCTCCGTCACAGAATACTCGGCCCACTAGGATCCAGCAGCTTCTCAGACGGTCATTCAGAAGGTATGGAAACGACAAGAATCCTGTTTGCCCTTAAACAAGGTCCTCGCTCACTGGAGCAACATATTAGAGAGTTTTTAGTGTTCGCTAATTACTCAGATTTACCGGACATTACTTTGATCGAGATTTTTTGCGATGGCATAAATCAACCCTTGAGATCTGAGTTTAGACGCGAGGGTACGCGTGCTTCACTCGCGCAGTTTTTGGACTATGCCCTACTGACTGTTGGTTCAAGATTCACTGTGGGTGTCGCGGATGAGGATCGTGACACCACATCTATGTCTGAAATGACGGACGCACCAGCACACGATCACAAGATGGCGGCAGCAACAGCACCCGTTCATGTAATTGCTGCCAGTCGTGAGCCAAGTCCAGTCGCCGCTGATGTTAAAGAGCCAAGTCAAGTCCCAGTTGATGTTAAAGAGCCAAATCAAGTCACAGCCTATGTTAAAAAGCCAAGTCAAGTCGCCGCTGATGTTAAAGAACCAAGTCAAGTCACAGCCTATGTTAAAAAGCCAAGTCAAGCCACAGCCTATGTTAAAAAGCCAAGTCAAGTCGCCGCTGATGTTAAAGAACCAAGTCAAGTCACAGCCTATGTTAAAGAACCAAGTCAAGCCACAGCCTATGTTAAAAAGCCAAGTCAAGTCGCCGCTGATGTTAAAGAACCAAGTCAAGTCGCAGCCTATGTTAAAAGATCAAGTCAAGCTACAGTTGATCGTCACGAGTCAAGCCAAGCCACAGTTGATCGTCACGAGTCACGCCAAGCCACAGTTGATCGTCATGAGTCAGACCACGTCACAGCTGACCAGCCAGAGTCAGACCACGTCACAGCTGACCAGCCAGAGTCAGACCACGTCACAGCTGACCAGCCAGAGTCAGACCACGTCACAGCTGACCAGCCAGAGTCAGACCACGTCACAGCGGAACTGCCAGAGTCAGACCACGTCACAGCGGAACTGCCAGAGTCTCTTCAAGTCTCAGCCGAACTGCCAGAGTCTCGTCAAGTCTCAGCCGAACTGCCAGAGTCTCTTCAAGTCTCAGCCGAACTGCCAGAATCTGTCACACCGAGAGATTTAAGGTCAGTCCTTCGAGTTCTCCGGTTGATATCCAGCTTAAGAGATGCACCGCTGGTGTCTGTACGCACTGCTGGTATCCCCACATCCACTCACTTTGACCCTTCTGTCCATGAACTGATTACCCTGTCTGAAGCGCTTCCCAGAGTGGGGATTGCACTATGTTGCATTTGGGCCGCATACACCACCACTGTACTGCCCCAGGGGAAGGCATCTGCTGCCGAACCTCCCCAAGCGGTGATGCTCGCCTCAGCCCCTTGCAAGGTGGTGGCGCCCAGCAATATACTCTCACCCGGTCATGTTACCACCGTAGAACCTCCAGAGGTGGCGGCGTTAGCTGCAGAACCTCCAGAGGTGTCGGTGGTATCCTCCTGTGAACTCTCATCCTGTCCTGTCACGGCTATGGATGCCGTCTGTGAACTCTCACCCTGTCCTGTCACGGCTATGGAGGCCGTCTGTGAGCTCTCACCCTGTCCTGTCACGGCTAGGAAGGCCGTCTGTGAGCTCTCACCCTGTCCTGTCACGGCTATGGAGGCCGTCTGTGAACTCTCACCCTGTCCTGTCACGGCTAGGAAGGCCGTCTGTGAACTCTCACCCTGTCCTGTCACGGCTATGGAGGCCGTCTGTGAGCTCTCACCCTGTCCTGTCACGGCTAGGAAGGCCGTCTGTGAGCTCTCACCCTGTCCTGTCACGGCTATGGAGGCCGTCTGTGAGCTCTCACCCTGTCCTGTCACGGCTAGGAAGGCGTCTGTGAGCTCTCACCCTGTCCTGTCACGGCTAGGAAGGCCGTCTGTGAGCTCTCATCCTGTCCTGTCACGGCTATGGAGGCCGTCTGTAAGCTCTCACCTTGTCCTGTCACGGCTAGGAAGGCCGTCTATGAACTCTTGCCCTGTCCTGTCACGGCTAAGGAGGCCGTCTATGAACTCTCGCCCTGTCCTGTCACGGCTAAGGAGGCCGTCTATGAACTCTCGCCATGTCCTGTCATGGCTACGAAGAACGCCGAGGATTTCCAGTCAAGCCTTGCCACGGCCCCTGACACCATGAAGGCTCTCCCTGTGTTGTCTGTCTCTGTTCTCCCAGTGTTGTCTGTCTCTGCTCTCCCTGTGTTGTTTGTCCTTGTTCTCCTCTGGTTTCAGATTCTGTTATGGTTACCTGCCCAGTCTGCTTCCCTGCGGTGGTTCCTGGTCCCGTCTGCTCCGCCCTGGTGGGCTCCGGGTCCGTCTGCGGGTCCGTCTGCTCCGCCCTGGTGGGCTCCGGGTCCGTCTGCTCCACCCTGGTGGGCTCCGGGTCCGTCTGCTCCGCCCTGGGGGGCTCTGGTCCCGTCTGCTCCGCCCTGGGGGGCTCTGGTCCCGTCTGCTCCGCCCTGGGGGGCTCTGGTCCCGTCTGCTCCGCCCTGGGGGGCTCCAGGTCCATCTGCTCCGCCCTGGAGGGCTCCAGGTCCGTCCGCTCCACCCTGGCTTCCAGCCCTGCTGCATTCCACAGCCTCGCCACTCGCACATGGACCTGGCCCTCCTTCCCTTCCCCTGTTCCGCCTCCGCTCCACCACCCTCCTGGATTCGATAATGTGTGGAGCGTCTGGAAGCCGCTCCTTGGGGGGGGCTATGTCACAAATCCAAGCCATGAACTTTGCGTCACTCACCACCAGGGGTCACTCTCCCATCACATGGACTTTCACACAGTTACAGATCACTCATAGACTGCATCTCCCATCATTCACTGCACCCACACAGCTGTTCACAATCATCACGCTTACACCTGAAAACTATCTCACTTCACCATCACCCAATCACACACACTACATAAACACTGGACTTTCTCTCACACCCGGCCGAGTATTGTTTAGCCTAGCTACAATCGAAGCGTTTTCCCAGTATCCCTAGTTAGATTTCCTGTGTTCTGATTCTGCCCGTACTCCTGGATTATTTCTCTCTGCCTAGCCCTCTGGATTTAGTTTGCCGATCGCCGACCCACGCTTGCCTAAGGACTATTCTTGTGTCTTGCCCATGCCATACCTGTTTACTACTGCCCGACCCTGCCTGTATTGACCATGTTTCATAATAAAAAGCTTGCACTTGGATCCGCATGTCTCACGTCTCGTCAGCTCCGTCACAGTACATTCCTAAACCCCGGGTTAACGTTCTTATTTGCATATTTGCGGTGTCACTGTCACTGATTGGACGAACAGCAGGCAACCTGTTTACACGGCTTTTCCTGCGTCTTGCCAGTTATTAAAAACAACGTCGCCTCTTATGTCTTTAGATCAGTGAAGATTGAGGAACAGCTGATCATAGCTGTACAGGCAGGAATAGCCATTTTTAAATTAATTTAGTAGCAGAGCTACTGCAAGCGATTTAGTGCTGGAAATCCATTTATCCTTTGCTGAAACTTCTGCGTCTTCATGAAGAGCGCAGGTCATGGTTGCTTAGCAACGGCATACGCCATGGGAGCGCAAGCTACAGAGCACTTTGGAAAGAAGGAGAAAGCGGAGCGCTTAGCGTTTTAAACGCATTTTTAGGCACGACATATGAACGGCCTCATGAGACGCACAAAGACAAAAGTACAAAAGAAAACAAGGAGCAAAGTATGTGAATATTTTTTGAATTTCTTTTAAGTGTGGAGAGACTAACGTTAGTGTTTACTTGTACAGTAGCGTAAGAATAATACCGTCTCCTATTCACTCCAGTTCACATGCTTTCCGTCTTTTGATATTTCTTCTCACTGGCTGCAGTTTACACGACGCGCGTTTCCTGTTACTGACGTGACATGAGCCTCGCTGCTCAATTTCTGATTGGCTGTCTGTTGCCAAGCGTCCAGCAGCAACAAACAAACACCGCTCTGTTTCACACTGAACAAACTTAGCACCGCAATGCGGGGTTAACACCACAAATGCGGTGCTAACCCTGCTCCGGAGCAGGGTTTCATAACCCTGGGTAAAATGCAGTGCTAACACCGCTTTAAAATTACAGGTGTGAAACATGTCTTTACCCGGGGTTAAAAGCGGTGTTTAGAACGATGATAACCCGGGGTTACGCGCAGTGTGAAAAGCCCTTCTGAGGATTTGAGAATTAGAATTGTTGCTCTCCACAAAGATGGTCTAGGCTATAAGAAGTTCGATAACAGCCTGAAACTGAGTTACAGTAGAGTGTCCAGGGTCATACAGATGTTTTCCAAGACGGGTTTCACTCGGAACAGGCCTCGCAAGGGTCGATCAAAGAAGTTGAGTCCTTGTGCTGTGCGTCAGGTGCAGAAGCTGGCTTCAAAAAACAGACGCATGCGTGCTGCCAGCATTGCTTTAGAGGTTGCAGAAGTTGAAGGTCAGCTTGTCAGTGCTCAGACCATACGCCACACACTGCAACAAGTCAGTTTGCATGGCCATCGTCCCAGAAGGAAGCCTCTTCTGAAGCTGGCTCACAAAAAAGCCTGCAAACAGTTTGCTGAAGACAACCTGGCCAAGAGCATGAATTACTTGAACCATGTCCTGTGGTCTGATGAGTCTAAGGTAAACTTGTTTGGCTCAGATGGTGTGCAGCATGTGTGGCGACGCCCTGGTGAGTTGTACCAAGAAAATTGTGCCTTGCCTACAGTCAAGCATGGTGGTGGTAGCATCATGGTCTGGGGCTGCATGACTACTGCTGGTACTGGGGAGCTGCGGTTCATTGAGGGAAAGATGGATTCCAACATGTACTGTGACATACTGAAGCAGAAGATCCCTCCCTTCAGAAACTGTTTTTCAATGTAACAACCACCCCAAACACACCGCCAAGATGACAACTGCCTTGCTGATGAAGCTGAAGGTGATGGAGTGGCCAAGTATGTCTCCAGACCTGAACCCTATTGAGCACATTTGGGGCATCCTCAAGCAGAAGGTGGAGAAGCACCATGTGTCTAACATCCAGCAGCTCCGTGATGTCATTATGGAGGAGTGGAAGAGGATGCCAGCAACAACCTGTGCAGCTCTGGTGAAGTCCATGCCCAGGAGGATTAAGGCAGTGCTAGATATCAATGGTGCCCCTACAAAATATTGACACTTTGGACACAGTTTTGACATGTTCACTTAGGGTGTACTAATTTTTGTTACCAATTATTTGGACAATGATGGCTATATGTTGAGTTATATTTAGAGGACAGTAAATTTTTACTTCTATACAAGCTCCACATTGACTACTCTAAAATATATCCACGTTTCATTTGTGTAGTATTGTCCCCTGAGAAGATATACTAAAATTTTTGCTGAAATGTGAGGGGTGTAACTGACTTTTGTGAGATACTGTATATCTATCTATCTATCTATCTATCTATCTATCTATCTAGTGTCAAACCAACACAGTTGTACTAAATTATTATTTTTTCAAATGATAGAATAACTGAATAATGACATGCATATTTGCCAGTTTTCATTTAATTGCCAATATTTTAATTAAAGATAAGCATAATAGCAACATTATGAATGCAAACTGAATTTTCACTCAATTAGCCTATAGGTTTTAATATAAAGCAATGATAATGTACATCTAATTCATGGAAATACTGAAAAATAACACTCAATTATAATAGGTATTAAATTTACATCATGACAATTGGGACCTTCTGTGCCAATTCTGGGATGCCCATCTTACCCCTAGAGTCTAATTTTATCGTTCTAATTTAAATAAATATATAAATACATTATTATTATTAAGTTAATTTAAAAATAATAATAAAAACTACAATTTTCACACATCTAGAAACATTAACAAATAGACACAAAAGTTAGGTTACTATTTCCCTGAGACACAAAATTAGATCAATTAACCTCACAGCAGTTTTGATTGACTAAGTCTTATATATGTTGATGAAATAACAAAATTAAAAATATCATAGCATAGCCATTCATCAAAAGTGTTAAGATTGTGCCATCTATGGTCAAGAGAAAAACAATTGTGGTAGGAGGGTCATCTTGCCCCATCTTACCCTACTGGCTGGAGGATATTTTACCCCAGTGGGAGGATTTTAGCCCCACTGTAATTAAGATATGGACATACTACCAGAGTCAGCACTTAAAATAATTAATAATAAAAAAATTAATAAAAAACATCGGTGCATATCACACCAGGTGCTTTATTTCAAAAACAGCAACACACTAAATGCATAGTACAGTTCCCTGGATGTCAACATGTTTACTCACAATACACAGCATTAAACAGTGGAAGAGAGCATAAGATGCTTGATGAGTCAACTCGTCTCAAAGTGCATCAGTACTGCCAGTAATGACCTGTCAGCCGAGCGCTGACCCATGGACACGGACAGAAACACCCATACAAATGTGAAAAAATTGTCCGTTTTCCCCAGGAAGGTGAAACTTTCCCTGGCTTACCATTCATTTAAACTGACACCACCTAGACGAGCTCCAGCGAGTCGATCTTTCTGAACAGATTACACTGAATTATCGGAAATGTTGGCAATTAATGTGCAGGCTGTTTCCTGGCAACCATCTCTTAAGGCTCGCGTGCATCAGACAGCGATAATCTGGAAAGGCCAGAGGTGGCTGAAATTATTAACACAATCAGCATCGCATGCTAATGCATGCCGTGAGGCCAAGATTTGATGGGCTCGACAAGTTCCTCAAAAACCATTTCCATAAACAGAATCGAATGAAACCATGTTTATTGTCCGCTATTGCGTATTTTTGTGCAATGATGCCCTCTGGTGCACGCTTGTTTTTATTGCACATTTACAACAATGTGGTTTGAAAATGTTTTAGGCTTGAAGGTGAAACAACATTCAAACAGCTATTTTTTAAATCTTTGTATTAGAAACAGCAGATGGCCTTGTTTTGTCAATATTGTACTTTCCTGAATGACTAAACAATATTGCTTTTGGTGGCATCCTTAATGATTCAACAAAAAATACTGTCAACATATTTACTCTGATTCAATCCTGTATGACTTTCAAGCTACAAGAATTAGATGGAAAAACAATATATAGGTTGAAATGTCCTGGTTTGCTTGTATTGTCTGGGAAAGCCTCTTCAAATATCTCCTTTTGTGTTCCTCAAGAAAGAAAATCATACAGGTTTGGATCGATATGACAGTAAATAAATGATGACAGGTTTCAGTGACACTAGCTTTAGAAACTTAGAGCTTTCTAGTTTCCTAGAAAGTACCTTTCTCAGATACAATGGCCTCACCTGCTGTAACAATACTCAACAAGTTAGAAGAAATCGCACATGGAAAATCTGACATAAAATAATACTGTGATAATACTGTACTCACTGCTTTTTAATTCCCTTGAGAATGTCCGTTCACTCCAGGTCACTTTCAGACTGCCTGTCCTGTATTAGAGGTTGCTTTGGGCAAGAAAACATCTGCTAAATGGCAAACAACCTTTTGAAAAAAAATATTTTACCAAATGCATATTTCACAGACATATACATATTATACATAATATACAAGCATATACATTCAGCAGGGTTCAAACGTTCAAGAATACTATTAAATGTTTCTGTTTTGCATTTAATTATATTAATACAATTTGTTTCCATTAGTAAATATATTTAAAATTATGCCAATTTATTGGTTCAAGACCACTAGTAAAAATGCTTGTTTTGCATTTATCTACTTTAATACAATTTGTTTTCATTACAAAATATAATTTGCTATTATGCAAATTATATAAATAATATTAAATTCTATAATTAAATTGAGTGAAAAGTCAGACTAAAACATACAAACTTTTCTAAAACACAGATTTTGCATCACAGATTTTCAGTGTGGTCTCACTTTTGGCTGCACCATAAATGTATTCAAATTGATGGTAAATTGAGGCATGTTAAAATTCACTTTTAGCACACACACACCAGCACTGCCTCTGAAAACTCAGTTTCTTCACTTTATTAAATGAGTTAAATTTATTCTGACAAGCTCTCTCCATTCGTCTCTCTCTTTGTCTCAGGACACGATTCCCCTGGGCCAGAACGTTGAGGCAGAAAGTTCCAACAGTTGACAAAAAAGAAGGTAATAACAGACTAACGTTTGTATGGCAGGCTTAAGACAGAGACGGGGGGAGGAGGGCAGGATAATAGGAGCAATGAAGGGGAAGAGACTTCCAGGCTGGTCTCAATTCATTTAACAAGCCTTCAAGGAGAGGAAAATAAACTTCAAAGCCACATACACATTTAAATATATATATTAAAAATTCACATTTTTCTAAGAGTACACATACATGATGCAGTGGGCTTGATTCACAGATGTCAGATTAAAGAATAAACACATTCCACTGTCTTTGAGGCTTCAAGCCAGATTGGCAAAACCTCCACAAAGCAGCCGATTCACTTCAGAGACCGTCCTTTTCATGAAAAACAGACTGTATGAGCATGACTTCCAGTGCACCTTTGCAAAATGTACTTAAATTGCCAAGTCAAGAACAAAGCATGACCCTGGTGGACACACACCTCAAGTTTTACTCAAAACACAAATCCCTTTTTCTCACAAATCGAGCGCTGAGCTTATGAACTGACATACAGTACACTGACAAGGGTTACTATTTCACAAAAAAAGTGAAACTTTCAGCCTCAACATTACAGTGCAAAACAATAAATACTGTAAATGACAAACAAAACGGACGTCGAGCTCTTCAGAGCTAAGAGAAGACAGCCCAAGAGAGATGAAGGGAGAGAAAGACATCGACGAAAGCACAAAAGTGGTACAGTGTCGGTATTTACATCTTACACGGGGCTTAAAAACTGAAGGATATTTACAAACAGGTGGGTGGAGCAAACCTGGTCAAACCACACCCACCGAACAACATAAAAAGACTAATGAAAAAGAACAGGAGAATAGCATGAGCGTCACAGAAAGTTGTAAGAAGGGCCCTTGAGGGCTTCAGAACAGGGTTTATTGAGAGGCTAACAGATATGTTCTCAAGAAAACAAATGATATCAGTCATTTTTTGGACAGTTTGTGGATCGATGCGGTTGACAGACCATTTGACGTTACGATTTTCAACTCGTGTGCGGATTCACAAACATTCTAGAACTGTTCTACCACAAAGTTCTTAGGAGTAGCTTAATTTACCATAAAAATGGCATAGACCGAAATGCTAAAACAGAAAGAAAATGTACTGAAACACCGAATTATGAAGCATGGTTCAGTCTTCAAACCTGACGTCACCTAAAAATGACTTTGAACGGAACGGATGAAGACTTTGTAATCTCACAAGCATAAATTAAGCCTAGACCCAGAGCATCATTAACAGTTAATGATAATTAAATGCCCAGGAATATAAAGTCACTTCAGTTCAGTACAACAATATTAATAGGCTATTGTCTAGCATTCCTCTTTCTTTCCCTTCTTAATGGTCAACGACAGCGTTAAACCTTTTCTCAACTAGCTTTTCATTTACTCCACAGGGAAACGATTGCAGATGCTTTCTCAAAAGTCCATTCAATTCACCATTTTAAAATAATAAATATATTTGCTAGAAGGTAAAAGCAAGATATTCTCATTTTTTTTTAAATACAATAAAATAACTGTATAAAACCAACACATTTAGTCTCGCCTCTTTTCCTTGACATCTACAACAAGATACATCATTTATCTTGATTTATCTTGATCATCGTGACTGCTTGTTACACGTGAAATGTATTTTACACCGGATAGGGATATTGAGAGGGACGAGTGTGTTACTCCTAAACAAATTAAGGAAAAAACATCCACCAATAACTTTGATTTAAATAAATTAAGATTCAAATCAAGACAGAGGACCTGCCCCTAGCCACTGAACCAATCATATTTGACCTCCAAAATACGCATGGTTTTGCGTTATGGTTGCGCGTGAGCTTTACTACGGGCGTACACAGCCTTTCGGAGCGCTCTCGAGATTGACTACCTCTATTATCTGAAGCAAATATTAGCAGTATAACTTTTTGTTGTTGTTTGTTGCATGTGCATGGCAGTGTGTCGGAGTGTGTATGTGTGTGTCCAGTATGTTTCTCTGTAGACTGCAAGTTTGTTCAACAGTCAGCAAACATCAGGTTTTCCAGACCGCCGTGCAGTAACTGGTAATTCTGCAACGTGTGACATCTGCATCAGGCGGTAAATGTGTGAATTAGAGCTATAGGGAGGAGAAGCCGTGTATGAGGTAAAGAGTGTGTAAGACTGTGTGTGTTTGTCAGAGGGAGAGATGTGCGTGGTGGTGGCTCAGATGCTGTGGTGTGTAAGCTTGATTTTTTTTGAGAGACAGCCTCAGGTGCTGTTGGTCAGAGTAGATCCGGGCTGTACAGAACCTTCAGAGCCATCTGGCAGCAAATAAAGGGGACAAAACAAACAAAAAAAAAGGACATTGAAAAATGATATTTGTCAGTGTGATCAGCAAACACAAGGCATAAACACATAAAATGTTACATACACTGTAAAAAAAAAAGTCCGTAAAAATACAGTAAAATATACCATAATAATGTGAAGGAATATTCCGTATTTAGTTTTTACAGGTGTTTTTCCGTATTTTAATTACGCTTTGCATTGTGGGAACAAGAAGCAAGATTTTCGGCGTGAAAACAGTGCTTGAGCAGACGCCATTATTCACGGAGATAGTCTCGGTAAAAATTTCGTTTTAAAGTCGGATTTCGGGTTTGAGGAACCGTTCTTACACTTTCGTGGTAAATTATATTTTGTTAAATGTAACAAACTGTAACGTTAACCTAGTAGAAAACATCTTCCTTGTTTGGCAAATGAATGCCGGAGCCGTGGCATTCAACATTTTCAGCACACCGTCACATCTAACTCGACGTGGAGGTAAGTTACGTGTTACAGTGTGCTCACTTTCAGTTTTATTAATAAAAGGTTATCAACTTTTAATTGTTGTTGATGCGGTGTATTGGTTACTGAGCATGTCGTAAAGCATCCGACATATTAACGTTACTGAGGTAATGTTAAGCAGCTGTGATAAAGTTAAATCTAAAGTGCGGTACAACTGTGTTTAGAGCGCTGTGTGCCTTCAACAGAAGCTGGCAGAGGAATCGTCAAGAAAAGAAGATACCATTACGACTTTTTTTTATTATTTAAAAGATTATACGACTAGATCTGACATCGCGGAATTCTTCAAGGATAACGCACCCTTCTCTGCCAGACGAGGTAGGTTTAGACATTTTATTGTCTTGTTTATGTTAAACACACACACGAGACGTTAATTCGGTAACGTTACTGGCGCGCTGTCTGTGAACGCACACACTTGTCGTGATGCACGCGCATAGAAAGCCCCTTCAGACAGCGCGTCAGTAACACACCGAGTTCTCTCTCTCGCACACGGACAAAAGCACACAAAATAATGTCAAAATGACCATTTTTGGCTAGTGACAGTCTTAAAAAGTTAAAATGTCTTGACTGATGTAAAGAGTTGGGATGTGTCAGGTGTGAGTCATGTTTTAAAGGGACAGCAGTTCATAACATTCATAGTGTTTCTTTTGTTTTCTTTTCTAATGACAGGTCGTTATTGCTGCTGTATTGTGCATCCCAAGCACCCCCTGCATTCTTATTATGGGTTTGTATTCTGTTTTGTTTATTAACACTACAGTTTTTATTTATGCAAGCATATGGGTAGTACAATTCAATCTGAAATGTAAAATGCAAAATGGCAATGCAATATGTAAAATGGCAATGTATTTCTGTATTTAAATTTACATTTTCCCATACATATGTGCAATATTTAGTGCAAAATGAAAATTCAATTATATAATTTACATTTGCCATTTCCTACACTAGTTTTAATATGCAAAATAAAAACATATTTTAACGCTTTATAAGTTGCAATAATATGTCCAAGCCAAGACTGTAGTAAAATTATCATTTACATGCTGTTTTTCCTAAATGCATTTAGACTTGGGAGTTAGGACACTTGGGATTGCATTTCCATCATAATACCGCATGATAATTGTATCAAAATGCAGTGAGAATTTGAGGATGCATTCTGAGCCAAGGGTGCAGCAAAAGGGTAGCAAAATGGTGATTTAAATGTCTTTTATTTTTCTTAAATGCATTGACACTTACATATAAGACGTTTCAATTGCATTTTCATTTAATACCTCGCTATGGATATAAAGTCAATGTGGATTTGAAATGCATTTGAAAATGCAACACGCCCCTGACCTGTCAATCTTTAGGCTCAGCAACAGGACGCACAATAGGTCAATATTCACCGTTAACCAAACGCTTTCCACATTTACTTATATTCATTACGAGGTATTAAATGAAAATGCAATTGAAACGTCTTATATGTAAGTGTCAATGCATTTAAGAAAAATAAAAGACATTTAAATCACCATTTTGCTACCCTTTTACTGCACCTTTGGCTCAGAATGCATCCTCAAATTCTCACTGCATTTTGCTACAATTATCACGCGATAACATGACGAAAATGCAATCCCAATTGTCCTAACTCCCAAGTCTAAATGCATTTAGGAAAAACAGCATTTAAATGATAATTTTGCTACAGTTTTTGCTTGGACATGTTAAACATATCTAATCAATTTGGGTAATACATTTTCGTTTTAATTTTGCAACTTATAAAGTGTTAAAATATGTTTTTTTTAATTTGCATGTTAAAACTAGTGTAGAAAATGGCATATCTAAATTTATATAACTGAATTTTCATTTTGCACTAAATTTTGGACACATGTATGGCAAAATGTAAATTTAAAATACAGAACTACATTGCCAATTTGCATATTTCTAATTGAACATTTCAAATTGAATTTTGCTACCCATATGCTTCCATTTTTATTTACCTTTAGGGATGTTCAATACTGACAAAAAATTAGTTATTGAGTCGTTTATTCAGTTGACTTTGTTATTGAAGTTGTTTGTGTAGGAAAGATTTAATCAATGTTTGGAGTGGCTTTCTGAATTTACAATGATGTTTATAATTTCTTATTTGTTTATTGCTATTGGTGATTCCAGATTGCTGTCATTCAAGAAGTTATCATTTCCTCCCCCATTGTGGCTGAGCTACACATTCTCTTCATTTTATTTTAAACATAAAACATCCAGAGGAGAATGGCACCTACGCTGGAATTCATACAAATGTAAGGAACATAATAATGAAACTGTGTATAAAGTATTTTGTTGTGTTTCTGGTTAGTTGAAAATAATCAAAGGGTTAGTTAACTCAAAAATGAAAATTGTGTCATTAATTACTCACCCTCATGTCTTTCCAAACCCATAAGACCTTCGTTCATCTTCGAAACACAAATTGTGATATTTTTGATGAAATCTGAGAGCTCTCTGACCCTCCATAGACTGCAAGGGTCCTTACATGGTCAAGGCACAGAAACGCAGTATAAGGACATCGTTAAAACAGTCCATCTGCCATCAGTGGTTCAATCTGAACTTTGAAGCGACGAGAATACTTTTTGTATGCAAAGAAAATAAAAATAATGAATTTATTCAACAAGTCGTTATTTAACAAAAACAGCATATCTGTGTGGTGCGGCTGACACAGAACAGCGTACGCAGTTTGCGTCCAGTGGATATTCTCCAAAATGGCGCTAGTGTGACGCAGATGCGACGAATTGCTGAATAAAGTTGTTATTATTTTCTTTGCGTACAAAAAGTATTCTCGCCACTTCATAAAGTTCAGATTGAACCACTGATGGCAGATGGACTATTTTGACGATGCTTTTCATTAGGGCTGGGCGATATATCGCATGCGATATTCATGCGCATCTCGTCAGTAAAGCCGGTTCTGTGATTTGCGGTAAATCTCCATCACCTATTTTCAAATGGAGCGGCATTTAATACACACTGACAAGCTACACAATATCACGTTCATTATCGAAGGCGATTAATCTGCGATAATGAACGCGATATTGCGTAGCTTGTCAGTGATTCTGGGCCTTGACAGTGTTATTTACTTGGCAGTCAATGGGACAGAAACAAACCTCCCGGTTTTCATCCAAAATATCTTAAATTGTGTTCCGAAGACGAACAAAGCTTTTATGGGTTTGGAACGACATGAGGGTAAGTGATTAATGACAATTTTCATTTTGGGGTGGAGTAACCCTTTAAAGTATATCATAAAACATTGTTGACAAAATCACATGACAGATGCAATTGGAGACCACTAGAAATGCAAGTTTAGCATTTTTTAAACGATGTTTGAACTGGAACTTGATAATTCGATCTCAACCTGTTCTGCACGTTACTCTGTACTTCACTTTCATTCATTTCATTTCTTATCATTTCCAGTCTTCCTGTGAAGAAATCCTGAACGAGGGTCAAAGGTTCAGACGAAGGGAACCTACGCTTCCAAGACTATGAACAAGATGTATGAACAACTTCGAGAATCCATGTACAATCTGAGCTTTTTTCAAATCTCAACTTGGAACTTGGACTGAACATGAAAGTAAAAAAAAAAGTAGTTTCCTCAAGCTTGCAGATGGCAAGAGATACTAAGAGCACACAAACATTTGGAGCCCTGCTCTTAATTTAGATTGTATAATTCTCTTAGTTTCACATTGAAATGTCAGGCATGAGTGCATGAATCTTTGTTCTTTATTTTCAAATGCTGTACAAGAAAGTTTTTTTTTTTTGTTTTTTTTTTTAACTGTCCTTTTAAATAACATTTCACTTGACTATAAGTCTATAGCAGTTGTTATTAATGACAGCCCTGTCTTTGTATAAATGTTTTCCCATGTATCTGAAAATGATTTGAATCTTGACTGCTTCACAGTGAAGTTTATCTTTGTGACCACTATTTGGTGCAACACCAGTATTGTACAAGTACCTGCTCATGTTTTCTTTTTTCTGCCTGTTGCTGTTTAAAACTAAAAAGTTTTCCACAATACAAGCATTTTCTATGGTGCTTTACACATTATTAAATTAACTGATGTCATAATATTTTTGTCTTCACCTGTTAAAGGCAAATAAAAGCTACTGAATGCACTTTTAAGAATGTTTACATGAGGTAAAAATAAACCATGTTCAATTTGTATATATTGTGCTGGATTTATTTGCTGCTAAAGATAGGCCTATGCTATAATGTTTTTAGAAATTTCTGCATAACGGATTGTCCGTATATGGTACAGAAGAAAATGTAAATCTACAGAATTTTCTGTTTTAATGTTGAAGGAAATGTCCATAAATTTTACAGAAAATGACCTGTGGTAAAAATGGTAATTTTCTGCCAGCAAGTTCTCTGTTTTTTTACGGATTTTATTTTTACAGTGTACACTAGTGTTCAAACGTTTGGGGTCAGTAAGGTAGATAAATATATATATATATATATATATATATATATATATATATATATATATATATATATATATATATATATATATATATATATATATATATATATATATATATATAATTATTAAATATAATTATATATAAATATATATATATATATATATATATATATATATATATATAATTATATTTAATAACCGTTTTCAGCAAGGATTCATTAAATTGATCAAAAGTGACAGTAAAGACATTTATAATGTTAAAAATATAAATTTTGAGCAACAAATCAGCATATTAGAACGATTTCTGAAGAATCATGTGACACTGAAGACTGCAGTAATGATGCTGAAAATTCAGCTTTGATTCACAGAATAAATTTCATTTTAAAATACATTCAAATAGAAAAAAGTTATTTTAAATTGTAATGATATATTCACATATTACAGTTTTAATGTATTTTGGGTTACATTAATACAGCCTTGGTTAAGCATAAGAGACTTTTCAAAAAAAAAAAAATCTTTAAAAGAATGGTAGTTTAACAGGAGTTAAATTAATACCCAAGTAGGACGTTACTAAATCAGAAAAGTAATTTCAGAAGCAGGGAAAGTTATTGTCTGTGAAAGATAATGAGAAGCAGCATTTTTCTAATTAGAATAAATGCACTGATTAATTGTGCACTATAAAGAACAGGAAGGCTTTATTAACATTAAGTTAATAAGGTGAGTTTTGATTTAATGTTGTCTTAACCCCACCCACTCGAAGAGCATCAGCAGACCTGCCAACCTTGGAATTTTTTTTTGAGTACCACTTGTGTGATGGCAACGGGGGGGGGGGGGGGGGGGGGGGGGTGCATATATCATATGTAGTATATATCATATGTAGTGTTAGGATAACATTATTTATGTTAAATATTTCCCAAAGGTCTGTACTCACTCACATACTACAGCTGCACGATTCTGGATAAATTGAGAATTACATTTTTTTTTGTCTCAAACAGAGATCTCATTTCTCCCACGAAACAAAATAATGTGTGACAAAATATTATTGCTGCAGTCTATTTAAAAGTGTTTAATTTTAACTAATTATTAAACATTTCAATTAATGTATATTTATAATATATTTAGTTAATATTAAAATTATGAAAAAGTGGTTTGAATGAATGATTTAATGTCTCACTCATAAATACTTCACTTGTTTCTTTACTGATGAATCAGCGTTTTTGAACGAATCTCTTGATTCAATCACAAATACATTTTAAGTCACTTGTCGTCACCTAGTGGCGAAACAATGCAATCGACACAAACGTTATTTGAAGCGCCAGTTAACTTTCAAAAGGTCTATTTTGATCGCTACCATAAACATCAGTGTTTATATCTGAACTATTAACTTTGATCCCAGTATTTCTGTGATAATATGAATGACTGTAATACAGAAATAATACTGTGTAGTTGAAAAGACTGTTTGTGAAGCTGTTACCCAAACATGTTAACGGTCTGCTCTGTCAGCAGCTGCGCGAGCAGATATGAATGTTCCGGTAAGACTTTTGTAAAGGTTTATTAGACACGGGAGAAGTTCTAGTGCAAATATATCAGTATTTATCCAAGTACGCGCACTTTTTTGGACTAAAAGCCCTAATATTAGGACGCTGTTCAGTGAGTGCAGCTATATGAACAAATAAACCGCAGCAGATCTGGCTGAATATGAATGTGTGCTTTTATTCTATTCACAGTTCGTCTAGAATATCAATGCGATCACGTCGACTCCAGAGGATTAAGTTAACTCAACTCAATATTTTAACTTTCCACATCCACCCCAACCCGTTTACCTTAGATGTAAGTATCGTGTGTAATGTCCTCTTTTAAGAAATCAGACGGCGGGAGTAAAAAGGTACGAGACCGAGCGGGATTTTGTTTTGCTGTCTATTTACAGTCTCTTTTTAATGATAGGTCTACGCATTTGTCAATCATCCCACTTGCTAGATGGGGAATGAACCCAGCGCTCTGATTGGTCGAAGTCCTCTTTCATTGCTGTTGCTTGATTCAAGTAGGCTACTGTGCGTGCACAAAGGCGTCACCAGGTTTTTGCGTAGTTTAAAGTGACAAATCGTACCTGCGTACATTGAGGTCAAAATGCGTGCCCGCTACGCAAAATGCGTACAGGTTGGCAGGTCTGCATCAGTGAGAAGGATAATAGCATTACCGTTGGAGGAAGCTACGGTCTGTGCGCGAGCATGAGGTGGAATGAGAGTTGAATTGAGCTGCGGCTGAATCATCAGCTCTGAAATAAAGAGAAACACACTCTGTTGACAGACCTCTAAGTGGAACAAACAAAGAAGAAAAATATCAAATGCTCTTTTAAGAACAGAAACGTTACACACAAACTATCCTCTGGGTTGAATGGTAAAAAAAAAATAATAACTAAAATAAAATGTGCAAGCACTGCATCACTAAGTAATACCAAAGGGGGAAAAAATCAAAATAAGAAAGAAAAGTAACAGGATATTTTGGAGGGGCTGAGCAAAGTGCTGCTAGTCTCCTCTCAATCGCTTCAGTAGTATTTAATTTTCTTCCCTTAAGTCCAATTATATTAGTCAAGGTTTCTTGCATCAAACGTAGCTGTAATTTAGTTTTACATGACCATTTGCCGCCCTCTCTCTAACCCTTAGAATTAAAGGAATGGTTCATCCATAAATGAAAAATCTGCCATAATTTACGCACTCACGTCTTTCCAAATTTTATAATTTTATTTCTTATGCAGATCACAAAAAGAGATTTGTACTGGCCGTGCAATTAATTTCCATAGGGAATTAAGCTTTCAGGCTTCAAAAAGGATGTAAAAGTATTATAAAATTATAATAAAGTAGTCCAAAGGACTCCCTCTGAAGTCTTCTGAAATCATACGATATTTGAAATTTAAATCACTGTTCAGTGATAAGCATCTTGTGCTGCATTGAAGAACATCATACATGTCATCATGCACACAAACATGAGGGTGAGTAAATAATGACAGATAACTTATCTTTTTACCTTTAAAAGTTTGGGGTCAGTAGGATTTTTTTTATGTTTTTGAAAGAGGTCTTATCAAGGCTACACGTGTTTTACACATCTGTAAAATGGTAATATTGTGAAATATTATTACAATTTAAAATAACTTAAATTTTTAACATTAATTTGTTTATTTTGAATAAACTAAATTTTTAGCATCAGCATTACTTCAGTCTTCAGTGTCACACGATCCTTCAGAAATTATTCTAATACAGGGCTCCAGACTGCGACTAAAACAAAAATATTAATTTGCGAGTGAAGTTTTTGCTGAGGTCGCCACTGGCGACTATATATTTACATGCTATGACTTAAAAATGTGCATGTAATGCCTTTTTTCCTGTTGTTTTGTTTTGCGATCACATCTTTTGTTATATCCACGTATTAAACTTAAAATTAAAAGATGATGCGCATCAAAGTTTTAGTGGAAAAAGAGTTTCAAACAGTCCTTGTCTCTGCCGCAGAGCAGCGCTGACACACACAGTCTGCTAAACACAGCTCAGTTGTGCAGCGCGAGAGAGATCGAAATGACGGACGCAAGTGAAAGTGCAGAAAACCTGTGTCTATTTCGTGCACAACTTCAACAAACTACAACAGGTAAAGCTGTCAGCTGTGTGGATATTGGCAATATCGTTAACAATTCTCGTTTATAAGCATTACTAAGTAATATGGCTTCTTATCAAGCTCTATGTTCTGTTAATGTGTCAACTTCGTATTATTTGTAGCGCACTTGCCGTGCAGTAATCGCAAAAAGCTTTGTGCTTTGTTACTTTTTAATAAACAAAGTATCAGCATTAAAATGATGCCAAATTCATAACAAAATTCAAACAATACGGTTTTGGCACTCTTTAATGCGGCAGGCACGATCCTTTGGTGCCTCAGTTCAAGCAGCAGTGAACCCATTATAGGCTATCTTTCTATTTACTACTACAGTACGAAAAGAACATGATTTAACATCAAAAGGTATAGGCTATTTTATAAGAGAGCCTACAGTACAACTTACTGAAATGTCTCATGTAAAAGCTCATTCAGTGTCAAACTGCGGAAAACGTGTAAAGCTTGTAAACATTGCACTGTAATACATTTAACGTTACCTCAGAATAACCACACAGTGTCCATAAGCTCATCAGTTAGCTAGAAAAATAACTATAAAGAGGAGCATTTTGCTATATTTATGTGCAATTGCATATTAATATTTTTACTTAATCTGTTTTCTACATGATTCAACTCCTCCTATAAAATAGCATTTTACTAATGAAGAAAAACAGACTGAATGGGTGAAAGACATGACAACATTTATAGGATGCACTGAGGAGGAGCTCAAACTACACTCAGTGGCCAAGTGATGCTTATGGTCCATGATATTGGTGCAGATTCTGTGTAACGAACAATTCTTTGTGACTGTATATTTCAAGTTGGAAAAGACATTTAGTTCCCTTTAAGTGAACCTTAGTTCCCAGGTCAACCTGATCATCTACAAGATGGATTAAAATGCTGATAAAGTCAAGAAAAATGAGACATAAACACAGGACAGTATGATTGAAATGTTAAAATGTAGGGAAAAAAATTATAATAATAATAAAAAACACTTTTATTCTGTGGCACCTAAAAAAATAATTTGGAGCCTAAGTTTTTTTCTTATAGGAGCCAATGGCTCCTTACACGATTTTGTTGTCTGGAGCCCTGTAATATGCAGATTTTCTGCTCAAGAGACATTTAATATTAGTATCAATATTGACAACAGTTGTGCTGCTTCATACTTTTGTAGAAACAGTGACACATTTTTTCAGGATTAGATAAATTAAAATAATTGATTCCATTTCATTTCAAAAAAATAAAATTAGACCCCAAACTTTTGAATGTCAGCGTATGTAAATGAATAATTGGCTAACCTCTACAGACTGCTGTCTATACTGTCTTCTATCAGGACAGGTCAAAGTGGGAAAAAGGTGTTGATATAATATATAAATGGGGGTGGTTATATCTTAATGTGAGACTGCTTCAGCTCTGAATAGGCTAGTTTTAATAAATGGTCTGGTGCACTGGGCAGGGATTTCTCATGTCTCCATTTAATGATTCTCACAGCTGGATTTACAATAAAGGCAGATTAAATACTGATCTGGATCCTTGTTCTGAGTCTGAATAACATCAGGCTGAAACTGACACTAATCCTACAGAAATCTGTTTTGTTGAGATGTGTTACTTGGATGACACCTTTGCATGCAATCAGTTTGTTGCAAAGGATACACATGAAAGGCTCCTGTGACTCACCTGTGGTGGTGAAGTTGAAGAGCGGAGGCAGCTCTCGACCACTGGGCAGACGGGTGCCAGGTTGGCGCAGCTCGTCAAAGAAGGCATGAGCGCAGGCCTGGAGCGGAGACAGTCGTGTCACTGGTGTGTACTCTAACAGCCGAGAGCACAGGGCTATTGCCTCAGGCGGAGTTCTTGGTTTAAACACCTGTGGAGGAATGACATAAAAAACAAGGAAACAACACTAGAGTTAACAGTCAGCTGACTGAAAATAGATTAAAATTAGAGTTAGAGTTGGACAAAATAATGTGAACACCTGGGAAATAGGCAATGTTTCTTTATTAAGGTGTTTACCACCATTTGCCTTTAAAGGTGCAGTGTGTAGATTTTAGCGGCATCTAGCGGTTGAGGTTGCGAATTGCAACCAACGGCTCAGTCCCCCGCTCACCCCTCCCTTTAGAGAAGCTACGGTGGCCGATACAGGGCTAAGATGCCGTCGGTTGAGACCGCAGAGAGCAATGAGGTTTCTTTACAAAGGTAAATTAAGGAATTATATTTACTTAATTATTCAAACCGATGTCATTGCGAATATTACTGTTACTTGTTCATCATTGTGTCAGTGTTTTTTCGCAAGAATAACATAGTGACGAAACGCGCTCTGTAGAGCAGTTTGTCCATTTAGGGCTACTGTAGAAACATGATGGCGACTTCCATGTAAGGGGACCCGCGGTATATGTAGTTATAAATTGCTCATTCTAAGGTAATAAAAACATAACGGTTCATTAAGTAAGGTCTTTATACTCCTCTGAAAACGTATTTATGTATATTATATTGCATTTTTGTCTATAGATCATCCTAAATATTACACAGTGCACCTTTAATACAACTTCTAACCTTCTTAGAATAGATTCATACAACTTTTGAATAGTCTCCAGTTGAACGCTGTCTATCAAAACTTCTGCCAGTTCAGAGATGTTGAAGGAGGGAATCGGCTTCTCACTCTTCTCTTCAAAACTGTCCACAATGGTTTGATAATATTCTAGTGATTTGTCTGGCCAGAGCAGATGTTGAAATTCATATTGGTGCTCCAGCTGTCTGGGTTTTATGATCATGGCACCATAGTTTTCATATTTAGCACTGGTGTCTGTGATTAAAGTTTTAGCAATTGCAGCTCCTTCACAGATGTTGGCTTTGTGAAGTTCTCTGTGGTTGGGTTTTGTGGAAACAGGGTCTTAAAATGAATATTGAGGATAGCTGTCACTTTACTGCAGTAAATGTGTATTGTTTGGACACAATCCTTTCTTAGTGTTTGACGGTCCCTCACATCATTCACTTGCGGTTTTTGTGCACTATTCTAATCTCGCCATGTTTTGTGTACATAGTCATAATCACCCATTTTAACCATTGCGTGTACGAAACATTGCTTAACACAACTTAGACTACACTGATTTATAAACTACAGAATACAGACCAGGGCCCAAGACTTAGACTAAAAGAGTCGCATTTGCGACCAAAAATATTAATTTGCGAAATTTTTGCTGAGGTCGCCACTAGCGACTATATAAATTTACGTTATGATCTAAGAATTTGCATGTAATGCCTTTTTTCCTGATTGTTTTGCGATTGCTGTGTTGATGTAATAAACTGAGATGAAGTGCATCAAAGTTTTAGTGGAAAAAAGGCTTTCAAACAGTCCTCATCTCCAGTTGTGTTGCATGAGAGAGATCAAAAATGACAGAAGTGTGAAATAAAAGTGCAGAAAAGCAGCGTTTATTTCGTGCGCAGCTTTAACAAACTACAACAGGTAAAGCTGTCAGCTGTATGGACATTAACAACATCGTTAACAATTCTCGTTTATAATCAATACTAAATCAATACTGTTCTGTTATTATTTGTAGCACACTTCCCGTCCATTTATCGCAATAACCTTTGTGCTGTTACCTTTTATTAAACAAAGCATCAGCTTTAAAATTCTGCCAAATTTACAGGTGCATCTCAATAAATTAGAATGTGGTCGAAAAGTTAATTTATTTCAGTAATTCAACTCAAATTGTGAAACTCGTGTATTAAATATATTCAATGCACACAGACTGAAGTAGTTTAAGTCTTTGGTTCTTTTAATTGTGATGATTTAGGCTCACATTTAACAAAAACCCACCAATTCACTATCTCAACAAATTAGAATACTTCATAAGACCAATAAAATAAAAAAAAATTAATGAATTGTTGGCCTTCTGGAAAGTATGTTCATTTACTGTATATGTACTCAATACTTGGTAGGGGCTCCTTTTGCTTTAATTACTGCCTCAATTCGGCGTGGCATGGAGGTGATCAGTTTGTGGCACTGCTGAGGTGGTATGGAAGCCCAGGTTTCTTTGACAGTGGCCTTCAGCTCATCTGCATTGTTGGGTCTGGTGTCTCTCATCTTCCTCTTGACAATACCCCATAGATTCTCTATGGGGTTCAGGTCAGGCGAGTTTGCTGGCCAATCAAGCACAGTAACACCATGGTCATTGAACCAGCTTTTGGTACCTTTGGCAGTGTGGGCAGGTGCCAAGTCCTGCTGGAAAATGAAATCAGCATCTCCATAAAAGCTTGTCAGCAGAAGGAAGCATGAAGTGCTCTAAAATTTCCTGGTAGATGGCTGCGTTGACTGTGGACTTCAGAAAACACAGTGGACCAACACCAGCAGATGACATGGCAGCCCAAATCATCACTGACTGTGGAAACTTCACACTGGACTTCAAGCAACATGGATTCTGTGCCTCTCCAGTCTTCCTCCAGACTCTGGGACCTTGATTTCCAAATTAAATGCAAAATTTACTTTCATCTGAAAAGAGGACTTTGGACCACTGAGCAACAGTCCAGTTCTTTTTCTCCACAGCCCAGGTAAGATGCTTCTGACGTTGTCTCTGGTTCAGAAGTGGCTTGGAAGCCCTTTTCCTGAAGACGTCTGAGCGTGGTGAATCTTGATGCACTGACTCCAGCTTCAGTCCACTCCTTGTGAAGCTCTCACAAGTGTTTGAATCAGCTTTGCTTGACTGTATTCTCAAGCTTGCGGTTATCCCTGTTGCTTGTGCACCTTTTCCTACCCAAATTCTTCCTTCCAGTCAACTTTGCATTTAATATGCTTTGATACAGCACTCTGTAAACAGCCACACCTTTCAGTAATGACCGTCTGTGACTTGCCCTCTTTGTGGAGGGTGTCAATGTTCGTCTTCTGGATCATTGCCAAGTCAGCAGTCTTCCCCATTATTGTGGTTTCAAAGAACAAGAGATACCCAGAATTTATACTGCATGGATGGTAATTCATTGAAACTCAAATGTAAATATTCTAATATTTTGAGATACTGATTTTTGACTTTCATGAGCTGTAAGCTCTAATCATCAAAATTAAAACAAAAAAAACTTTTGAAATGTTTTACTTTACATGTAATGAATCTAAAAAATATGAAAGTTTCACTTTTGGAAATAAGTTATAAGAAAAAAATGAACTTTTTCACGACATTCTAATTTATTGAGATGCACCTGTATAGCGAAATTCAACCATTAAATACCGTTTTGGCACTTAATGTACGATGAGTGATCACTTTATCGCCTCAGTTCGAGCGGCACATGAACCCGTCCTATTTTTCCCTTTACTTCTCTTTATTATAGTATGAAATGAACATGTATGAACATCAAAAGGTAAGCTATTTTATAAGATAACCTACAGTACAACTTATTGAAATGTCTCTTGTAATCGCTCATTCAGTGTTTCAAACTGTGGAAAACGTGTAAAGCTTAGGTAAACAATGCCACATAATACATTGACTTCAGAATAACCATTCGGCATCTATAAGCTCATTAGTCAGTTGTTTCTTATAGGAGCCAATGGCTCCTTAATTTATTTTATTATAATTTTTTTTTGTGTCTGAGGCCCTGTAGACAATGAAACGATAAATAAAAGGTAATTGTAACTGCTGAATTTGGTAAACTTGTCAAGTCTAAAACCTTTGTAATATATTCAAATTGTTACATTACATGTCGGTCAGATGGTTTCTTCCTGTCTCTTGGACAGAACAAGCAGTAAACTTGCAGATCGTCAAAAGTGGTTACTTGAGAATATTTATATGCCAGTTTTGTAACACTGCTAACTGATACCTCATGGCTTTGGCTGTAGATGTGAGTCAGATACTGGTGTGAGATTTTACCTTGGTCCATGGATGCGCTTTGATCTGTGGGAATTTGAACTCTGTGTAGTTCGGGTTCATTTCACAGATCTGTTCTCTTGTGGGTGTTCCAAGTATCTGAGAAGACAGACAGAAACAGCCATGAAGAATGCTAGTAAAGTAAAAAAATTAAAAATAAATTATGATTGATAAAAAATTAAAAAAAAAATTTTTTTTTAATTTTTGAAAGTAGTATTTAATGCTTAACAAAGGCTGCATTTATTAAAACAAAAATACAGAAAACAATATTACAATTTAAAGGTGACATAGAATGGAAAACTGTCTTTACCTTGGCATGGTAGAATAATAAGAGTTCTGTACATGGAAATGACATACAGTGAGCCTCAAACACCATTGTTTCCTCCTTCTTATGTAAATCTCGTGAATAAAAAGACCACTGAAAAATAGGCGAATTAGAACATAACACCGACTGTGACGTAATAGTCGGGATCACTAATAGTTACGCCCCCAACATTTGCATATACCCGCCCAAGTTCTATGCCAGACGCCAGCCGAACCATCAGAAGTTCTGCAGGTATTGTGAAGAAACAAGCGAGGATAATAGCGAAAATGGCAGATCATGGAAATAAATGTTATGTTGCAGGCTGTGCAGGGGATGTGAAGTGCAGGGATGGGTTGGTGTCTGTATTCAGAAAGGCACGGAAAGCAAATGGCGCGTTCTAATAAAATAATGCGAGCCACTAAAGGGACATGGTTAGCTTCTTGCTAGCGGTAGCCTGTTACATTACAGAGCATATGATTTCACTTACCACATAAACAGAGTAAGGAGAGATGACTGAGGGTGATGGCGAATGATTTACAGATCCTGAGCACCACTGACAAGCATCTGATCTTGTAAAATGTGTGATAGGTACTGCCGCTCCATAGTATAAACAGAGTTCGTGCGATCGCGAATCTCGAAAGTGAAAGTAAAACGCAATCGTGCATTCCAAAGCAGTTTCAATGCCCAGCATATTAATAGCGGCTCCCTGATGCCCGCATTTTATTTACAGTATAATTACCAAATGATATAAATGCGCGAGAAAGTATTGAAATATATATTTTCCCTGTGTTTCCTTCCTGTGAGCTACTGAAATGAGCTTGTAAACGAACGTGGAAATTAATAATAATAAAGTAGTCTTCTTTATTATTAAAACAGCAAATTATATAAACAATAATAACAAAATATTTATTTCTATAACTTTATAGAAGTTTTTTTTTTCGATATCCTTTGAGTTTAATAGGAATTATGGAACAGTCTTTATCATCGTTTGTAACCCATTCTTTGTACAATAAATTATTAAAAGAATAACAACCTGAGCAAGCTGCAGAAACAACAAGCCGAGCTCAACATGCCCCATGCTTAGTTCTGGTGAGTTGTGCTAATCTTCGATTCCTATTTCTTTAGACATTGTTTTTCAGGTAACAGTCCGTGGATATAAACGGACTCGTCCAAACGCGAATTTTGAAACATTTTGTTGAAACGCATCGTTTGTAACAGCAAATTAGGATGTCATTAATATTATTTAACTATGAATTAGGCTACATTTATAATAACAATCTTTCTAAAGTGCAACATAAGAGAGGCTTTTTTTCTGATTTGGGTTTTTCAAAGTGCAACATAAAAAGGGAACATCAGACTAGCCTGTCTGTACAAGTGTTCGGCTGTTGTACAACTACTGGGCCGCTTAAGTGAAACTGTTTTTTTAGTCCCGCTCCCGCCAGCTTATATTCCACATTCGCACCCACCCGCTCCTGCTATATGTTCACTCTTTGTTCACCCGCTGTCCGCTTAGAATAATTTTCTTCCTAACCCTACCGTTCCCGCTAAATATATATCTCGTTTCCAGAATCTCACATTTAAATTTCCACTACTGAAAGAGAGAGAGAGATAACAAATAAAAATGTCTGCACTAAAATTATTTTATTGTAGGCTATTTATTTTATTCGTATTGTCCAGAATCAAATTAGTTTTACATTTTGCTGTCAACACAATAGAAAAAAGTGTCGCAGAGAAAAATAAATAAATAAATAATGTAGACCTATAGGTTGTACAAAAATTGTAGCCTATTTGTTATTTTTATTCGTCTTGTCAAAATACAAAATTCGTTCAACATTTTGCTGTCAACACAGTAGGAAAAGTGTCGCAGAGAAAAAAAAAAATTACATCTGTCATTTAAATTTATAAGCAAAATATGAACAAAACCGTTGGCTTGTAGACATTGCGAAATGAAATCACTTTTTAACTGAACAATTTAACATCCCTGAGAAGAATGTCCCGAGTCAGACTTGCCTGACATGGGATTCTTAGCAGTAAACTGACCATTTTCCAGTCCAAGATGAACGTCCTTCAAGGACAGCGCATCCACACTTTGCTTTGCCATCCTTATTCTGCTCTGTCACTCATCGACAACCTGCCTGTTCTGCACATGTTGCGCGAACAGACCCCGCAATAAAATACATGACACAGAAAGCACTGGTCCGTGCATGCAGCGCGTGAGCGATAAGAGTGAGTAAAGTGCAGATATGCTGTTCTGAAAGGACGTCGGGAACGGGATATTGTTAGACCGCCCACTCCCGTTCAAATTACAACAGAGTTACCGACCGCTACCGTGTTTTATTCGGGAATTTAATCCCGCGTCGCAAGAAATCTGGTCGAGTCCCGCGGAATGCAGACAGCTTCCTCCTGGAAATACCTTGCAAAAAAAGTGCGGTGATGACCTTAACACCGCGGTCGGCATCTCATTACCGCGGTGATGCGGTTATCGTCACAGCCCTAAGCAGAGCTCAACATTATTATTCATGACCATTCCAAATAAGCCAATAACAGACCGTTTCATTATGAGGAGAAATCCTAGGGTTGTAAATGGACATGTAAAACTGTTTCTGGAGAATTTTTGCACTTACCTAAGCCACATACCTTCTATGTCGATATCAGAGAACAATTTAAAATATTGTATCAATGCATTCTATGGCACCTTTAAAATAAACTTTTCTAACTGAATATATTTTAAAATGTAATTTATTCCTGTAATGCAAAGCTGAATTTTCAAGCTGAAAATCATTCTAATATGCTGATTTGCTCCACAAGAAACACTTATTATCAATGTTGAAAACAGTTGAGCTGCCTCATATTTTTGTGGAACCTGTGATGCATTCATTTTTAGGATTTATTGATAACTAGAAAGGACAGCATTCATTTGATATAGTAATCTTGTGTAACATTACAAATGTCTTTACTGTTACTTGTGATTAATTTAATACACCCTTGCTGAATAAAAGTATTACTTTCTAAAAAATCATTATAAATCATCTTGTCTAACAGTGTTGGATTGAATCTAAAAGTACAGCTCAAAAGTAAAGGGTTAGGTTTACCTTTATGATCTCCACTAGCTGGTCCACACCACTGTCTCCAGGGAAGATGGGCTGCCCCAGCAGCAGTTCGGCCAGCACACATCCAGCTGACCAGATGTCAATGTTGGAGGTGTAGTCTGTCGCACCAAAGATGAGCTCAGGGGCGCGATAGTATCGTGAGCAGATATAAGAGACGTTGGGCTCACCCCTCACCAGCTGCTTTGCACTGAGAGAGACAGATTTGAATTATGAGAAAAACTTTAATCAGACAGTCAATATGAAAAAAAATTAAAGATTTATAGCTCCTCAACAAAACAAACACTGAATCAAGCTCAACACCATAAAAATCTCTCCATCCTAGTACAAAAGAGAGTATTTCACCACTTTTGTTCATGCAGTGGTTTTGGCATTGAATGCTTTGTCATTTTTTAAATTAAAGCAAGTAAAACAAATGGATTAAAACATGCCTGAATGACAGAACTGCAGGGAAAACAGCTCCTAAATTCAATACAGCTGTTTCACTTTCAAACAGAGCGATCAAACAGTCTGATGTGCATCTCTCCACTCAGCCAAATAACTATTTTCAAGCCTTTGAGTTGCCAGATTGTCCACTTTTTTTTAACAGACACAAAAAGCAGTGTTCATGTTCCCTCAAAAGAAAACCTAACGGCCTGAATGCCATCAAGTGCCTTACACAATCACAAATTAAATACTTGAAATTACAATAAATTAAACAAATGTGGTCTAGATTACAGTGGTCAACACGTTTGCCTATCATCCAACGGTTCAAGTGGTTCTCATAAAAACGGCTTTGAAAAAAGACAATCCATCAGAAAAAGCAGCCAGAGTTTGGCCTGGAGGACAAAGGATCACATCAGAGAGACAATTTGACCGACCCCATCAACATCTGAATTCATACTGCTTTTGTCAATGAACCGTGGACAAGAACAGTTCCATTTGCTAACATATTTAACAATGCACTATCAAAAACAAATATAACTTACTAAGACCGGAGGCAGGGCGAGTTAATGCATACCCAATACACATTAAATCTATACACCAACTAAAGCCCACACATACAAAGAGGTGCACTCTCAAAATATAATGACTATTCAGGGCTCGCAAAAACGCTAGCCCGACGTCCCGGGGCTATTGTGTTTTCCAGTCGGGCTACCAAAATGTATCAGCGCCCTGCCAGACGGGCTACCTTAAAATACAGGGCTCCCACGCAATGTTCCCTCTAAGCTGCGTGCGCGCGGCCGCACACTTCTACAACCGTGGCCGCGCAGAAGAAATAATGTGCTGCTTGCACGCAAAAATTAGTTGGGAAAGCCATTTGATTGAATGCCAGTAAAAGCGAAAGAACATGTTTCATAGAAAGAGAATGATGTGCGCCAAATGAGTCGCTGTAGAAACCAGGTGTGTCTCACTCGTCCTTAAAAGTGAAGCTGCGGGCTCTTTGATTGCCCCCTGGTGGCTGGCTGCAGTACAGGTCATAAATCCCGCCCTCTCCATGTAAACGAATGGGACTTCAGTCAAAATAAAAAAATAATAATTACACTTCCAATACAATTTTCCAAAATATGGTTTTGGTCATTTAAGGTAGATGTTATCACGCTGATATATGTTCAATTGTTCGTTTTTGTGATAAGTTTGATTTGGGGCGTGTCGTTGAAATGGGGCGTTATGGTTGATTGGGTCTGCGGGAGTTTGGGCGGGAGTTTGATTCCACGGCTCCACCTCACGACACTACTGCGCAGACTCGGGCTCCAAACGAGTCTCTACTGTGCAGACTCGGGCTCCAAATGACGTCATTTACTCAAGATGGCAGCGGCCATACTGAGATGTATTTGCTTCACTTTTCTATAGTGGAAGGAAGCGGAGACGCGTCGTCCATCTTTTTTTACAGTCTATGGTAGAAACCGAATACTTCAATTGTTGCGGTGCGCTCAACATGAGAACCAACGCAAATGACATGTGAAATAAAACGTACTCATGTATTAAAGAAGAGTGGCTTGATTATATGCCAGAAATAGTGGAGGATGGGCACAGAACAGTAACAAAACTCCGAGACATTTAGCTACAGTCACACACAGTTGTATTGTGCAAACTACTTCATAGGGATGTTTAGACAGCTATAGAAGAATTCATATGTTCACGTTTTTTTTTAGTTTTTTTTATATTTAACTTACAGATCTCATCTTAAGTTTTGCTTCAGTTTGTTTTCTATTCTATTCCAGGGCTCCAGACAAAAAAAATCGAGTAAGGAGCCATTGGCTCCTATAAGAGAAAAACTTAGGCGCCAAATTATTTTTTTAGGTGCCGCAGAATAAAAGTGTTTTATTTTATTATTATCATTTTATTTTTTTCCCTACATTTTAACATTTCAATCATTCTGTCATGTGTTTATGTCTCATCTTTTCTTGACTTTATCAGCATTTTAATCCATCTTGTAGATGATCAGGTCGACCTGGGAACTAAGGTTCACTTAAAGGGAACTAAATGTCTTTTCCAACTTGAAATATACAGTCACAAAGAATTGTTCGTTACACAGAATCTGCACCAATATCATGGACCATAAGCATCACTTGACCACTGAGTGTAGTTTGAGCTCCTCCTCAATGCATCCTATAAATGTTGTCATGTCTTTCACACATTCAGTCTGTTTTTCTTCATTAGTAAAATGCAATTTTATAGGAGGAGTTGAATCATGTAGACAGCAGATTAAGTAAAAATATTAATAAATATATTAAAATAAATATAGCAAAATGCTCCTCTTTATAGTTCTGAGGTAAATGTATTATTACAATGCAATGTTTACAAGCTTTACACGTTTTCCTCAGTTTGAACTGAATGAGCTTTTACATGAAACATTTCAGTAAGTTGTACTGTAGGCTCTCTTATAAAATAGCCTACCTTTTGATGTTAAATCATGTTCATTTCGTACTATAGTAGTACATAGAAAGATATAATGGGTTCACTTGCTGCTTTAACTGAGGCGCTAAAGAGATCGCGTCTGCCGCATTAAGCCTGTGTTATACTTTCTGCGTGCGCAATCCGGACGCATACACGGACAGCGTGGACGTGGACTACTTGTATTTATACTACCGAAAGTGTATGCTGGAGGTCCGCATTAAAGAGCGCCAAAACCGTATTGTTTGAATTTCGTTATGAATTTGGCATCATTTTAAAGCTTATATTTGGTTTATTAAAAAGTAACAAAGCACAAAGCTTTTTGCGATTACTGGATGGCAAGTGTGCTTCAAAGAACCAACATGAAGTCCACGCATTAACAGAACACAGCATATAGACTAAGATCTCGATAAGAAGAAGCCATATTAGTAATGATTATAAATGAGAATTGTTGACAATATTGCCAGTATCCACAGAGCTGACAGCTTTACCTGCTGAAGTTTGTTCAAGTTGTGCACGAAATAGACGTCTTTTCTGCACTTGCACGTCTCCATCATTTCAATCTCTCTCGCGCTGCACAACTGAGCTGCATTTAGCAGACTGTGTGTGTCAGCGCTGCTGTGCGGCAGAGACGAGGACTGTTTGAAACTTTTTTCCACTAAAACTTTGATGCGTATCGTCTTTTAATTTTAAGTTTAATACGTGAACAAAGCAAAAGATGTGATCGCAAAACAATCAGGAAAAAAGTCCTTACATGCAAATTTTTATGTCATAACATGTAAATATATATAGTCGCCAGTGGCGACCTCAGCAAAAACTTCACTCGCAAATTAATATTTTTGGTCGCAAATGCGACCGTCGCAGTCTGGAGCCCTGTATTCTATTCTATTTTATCCGTTTAAATAGTTTGTTTTGATATTATATTATATTATGTTAGGCCTATATTATAAACCTAATAAATAATTGATTCTTTGATTAATAAAAAGTTAAAAAGAACAGTATTTATTCAAAATAGAAATCTTTTCTAACAATAGAAATCTTTTCTAACAATATAAGTCTTTACTATCAATTTTATCCATGCAACACATCCTTGCTGAATAAAGTTTCTTTAAACTTTTTTAAAGTATCTTTAAAAAGAAAGAAAAAAAATTGACCCCAAACTTTTGAATAGTGTATATTGTAACTAGGGCTGTCAATCGATTAAAAAAAATTCATCGCGATTAATCACATGATTGTCACGAGTTAACTCGCGATTAATCACACATTTTTATTTGTTCTAAATGTACCTTAAATCAAAACTTTTCAAATTTTTAATACTCTAATCAACATGGGCATGGACAAATATGGATGCTTTATGCAAATGTAAACTATATTGCCAAAAGTATTGGGTCGCAATAAGGCAAGGTTCAAAAAGAAAATGATTGATTCAGTCAGTGTGGAAGAACTTGATTGGTCTGCATAAAACCAAGTCCTAATCCCAGTTTAACACCTCTGGTGTGACTGTAAATGCAGACCTTGAGCCAAAAACTCATCACCAAACACTATAATAGCCCTGCTATTATAGTGTAACACCCATTAAAACTGAACATATTGTTCACTGGCGAGCAGAAGGACACATTTGAGAAGCCATCAGATCTACCCGCTCGCTCGTGCTCTCTCACACACACACAGCACTGACCTGCCAAAGTCACAGAGCTTGAGAACAGCTGTTTCTGGGTCCACCAGGAGGTTCTGTGGTTTAATGTCTCTGTGACACACGCCCTGGGAATGGATGTAGGCCAAACTGCGGAAAAGCTGATACATATATACCTAAGAGAAAACAAGATGACAAGTAAGCATCTTTATATTAAAGAAAAAGGCAATATCTTAATCAGCCTGCATTTTTATATTACTAAAGACTAAATAATGTAATTAAATTATTATTCATTAATATATACATTATTATTCAGTAATGTTTTTTAAATTATTTAGCTATCTTTTTTATTATTCATTATTTCTTTTTTATCTTTTCCAAAGAAATAACAAAAAAATGCAATACTAATGCAAAATTTTACATTTTCGCCCACACACATTAAACCATTCTGGCAAGATAATTAAAATATACATTTAAAAATATAAATAAACAAACAAATTCTAACAATGTGACTCATTTCATAGTGAAACTGAATATTAGGGCTGTGTATCACCAGCAAAGTCACGATACAATACATATCGAAATACAGAGGCCACGATACGATGCGTATCACGATACAGGAGGACTGCGCTGAATTTCACCTCAGCAGAATTTTGTAAAACAGCTGTTTGTAAAATACTGCATACTATATAGGGCCATTGCTAACTATAGGCAGAGCAGGCAGTTGACCTCTGCATTATGAAGGGCCTCCATAACTGTACCACAGTAAAATATAGGTAATGGCATATGTTTCATGTTTACGTTGTGCACTCCCCACCAGGTACAATATTCTGATTGTTTGCATCTTGTTTTTAAGCCCATAAAAAAATAATGTACTCATTCTAATAAATTTATATTGTAATGTACTCATTCTAATATATAAAAAAATCATCTTTGCATTGCTGGTAGGTTATCTTATCATTGCACAAATTAACACACTCTCTACATTTAAAAAATAAAAATAAAAATTAGAAGAGTTCTAAACTAATGCGCTGCCTTCACTGTATCTCATGCACACATCAGTCACTCAAACAGATCACGTTGCACGTGCAGACAGACATTCAGCAACAAACTTTTTAGCGCTGCCAGTGCCCAGCAATTTTATCAATAAAATTGTTTAATCGCTCAAGAGCTACATCATCTTTCTCAACAAGGAGCTGGTAACATCATTGTTTCTAAAGGAATTAAAGCCACAGCTTCACTGTTAATAGAGAAACGTGGCAAAACGGTGGTAATTCATACATATACAGCCTCTCTCTCTCGTAAGTGAACACCTGATGAATTACACTTTTCTGAGAATAGAATATTGAAGTGGAGATCGCTAAACTGCAAGCTTACCGGTGTTTTCAGAAAGCAAGTGCATTTATCCACAGTGGAGAGAGTGCGTGTAGGCATGGTTGCCAGGTTGACAAAGATAAGTATCACACTTAGCAGATATTTCCATATTGCGCAAGTGGGAAGCTCTGTTTCGGGGATTATGTCTCTTTATATCAGGCAACCCAGTTGTGTTCCTCTGCGGCCAGATTAGCCTATATATTATGCTCCATTCATTATTTTTTAGAAACCTTGCACTTTTCTACTCAATTTTAAATGGTGTTCTTGTATTCAAATTAAGCACGGTCCAGTGCTGCACATGTGCCATGATATCGATACAGCCGTCTCTCGTATCGTCAGATCGCTGTGATGACACATCGTCGTATCGATGTATCGAACACAGCACTACTGAATATTATGCAGGAAATAATGTACGGTGGGCCTTGGGACTTTATTTTATCCATCATGATTTGACTGGACTGGGAAACATAGGCAGTAATATTATTATCTAATTTATTTCCTGTCCATATGGCTTTGGTTATGTCAGCAAAAATAAGAGTTGTCTCAGAAGTATGAAAAGTTATTAAAGCAATAAGGCTTGAGAGGCTGTGTGTCAGTGATTTTCCCACAGTGACCTGACGACATAAAAGAAATCTAATAAAACAGTAGACAAACAGTTAAATTTATTAATCATGATAGGATTAATTCTTCTGCCAACTAAAATGGCTCTAACTGTACTAACATTAGCCAAACATTAACCAAAAACATTTATAGAGAATAAAAATGGTAAATTTTGATTTGTGTTGCCTTGTTAAA
Source organism: Aspiorhynchus laticeps (assembly GCA_023376895.1). Classification (NCBI taxonomy): domain Eukaryota; kingdom Metazoa; phylum Chordata; class Actinopteri; order Cypriniformes; family Cyprinidae; genus Aspiorhynchus; species Aspiorhynchus laticeps. Next base: position 45,418,512 of record CM041793.1, read on the forward strand.
ATTTCAAGAATTTGAAGAGTTTGTTCAGTCAACTTTACCTTCACATAAAAGATGGGAATAATGGTTTTAGCTTTGCTGAAGTGCCGTGCCACCCTGTAGACGGTCTCGGGCACATAGTCCAGCACCAGATTGAGGTAAACCTCATCCTTCTGTGGAACAAAGACACATTTACCTCTGTAAATTATGACAAACAATAACCAGATGATGCTAACACTGGAACAACATAAAACTACCAAATTTTGCTTAATCGCAACATATAAACATTGCAGTTAATAGTGTGTTCACCGTCTGTTTGATTATGTGTAATTTGTACCTAACTGCATGATTCTTACTGTACATTTCTGCCATAGTCACCACTAATAACCTACTCCTAAATATAATGTAGAAACTTAATATTTTCTGTAAAGCTGCTTTGCAACAATTGGTATCGTGAAAAGTAATAAACTTGAATCGAATTGAATTAAACCTGCCAAAAATACACTACATGCCCAAAACTATAAGGAAAAGCCCTTGTATCCATATTTTAACTTTTAACCAAAAGACTTCCCAGAAGTGTGGAAGCTGTTATAGCATGTCCAACTCATTATTTATGCCAATACAATCAACAAGCACATACTTGTCAATAGAACAGGCTATCAGAATGAAAAGAGTCACCATTATCTTAACTCCAACGATCTGAACCTAATTTAAGAGGTATTCTCATGACATGCAAGACTGTTCAAAAGTTTGGGGCCTGTAAGATTTTAATGCTTTTGAAAGAAGTCTCTTAGCTTCAACAAGTCTGCATTGATTTGATCAAAATACAGTAAAAATAAAATATTATTACAATTTAAAGCAACTGCATTTGAATACATTTCAAAACGTAATTTTAAACGTAAGCTGAATTTTCAGACAGTCTTCAGTATCACCTTCAGCAATCATTCTAATATGCTGATTTGCTGCTCAAGAAATATTTCTTATTATTACTAATATTGAAAACAGTTGTGCCGCTTCATATTTTTTGTGGCAACCAGGATTCTTTTTTCAGGATTCTTTCTTTAAAATCATTTTTGCCTTTACTGTCACTTTAAATCATTTTTAATGCATTGTGCAGTCTTGCTGAAAAATATTAATTAAAAAAACATTACTGACCCCAAACTTTTGAACAGTAGTGTAAATATAGAGCTTTGCAACAAATGTCACAGTTCTTTTACCTTCTCTCCACTGCAATAGAAGAAATAGCGCAGCCTCACTATATTGCAGTGGTCCAGTTTTCTCATGATCTGAAGTTCTCGGTTCTTCATGAACACAGAAGAAAGACTGTTAGCAGCTCTCAGGGATAAGCAGAGGTGTCAATTAACGAAGTACAAATACTTTGTTACCTTACTTAAGTAGAACTTTTGGGTATCTATACTTTACTGGAGTAATTATTTTTCAGCCGACTTTTTACTTCTACTCCTTACATTTTCACGCAATTTTCTGTACTTTCTACTCCTTACTTTTTAAAAATAGCCTCGTTACTCCCATTTCATTTCGGCTTGTTTTCATTCCGGCTTGTCTTCGTTCAAAAAAAAAAATAAAAAATACTATCCAGATAAATCGCGCCATCCGGATAGAGTGAATTTGATTGTGGTTGGATGAGAAGAATAAACAACATTCCGACACCCTATTGGTTTGTACGTGATCCATCGCACCTGCACATGACACAAATCACGTCACACTCCAGCAAGGCCAGTGTTGGGGTCGTTACTCAAAAAAGATTATTTCTTAAAAGTTATTATTTCTCCACTAATCTAATTTTATTATCTGGCTCATTTATCAAACGGGTGCTTTCTCTTCGTCCTCCGCAAATTAAGCTGCAGTAGGTAGTTCGGTAGAGAGACGTTTGAATAAATTAGCGTTTGCGATTGACAATGTTGTGATAAGTAGGCTACACTAACTTTGTTACTCGTTACCCCCAACACTGGACATAGCAGACGTATGTAGCCAAGTACGAAGATGTTCGTGGCCACAGTTGCCAAGTCCGTGTATTATACGTGACTTTGGGCTTCTTTTTTTGTAAAGTTGCGGGAAAAAATCCCTGGTCGCGGGTTGCGGTTTTTTGGGCTTATTTTAAAAAATATGGTTGCTTGTTAGGGAAATCTGACAAGCGACTTCATTTCTTTATTTATGTTCGCCGTATTCTCCAATGCATTGATTGACACTCTATCTGCTCGCAGTTAATAGCCAACCAGTGCAATAATATAAGTGCTGTAGCGTAATTTGCCATATATTCTGCCCCCTCATTGGAGAAAAATCACATTCAAAAAGAAGTCGCGTGACGCTGTAATCCAAGCGATGATAGAAGTAGATTGTAGAGGAGTGGGGTGACTTTATTTTAGCCTAATTTTTACAATGTTTTTGTAATGTATTAATTATCACGGGCTGTAATAAAAAATCAAGTAGCCATGTCCTAATAGTAAATACATTTGGTTTCAATAGCCTGGTATGGCAAGATGTCTTAAAATGCATTTCTTTTTTTTAACATTTAAACTTAGACCACATTATTAGATTACCTTTTGACTTCATGAATACACATAAATGACAGCTTAATGATTTTTTTAAATAATATTATAATATATTTTATTTTTTAATATAATATATATTATAATTTATTATAATATTTAATATAATATTTTTTATACATTTGTCTATAATATTTATTTGGAATTTTGTTTTTTTATGTCATTTATTTGATAGTTATGTATACATTATTTTACTTTAAATGGTAGAAAAACCTGTTTTTGACCTCAAAATAAAGCACGTTCCCTCTGTACACGGCTGTGGGGACGAGCAGTTTTGTGGTGCTTGGAATTCTTTATAATTAATTAAAAACAAATATTGCCACATTGATGGCTCAAGAAGGTGTAATTGTTCAAATAACACATTGTTTCATTTTAAAATATAAAAAATTGTAACCAAGTGTAATATTTCTGTAAAGGCTAGGGACAGAAAAATGGACATTTGCATAGAATGACCCCAATATATTTTAGGCTATAAATACATGTTACAGCTCTCCTTTGAAGCTCTTGTGTTTTTCTCGTTTTCCATCTCTCCAAACTTATTCTGCTCACATGTGATTGGAGATGAGTTTTGTTCCCACTTTTGTTGCAGTTTGCTGATTTTTGTAAAATAGCTTCTGTTTTTGCTTTTCAGATAAAATAGTGGTTTCAGTTTAATATGTTGCAGGCTCATTTATTAGTTATAAATAATATTGATGATAATAAATCAGCAAAAAAAATATTGGGCTTGTTTTTGAAGCTGCGGTTGCTTATTTGTCTCGCGAGAGTTGGCAACAGTGTCCGTGGCAGAGACTCAAGAAGAGAACTCGAGCGAAATGTCCCAACCAAGCACCAGCGAGGAGGTTTGTAGACAGGATCATCTTCCGCTCCATGAAACACGTTAATGCTCAGTAGTGCACATATATGTTTTTTTAATGTATTTGCATTGTACTAAAATGTGTTCATTTTCAATGGGCATATATGCGGCTGAAACAGGTAGCCTAGTGCATCCCAAATTTTTCAACATTAACATTTTAATACAACATTATAGTCATTATGGCCTTTAGAAAAATGTTTTTTTGAGGAGGTGGGGTAGTGCACAATAGGCCTCTGTGGCACGGCCTAAGCTTTTGTCCTTAATGGCATTTTTTTCCTTACATTACTTTTACTTTTATACTTTAAAGTAGTTTTGAAACACTTTTACTTGAGTAAAAAGCTTGAGTTGATACTTCAACTTCTACAGAAGTCTTTTTAAACCCTAGTATCTATACTTCTACCTGAGTAATGAATGTGAATACTTTTGACACCAGTGGGGATAAGAGACGTCACAATATTTACACGCAAGTAGTCACAACAGTGCAATTCCCCTACAGCAGCCTGGGTTTAAGTAATATATGAAAAACAATTTTGTTTTTCATATATTATTTTCAGACATGAGCAGGCCTATATGTACTCACGTAATTAATGTTACAAATTTAAGAAACACTTACAAGCGCACACTTTGGCAGAATTCAATTCAAATAGTCATCAGCAGCCATTAGTTCTGTAAAACTGAGCATCAGAATGGACAAATTTGTTAAGGGAGAAAGCGAAATGTGGAAAATGCCAGCGAAGGAACGCATTCAAACAAGATCGTCGCAGCATCAGCAGTGAAGAGAGTGCTGGACTTTCGGTTTGCCCCGCCACTCACTTGAAGATGTTCAGGTAAAAAGAAACACTCATAGGCTACTACGCAGCATCCTTAATTACAGAAACGTGGCAAAACATCTCTGGAGAGAACCTCAGATTATTAAATTCGAAAATGCTTTCCATATTTGGATCAACATAGGCTACATTTGTGAACGCACACATTCTGCAGTGTCGCGCGTCAAGTAACGCTTCCGTGCGCGTCAGACTGCAATTGTGCTGTTACTCCTTTCGAGCAGAATTTCACAAAATTGGTCAGCTCCCGACAGCATCAGGTGTTTTATTAATGTGAGTAGAATTATTTATTTATTTCAATAAATGTAATCGTTTAGATATCATAATATTTAGGCTATAAATAATATTATAAATCTGGTTGGTTTATATTGATGACATGCGTGCGGCCCGTGAGACTTGCACTTGGACCATAGTGCGGCCCGGTGGAAAATAAGGTTGAGAACCACTGCCACGAAGACCCACTTCGGTGGTGGTGCGGGATTTCCAGGCTCTTTTCGAAACTGTCTGCTTGTAGTCATCTCTCTGCGTGCCTGTGACTTCAGTTCCTGCAGAGCGCGTTTTTTTTTTCAAGTGCAGAATCGCCTCTTGTCCCGTCTTTCGCCAGACGTTAACATGTTAAATTCACTGAACAAATGCGCATGGTCTGAGTAAGTAAAACGAGCTTTGTTTTGTTTTTAGACAATATAGCCAACATGAAGTACATTTTTAAAAGCCGTTTTAATGCTATTCCTTGATAAACTTTCCTATTGTTTTTTACTTTTGTTTTAATATGCGTTTTAATATGTTGGCTAACGTTATATGTAAATGAAGAATTCTGTCAGTCTATTGATTGATTTTCCATTTCTGCATTGCTCCAGCCGATCTGAATAAATAAGCTACGCACTGGTTTATGAAGAGTGTATGCTCTTCCTTTTTTCTGTTTAACGACCACCTAAAATTAATTGATAAGCATACGGCATAATCATTACCTATTTTTAGCAGAATTCATTGAGGTATTTGACAGTGATTCAAAGATTAAGTATTTCTAGTGTATGCTGTTATATAGACACACGCACAGTTTTTTTTTTTTGTGCCATTTTTGGGGGGGTTTCTAGCTTTTAGACTAGTCGACTAGTCGTATACAAAACTTCCGTTTAAACGACAGTCAAATTAGTCGTAGCGCACATCCCTAATTATAATATGTATTAACATTTGGAATTTGCTTTTATTTTTAAGTTTTATTGTTTTGGTACGTTCTATTTTCATTTCATTTTCTAATAAATATTTATTTTCAGCTTTATTTTTATTTTTTCAGTTTTAGTAATTTTAGTTTTTCAAAAAAAAATTTTTTCAATTAGTTGCCATAACTAAATTTCTATTTCTTTTTAAGTTTTTGTTTTTCATCTATTATTATATTTCTTTCTGCTTTATTTTCAACTACCAAATAACATTTTTAATATGTTCCGTTAACAATTAAAAATTAACCATGTCGCTTACTGTTTACAGTAGGGATGCATCGATCCGATACTCAGTATCGGTATCGGCTCCGATCCGGTCATTTTCCGCGGATCGGGTATCGGTGAGACGAGACCGATCCAAATCCGATATTGTGTGTATACTATTCTGTGTTATTGTTAAGCCCCACGAAAGCACAAAAGCATTATAAAGCACCATAGAGTCCAAGTCCAAGTGTTCTGAAGCCGTTTCATAGTTTAATGTGAGGTACAGATGAATATTTAAGTCGTTAAATTCAAGTTCTGGTAAACTCTTCTCTCTGCTGCGGCTCTCTGTTATCCTCCGTTCAGCGTTCAAACTGCGTGTTGCGTTCGGTTACTACAGTCAAAACAATGAAACTCTTCAAGAGCGCTCAATAACTGAGATTTAAAACCGTTAAAAGAAAAGGCTCAATAAACTATCGTGCAGATTTAATAAGCTAAGCATCAATCTCTCTTCCCTCTGTGCTTTGAACTTCTCTGACCGGAGCTGCGCGCTGTGACTCCGTGCTGCTTCAAGCGCATCATTCTGCGCACGGGAAGCGCATAAGCGGAGCTGTTCATATTATAATACTTTTGCGCAATTAAATATTATTTATAGCGTTTCTTGTACTGTCCTATCAAGGCTATTAATAATCTAATGTATAGCACAGTAATGGAGGCAGGACTCCTCTATCATATGTTGCTGCCTTCATTACTGTGCTATATATTTAAAATAAATGTATTTTAAAATGTATTTATTTTGTAGTTTATATTTATAAATAAATACATTTACTTGTTTTCATTAATGTATTTTAGAACAATACAAAGAGCAATGTGTAACATTTTACCAGATTTAGTCCTTCACATATTCACTTTTATTTGTTCCCCACTAAATAATATTATTTCACTAAATGTTTAGATTTTATAAAATTGTGTACTCATGATTTTTCTAGAATAACTTTTGCTGCTAAATTATCCACTAACCTAGTTTAAAATCTCCCTTATAGTATTTTTGTCATAGATTATGAATGGGTCTGTTTACACCTGGTCATTTCATGCGTTTTCTCTGATCAGATATCTATCTGATTTGTTTAAGCGTTTCCATTTACACTTGGCCACATAAATGAATATAAATCCGATCTTCAATTCCCGCGCTATATTTCAATTTAATGAAGTTCACGTCAACGAAATCAAAAGCGCTGCATTTTATTAATTATCAGCTCATTTCAAGATCAAAGGCCGCAATAGGAGAGCGCGCGGCATCAGCACTGGAAAGATAAGTTTGTCTTACTACTTTTAATGAAGATGATTGTGTGTTGACCTTCTGCGTCTTTCTTTCAGTTTCATTCGCGGCAGTTTGAGCGTCTGCTTGTTGAAGAAATACTCAGATACTCGTCCGCAGTGACGCTTGTTGCATTAGTGCAGTCATATCTGACTAAAATGTCATATAGCCTATAACACGGTCTCACACAGTTATTATTTTAATATTTTGGGAGGAGTAAAATTCACATATGTGGTTTCAACAACCAGATGCATTTACACTTATCCAGTTTCGTCCCAGACCACCTCCTGAAGTGTTTTGAGAGATCAGATTTATACTACAAAACGCATGAAGTGACCAGGTGTAAACAGCCCCTATATATTTTCATGTTATTTTTCATTAAAATTAAATTGTCTATTAGCTTGTGTTTAACACACAAAATAGTGACACAGAAGTATAGAAACTCAACATTGATTTATAAAATAAAAAAAAAAAAACTGTGCTAGGATCGGGATCGGAATCAGCCGATACTCAGAATTTTCTGGATCGGATCGGATCTGAAAAAATGGTATCGTTGCATCCAGGGCCGTCCTTTGGGCGGTGCAGTGGTGCGGTCGCACCGGGCCCCGCTCCCCGCTCCCCGCTCCCCGCGGCGAACGGAATCCCCCCCCCCCCCCGTAATGCGATCGCAAACGGACCGAGAGGGGACCCACTCCATACCTCGCACCGGGCCCCGCGTCAGCCAGGGACGGCCCTGGTTGCATCCCTAGTTTACAGTGATAGTCTCTTTGCTAGTTACATCAGCACATGCAAGAGTGCTATTACTAGCTAGCGGTTAACTGCAAAAAAAGTTATTATGATGTTTACACAATAAAATTGAGTTTGTGAGCTAGTCAATATTTCAATTTAATTACAATTAACATGCTTGTATAATAGAAAACAAAAATTCTACTAAAGTTCTACTAATTTAGTAGTTTGTTAAAACAATTTTTGTTTTAGGACTTACAGTGTTTTTTTGTTGTTGTTGTTGATGTCAAAGACTAGGAGTCAAACTCTACATTTCATCTGTAATTTAGTAGCAAATTAGGCAGTTGAGAACTACTACACAGGAATTACTCTTAAAAAATGTGTGTTATTGAACAGAGCGAGTCAGCAAGTATTTATATGCTTGTGTGAGGGTGTGTCATACCTTAAACCGCTTATCCTGAAGTACCTTCTTGATGGCCACCCACTCCTGACTGTCAATGAGGCGTGCCTGATACACCACGCCAAAGGAGCCATTACCGATCACCTTGATATCAGTGTAGGACACCTCCTGCGGGCGATCCGGGCCCTGGCCCGGGGTGGCAACCACTGTGGTCACCTTCCCACTGTCTCCTACAACACATTTGAGACAGTAGATCCGATTAGATCAGATTGTTCCCTGAGTGTAAACGGACAAATATGCACCAGGAAATTTTGGTCAGGGAGATGTTCTTGCAGCAACTACATTCATTCAGCAATGCTATTCTCTAAAATAAATATATTCCTACCGATTTGCCATATACAGGGTATACTGATTCAAAACAATGTTAAGGAAATATATTCACATATGATTAAAAATGGTCATTTACCGACTGTAAGCATCACTGTCACCGCAAAATTTCTAGCGGTATAAAAGCTGTAGAATGATATGCATATTGGACAAACTTAAAAAATAAGAAGCCTCATGCAAGTGTACTTTGTAAAAAACAGTGTGTAAGACTAAATGAAATATGGCACATACACTATATTGCCAAAAGTATTGGGTCACCCCCTTCTAATGAACAGAGTTGACTACTTTAGTAATTTCTATGAGTACAAATCTTAATGTTAAAGCATATCATGATATTCTAGGAAATTGTGTGCTTCTAATATTATAGCAACAGTTTGGACAGGACCCTTTTCTATTCTATCATGACAATGCCTCTGTGTATAAGGCAAGGTTCAAAAAGAAAATTATTGATTCAGTCAGTGTGGAAGAACTTGACTGGTCTGCATAAAACCAAGTCCTAATCCCAGTTTAACACCTCTGGTGTGACTGTAAATGCAGACCTTGAGCCAAAAACTCATCACCAAACACCAATGACTTGTACATATGGGTACAGTCATTTTAGACACTTCCAAAACTGTTGCAACAGAGATGGAAATACAATTTTTAAATACATGAATTATGTTCCCATCGTTGTTGCCACAGTTTTGGAATTGCATTTTTCTGTTCTAAAGAAGGGGGTGTCCCAATACTTTTGTCTATATAGTGTATGTACAAGTCATTGGTGTTTGGTGATGAGTTTTTGGCTCAAGGTCTGCATTTACAGTCACACCAGAGGTGTTAAACTGGGATTAGGACTTGGTTTTATGCAGACCAGTCAAGTTCTTCCACACTGACTGAATCAATAATTTTCTTTTTGAACCTTGCCTTATACACAGAGGCATTGTCATGTTAGAATAGAAAAGGGTCCTGTCCTAACTGTTGCTACATTTACATTTTACATTTACATTTAGTCATTTGGCAGACGCTTTTATCCAAAGCGACTTACAATTGGGGAATACATAAAGTGATTCATCTTGAAGAGGCAATCAGACAGAGGAAGTGCTCGTAACACCAAGTCTCAGTCATTGTTCAAATAAGTACAAGCTAGCAAGGGAAGGAGAGAAAGTTTAGGATGAAGTCAAGTAGTGCCGAAAGAGATGAGTTTTCAGTTGTTGCTTGAAGATTGACAGGGATCCAGCATTCCGGATAGGGGTGGGAAGATTATTCCACCATCCAGGAATGGTGAATGAGAATGTTCTGGAGAGTGATTTTGAGCCTCTCTGTGATGGTACCACAAGGCGTCGCTCACTAGCAGATCTCAGACTTCTGGAGGGGATGTAGATTCGTAATAGTGAGTGGAAGTAGGAGGGTGCTGAGCCTGTGGTCGTTCTGTATGCAAGCATCAGTGTCTTGAACTTGATGCGAGCTGCCACTGGTAGCCAGTGCAATGAGATGAAGAGAGGTGTAACATGGGTTCTTTTGGGCTCATTGAAGACCAGTCGTGCCGCTGCATTCTGAATCATTTGTAGAGGTTTGATTGTGTTTGATGGAAGACCAGCCAGAAGAGCATTGCAGTAGTCCAGCCTAGAAATGACAAGGGCCTGGACAAGAAGTTGTGCAGCATGCTCTGTCAGGAAGGTCCTGATTTTTCTGATATTGTGTAGCGCAAACCTGCAAGATCGAGCAGTCTTTGCAATGTGCTCTTTGAAGGTCAGCTGGTCATCAAAGATTACACCAAGATTTCTGACTGAAGTTGATGGGGTAATTATTGATGTGCCTAACTGAATCGAGAAGTCATGCTGTAGAGTCGGAGTGGCAGGGACGACAAGAAGCTCAGTCTTTGCCAGATTGAGCTGTAGGTGATGTTCTTTCATCCATGCCGAGATGTCCGCCAGGCAGCCTGAGATCCGTGCAGCTACCGTTGGATCATCTGGTTGAAAAGAGAGATAGAGCTGTGTGTCATTGGCGTAGCAATGGTAGGAGAAGCCATGTGCCTGTATGATGGGTCCCAGTGATGCAGTGTATGTGGAGAAGAGGAGGGGTCCAAGAACCGATCCCTGAGGAACCCCAGTGACCAGTTGATGTGCTTTGGATACCTCCCCTCCCCAGGCCACCCTGAAAGACCTACCGGTGAGATAGGATTCAAACCAGCGAAGTGGAATCCCAGTGATGCCCAGCGATGAGAGGGTGGACAGGAGGATCTGATGATTGACAGTGTCAAAAGCAGCAGAAAGATCCAGCAGAATGAGGACTGATGATTTGGAATCGGCCTTTGCGACTCGCAGGGCTTCAGTGACTGAGAGTAGCGCAGTCTCTGTTGAATGGCCACTCCTGAAATCTGACTGTTTAGCATCCAGTTTGTTGTACTGTGAAAGAAACAGTGAGAGCTGGTTGAAGACAACTCGTTCGAGTGTTTTCGCTACGAATGGAAGGAGAGAGACAGGTCTGTAGTTTTCTAAAAGAGAAGTGTTTAATGTAGGTTTTTTGAGCAGTGGGATTACCCGGGCCTGCTTGAACGCTGTGGGGAAGATGCCAGTGCGGAGAGATGTGCTGATAATGTGCGTGAGTGCCGGTAAGAGTGTGGGAGAGATTGCTTGGAGAAGGTGAGAGGGGATTGGGTCAAGAGGACATGTTGTAGGATGGCTGGAGAGGAGAAGTTTGGATACTTCCGCCTCGGTGAGGGGACAGAAGGAGAAGATGGGAGTTTGAGCAGTGGATGTGGTTGGTTGGAGGTCCTGTGTGTGTGGAGGTGAGAACTGGTTACCGATTGTTCTAGTTTTGTCTGTGAAAAAAGTGGCAAAGTCGTCAGCTGTTATAGAAGTGGTGGGCGGTGGTGGAGGGGGACAGAGGAGAGAATTAAATGTTCTGAAGAGATTACGCACGTCTGGAGCGCTGTTGATCTTGTTGTGGAAATGTGAGGATTTGGCAGTGTGGACTTCAGTAGAGAAAGATGAAAGCAAAGACTGATACCTAGTCAGGTCCGACGGATCGTTTGATTTGCGCCATTTTCTCTCTGCCGCTCTGAGTTTGGTCCGATGCTCACGAAGAACATCGGATAACCAGGGGTTAGAAGGGGCAGCCCGTGCTGGCCTGGAGGAGAGAGGACAAATGTCGTCTAGACAAGAGGTTAAGGTAGAGCATAAAGTGTCAGTAGCTGCATTCACATCCAGAGATGTGAAATGGGTAGGTGAGGGAAGAGAGGAGGATACTACAGAGGAAAGAAGGGAGGGGGAAAGGGAGCGTAGGTTACGTCTGAAAGTAACCGGTAAGGGAGCTGGTGGCACCCGGGTAGCAAAATGTAAGGTAAATGTAATGAAGAAATGGTCAGAGATATGTAGTGATTGTACCAGAATGTTATCTGTAGTACAGTTGCGTGTGTAAATTAAATCAAGTTGGTTGCCTGATTTGTGAATGCTAGTAGTGGTAAGGCGTTTGAGATCAAATGAAGCTAGGAGTGAATGGAAGTCTGTAGCATAAGGCCTGTCTAGGTGAATGTTGAAATCGCCAAAGACTAAGAGTGGAGTGCCATCCTCCATGAAAGAGGACAGCAGGCCGTCCAGCTCCTCTAGGAAGGTGGCTAGAATTTGGCCAGGGGGACGGTAGATTACTACTATCTGGAGTTTTATAGGAGCTGTTACAGTAATCGCATGAGATTCAAATAAGTTGTGATTGCCTAGGGGAGAGTGGGTTGAGTATTTCCAATTGTTTGAAATGAGCAGACCAGTGCCCCCACCCCGGCCAACTTGCCTTGGGGTGTGAGAGAAAGAGAAATTGTGAGAGAGAGCAGCCGGGGTAGCTGAGTCTTCTGGACAAATCCAGGTCTCAGTCAAGCCCAAGATGCTGAGTGTGGATTGTAAGGAAAAAGCAGAAATGAAGTCAGCTTTGTTGACAGCTGACTGGCAATTCCAAAGACCCACAGAGAAAGAAAGAGGTGTAGTAGAAGATGTAGTGATAGGGCGCAGGTTAGCAGGATTACGTTGCCGTCTGCATGTGTTTTTAGAGCGTGGTTGAGAGAGAAACGGAATGGTTTGGAAACACATGATAGCGGTGGAGGGATAGAGGATAGGGAAGGAGAGTGTGTGAGGGAAGAGAGAAATGATACTTAAGTGTGTGCTCGATGTCGTTGCTCTGCTGAAGTCGCGCAGGAAAAGTCGTCCGTCTTTACACTCGTTGGTCTTCACACGAGGAGGCTGAGCACGACGGCTGAACGCTTCCGCAGATGCTTCCGCGTCAGCGCTCTGACATCAAATAAATACAGTCTAGGAGACTAGAGTGAAAACAGCAGAGGCCGGCTTCTGCTCAGCACAGCCAATAACCTTAAAGTACTGCTAATTGCTGGATACGAAACTAAACACTTCGCACAATCACACAGGCTCGTTCTTAGCTGAGGCGCAAATTATTCTAATTACCAGTAAGTGCAATCAAACATATAAACCTCAACGAAAATGCACAATAGAAATAGGTAGGAAACGAAGTATTCCTTCCTAGCAGCAAGTAAATAATTTAAACAACAGAACTGCGAAAAAGTATTACAACACTTACGCGAGCTACCGTCCTTCTCTTCTGGTGACTAATCGGCTTTCCCAACTTATAACAGCCACCAAGCAGTTTAAATACTTTAACAGTCGCTGAGGCCGGCTTCTGCTCAGCACAGCCAATAAACTTAAAGGACTGCTAATTGCTGGATACGAAACTAAACACTTCGCACAATCACACAGGCTTGTTCTTAGCTGAGGCGCAAATTATTCTAATTACCAGTAAGTGCAATCAAACATATAAACCTCAACGAAAATGCACAATAGAAATAGGTAGGAAACGAAGTATTCCTTCCTAGCAGCAAGTAAATAATTTAAACAACAGAACTGCGAAAATGTATTACAACACTTACGCGAGCTGCCGTCCTTCTCTTCTGGTGACTAATCGGCTTTCCCTTGCTATAATATTAGAAGCACACAATTTCCTAGAATATCATTATATGCTTTAACGTTAAGATTTGTACTCATAGAAATTACGAAAGTAGTCAAACCTGTTCATTAGAAGGGGGCGACCCAATACTTTTGGCAATGTAGTGTATATCACTAAATATGGGCCTGACATGTTTGTGTCCTTCACACAGGACATTATGACAGTGGGTGTGTCAGGAAGGGTAGTTACCACCTATTCAACATGCCCTACAACCTAGTAATTGCCCAGTAAAGCATTTAAACAATCACTTTGATAACATAGCCATGGAGAAACATGCTTGTCAACCAGTTTAAGTTTATGATAGTGTCTCAAATCCAAGTGTACTTAGACAGCATTATCCACTATCCATTATTACACTACACAACTGACTAGGGTAACGTTACTGCCATGTTTTCTGACATCTTACCATGGTAAAGTTGTGTTATTTTGGGGTATGGGACCATTGTAATACAGTTTTCTCTGGTAGCACCATTGTATTAATTATGTTCCATATGAATATTATTTTATGTTCCATTTTTTTATATATTTATGTATATTCTTTGCGTTTTGTATTCCATATAATTGCACTGTCCATGGAGCGGACCTGACTAACATTTCACTGCTGGTTATACTCTGTATAATTGTGTATGTGACAAATAAAATATTGAATCCTGAATACCAATGCACATTCATATGGAAGTCAATACCATATTATATAAAAGTACCATGGTAACGCCATTGGAATTTTTGTTAATGTCCCAAAAGGCTGTCTACGCAGCACAGTTGGTCAGTATTTCTCGGTTTATAATTTAACTCAAAATTGTAACAATTTTCCTTGGTTAGCTTAGGCTAGTTTCGTGAAGATGACATAACTGTCAATATCAAGAAAACATGGGTGTGCTGTTCAGTTATATACACGGTATGTCCATACGATATGTCCACTCGTAACTGAGATAACTTCGCTTATATACTCACTAGATAGTTTTAAATTTGCGCAAGAAGATGAACTGTCCGCCGAGGCCTGCGAGACCCCGGGCTTTCCTGCGTTGCTCCCCACGACAGCGGCGGATGCTGCAGCGGCTCCGGACGCCCCCTGAGACTCAGCGAACGAGGTCGTCCTGGGCCGCCCGCTGCCGCTCATATCTGACTGAAAGTGTGCCGAGGCTGTGGGGCGAGGATCAGCGGTTCCCTCGTCGACTAAGCCTGGTGCAGGGTGAAACATTAGGTTAAAAACGAAAAGATGACAAACCTTTTTGCCGCGACCCTCAGCGTTCACCCACTCTCTCACGCGCTGAGAATACGCGCAGCCTCATGGGGAATGAAGTTCCGCGCTCTGTAGCAGTGTTGCCAGATCGGGTTGACGATTTCCAGCCCAAAAGCTCACCAAAACCCGCCCACTTCAACAAAAACCAGCCCAAAATTTGAACTGCCAAAATGATGAGAGAATTTAATTGCCATGTCAATCAAGGTTGATAAGGACCATTTTTATCTCCTTAAAATAAAATAATGATGACAAAATAAAATAAAATAAAATAAAGATAAATCAATTTCACAGGAACATGGAGGGCAAATGCGTTAAAAGCGGCAATCAAGAAATTAACTGATGACTTTAACCCTGAAAAAATGCATCATTTTCAATGTCTACAGTAAGAATAAGCTAATTTTTGTGCAAAAAGTGCACAATAACGTGATCAGAAAGCAATGTAAATTAGCTGGCATTTACTCTCGTTCATGCACACACCCCCGACAGCCAAAAAATATTCATTGATACATACTGTATGATAATCTGACAGCAAAAATAAAATAATAATAATAACAATTAGCAACAATAATGCGCTTACCTTTGTCTTGTGCTTTATCTTCAGACAGAACTACAGCACGTATTTCACGAAGTACACATTTTAGAACATAATGCAGAACTTTGCAGTCAAAACTGTTCAAGTCCAGCAGCTGCATGTCAATGCCAAGTATACCAGAGTAGAGTCTGGACGGTTTAAAAGATGTTCTGATGCAGAACAGCATCGCCATATTCAGTTTTGATTTTTAATAAATCATTCAACTGTTCTCTCATTTCAGTTACAGTTATATTTAGAAATCTTCTTTTCATCTCTCATCACGTATAATCCACGTTGTGAGATTTGAGTCACTAGACTCTTTCTCGTGTATTTATATTTATATTTATATACTAAACTTATATTTAGGCCACTTTGCCATCGCAATCACTTAAAATGAATGAATGAATGAATGAATATATAGCTGCACATTTAAATCTGGCCCTTTATAGCTCACGAGTCATCACATCTCACCAACATAAAAGATGGTAAATTCACTGACAGGTCTCGGTTAAACTGAACCAATAAGGGTTGTGTTAAGGAAAAATGAGTTGATGACTGCACTACACATTATTTTACTGTGATACTTTGAGCTCGAACATATTAAAATAACATGACTAAAGATAAATGCGAAGAAAAAAAGCAGCTGATTGGGCGGCTTTTAATTTTTTAAAAGCAGCCCAAATTTTGTCTACCCGCCCAATGAGTTATTCTCCGGTCCAAACCGATCAAAAGAAGCCCAATTGGGCGGCAACCCGCCCAATCTGGCAACACTGCTCTGTAGGCGCGCTATATTGATCCCCAGGAGCAGGTGTCACACACCTGAGTCACAATCTGCTTCTAACTTTATCATGCACAATTACTTATTTTTGTACGTTGTTAATAATAATAATAATAATAAACAACAAAAAAAAAATTAAAATTAAAATAAAATGCATATTAAAACTAACAAAAGCAGATAAATGATAGATAGATATTAAAACAAAAAGAGCTGTTCCTACTTGTAAATAAAACTTTAGATCTGATAAAGATGATAAATATATTATAATAGATTATAAAAATAACACCCTTAGTTATTAGTGTATAATAATAATAATTAGCAAACAAAACATTTAAAATGAATTCAAATTAAACTCATATTAATAAAAAAATAATAAGCTGTTCCTTATTACTGATAAAGATAATAAATCAAAACAGAAAAGATTATAAAATAACGCTGTATATCTATATGCTTTATTCTGTATGTATATCTATCTGTCTGTTTATCCATCCATACACCCATCATACATGTGAAAAGAACTTCAAAAAACAAGCGTTGTGTTAGGTGTTTAATTTTTTCAATAATCTCTTGTTTAGAAATATTGCACATGGTCAACATGCCTGTTGATGAGTTTACACTCACCTTTCTCATTCTAAAACTCCTTCTCCAAAGTAAAGACAGTTTATTGGATACACAATCATAAGGTGTACACGCATACATGTGCAGGTATGTGTGTGTGTGTGCAAGCATTTGTCCATCACTGGGGGAAGGGAAAGAACGGGCAGATAAATCAAGTTCAGAATCGAGCTGAATGGTTACATATGCCGATTTCTCCTCGCGCACATCAGTAGCCACCGGTTTTCAGGCATATGCTAACAGTCTTGTAATGTAGTGCCACTGCATTTTCGGGAGGGAAAATATGAATAGCATTTGCTCAGGAGTAAGTTTGATTTGTCAGGGTGCATGCAATGTTTAAGCACATACGCTCGCACACACACAGACATCTGTATATCATGGACATATAGAAATATATAGGTATATTTATACATTTATGTTGTCACACATTCAAGTGAAGACTGAGTAGTATTTTTATACTCATCACTCCATCTCTTTCAGCAAAACCAGACGCAAGAAAGTGCTAGGTTACTTTTTTTTTTTTTTTTTTTTTTTTAGTTTGTTCAGTTTGGATTTCTCTCTCGATACTCATTGATTTTTCCCCACACTCTCCTTTCAATATATATATTTTTTATTACAGCTTGTACAGTGAAAATCTATGGCACTAACAGGTCACTCGTCTACTTCAAAAAAAATTCCCACCCACGTCCTACTGCACCAATGAAAGAAGAGGCAGAGTAAGAAAGAGGAGATCCTGAGAAATGCCTCCCCAGCGCTGGTCTCGGGTCAGCTTTCCCTTGCGTAATCCTGAATCGAAATGGTCGTCGCAGACTACAAAGCTTACTCTGACTCCAGACCAGCGCTTAAAGTGGCGCTTTCCATCAACACTTCAGTTAAAAGTCTTAAGGAGATGAAAAAACAAGGGCTTTCCTTACGGGACGCGGAAAGGGAGAATCGAACACAATGGAACAAAGTCGTTGGTTAGTTTTTAAATATCTAAAAACAAATACTTTCCTGATTTAAACCATGGTCTAAGACCATATATTGTGCAAACACCTGATTGAAATATAAAAAAGAAAGAAAGAAACGAGGAAAAGAACACAGAGAGAGCCTCGTGCCCACCCTCTGCCCCCCTCCCCAGCCATCACGGTTATATATATATATATATATATACAGTGTACAGGGAAAAGCCTAAGTCGGTGGCCAGAGAAGAGAAGCTTCAGCTAAGAGGCTCAAACAGAGTCTTTTTTCTTTTCGACGTAATCGCTCCAACACATAGATAGCTGGATTAGTCCATGCTGAAAATATTACTAGAGGAAGAGGAAGAAGAGAAGCGCAAGCTAATACAAAATAAGATATCAGTCAGTTCCACCATTACGACACAACAACAAAATGACAAAGCATAACTACACGTTGATTCGAAGAGGGGTAACTTAGTGTCTCTATTCGTTTGCGTCTTCTTTTCGAGGTTAGGACAATGTTTCCACTCTCGCTTTTGAGTGTGCTGTGTTGTTGTTGTTTATGCAATTGTGGTGGTCGCCATAGCCTCTGTTTTCTGCTCCGCTGGTCTATGTGATTACAAGTCTTGAGTTTGTTGCTTCTGGGATGAAAACAAAAAAAACCTGTGAATTTACAGCCCGTGCTGAAGAACAGTAACAGCCGATGCATGTACCCCGTCACGGGGGCGTAACATTCACACGAAGACCCTTCTCCTCCCCCGGCTATTGCTTTCCTCCGTCTCTCGGTCTTTACAAATGAAAGTGCAAGCGCATTTGTACCCCCTCCCCCCCAACCCACCCCACCCCACCCCACCCCACCCCATCCCCGTTTTGGATTGAAAGTTACCGGTACCTCAAACAGTCAAATTTCTCGTCTAAAACATTCAGTCCATTCGATAAAAATCTGTGCTGGCCCCACGCAGAGGGCTTTACTGAGCGTGTGCAGACAGGCTGGTTTGGTGCTGCCTGTGGTGCAGCATTGAAGGGCTCTAAAATTCCGACAGAAAGTGAAGCCACGCCCTAATGCAGAGGTGGACCAATGACGGCCTAACACAAGTGGCATATGCAAATGAGTGCGACCTCATGTGTTCCTTGTGCAAGTCATTAATGTGTGAAAGTGATATTATTATGTAATTGCATAAAGTGTGTGCGTGTGTGTGTGTAAGTGTAACTGTGCATAACAACAGAACATCAATGAAGTGAACGCAATGGCAACGAAATCAGTTCGATTAGGAACGAAGCAAAATCCACATAAGTGCTATACTGTATATCGCCAGCGGAAATGGGTTTACACATTTCTAGAATCCATCCCTACATTCGTCTTTCATTCTTTCGTTCCGCTCGTCTCCTCCGTCGTTCTTCATCTTGACTCCTGCAGATCGCCCGCATCTTTCTTTGGCTCTTCCGTGGCCCTGCCCCTCTCGTCCACTTCGGAATTCTCCCTGGACGCTGGATTGGATGGTCCGGGAGTAGAGGCGGAGTCAAAGCTTCCGCTGGCCATGCCTCCCATGCTTTCAGAACTGCCGGCGGTCTGCATGATCTTCTGCCTTACCTCGCGGATCTTCAGCTGCAGGCACACCTTGCTAGGAAACGTGTCCGTGTGGCGAGCTTGGAAGGCAGCTGTGGCTTGCGCTGTACCAGAAAGAAAAAAGTTATGCAAGCTAATTTTTGCCTTCACAACAACGGCTGATGCATTTTTTTTCCATTTGATGCCAAGTTAAAAACTAAAAATAAATATGCATATCATTGAGCCTCTGAAGCGATGAATTTGATAACTGTACAATTTTTTTTTTTTTATTGTAATTATGAAAATTAATTTAATTTATAAATTTATAAAAATTAACTTTTTATCACACATTTCATTTTTTTTCTCACAACTCTGAGTTTATATCTCACAATTCTAACTTTATATCTGACTATTTCTCAGAATTGAGATGTAAAGTCAGAACTGTGGTATGAAAAGTTGGAATTGTGAGAAACAAACTTTCATAGTTTAAATTTAATTTTTCAAATTTGAATTTATTCCTGTGATTTTAGCAGCAGCCATTATTACAGTCTTCAGTGACACATGATCCTTCAGAAATCATTCTTATATGCTAATTTGCTGCTCAATTATTTCTTACTCTTACCAATGTTGTAAACAGTTACATTTACTTTTACATTTAGTCATTTAGCTTTTATCCAAAGCGACTTACAAATGAGGACAATGGAAGCAATAAAAATCAACAAAAGAGCAATGATATGCAAGTGCTATAACAAGATTAAAACAGTTATAACAAAACAGTTGCTTCTTAATATTTTTATGGAAATGTTGATTTTTTTTTTGAGGATTCTTTGATGAATAGATCATTCAAAAGAACAGCATTTATTTGAAATTGACTTTTTTAGCTCAATAGAAGTATAAATTCAATGGACCCTTTTTATAAGACTGTGATTGTCGCGTTTCACTGGTCATCAGCATCATAAATCCTTCCAAATGTTTTATATTTTCATTTTTAAAATGTACATTTATAACACTATACTTTGTATTATATTACCTTTGTGTCAAATTACAAAAAAAATGTTAACACTAATGCAATGGTGTTTCTAATGCAGCGGCTAAGGGAGTGACGGTAAATTTGACATTGTTCTCTCTTCTGACTGCCGTTCTCACTCTCTCTATTTTTGTCCTTTTTTTGAAAGTCGTGAAAACACTATCGTAGAGTTTTCTTTTGCTATTTGAGGGGATGGAGGATGGAAAAAATATATATTTGTGGTAGTCTCCCATTCACTGCTAATGAAGTTCACACAACTATGACGACTTCCTCTGCTGAGAAACCCGGAAATGTGAAAAGGGTCCATTCAAGTCAAAAGTCTGGCTGTGCTATACTGAGAGATGGTTAACTTGGTGTTACCTGAGGGGAAGAAGCCGTGCTCCTGGAAGAGCTGCATAACGAGAGCACGCCGCTGGTCCAACATCCTACGCAGAGACGAAGACGGCACGCGGTCCAACTCCTCCAAAATATGCTCTGTCTCTCCAACTGATAAACACAGAAGACGAGAAAACACACATAAATAAATCTCTTTATGCATGCGTTCATGAGACTGAGTTTAAACATAAAACTGAGCCCACCAGCCCTGTCGAAGGTAAAGATGTCCCCTTCACACTTGGCAGCACTCTTGGGCGTGTTGGGCTCTGAGCTGCAGCTGGACAGGCGGCGACTCTTCCTCCGTGGTGAACTGGGGTCATCAGCGGAGTCTAGATCTAAGGAAGGAGAGAAAAGGTTATGAAAGGAGAGATGAAAATCACCCAAAAAGCAAGCGTTAGGCAAAAAGAATCCCCTAGATCCCTTTCTCTAGTTTGCTTCTCAATATAGTTGTCTAATAAACCTGGCATCGTATATAACA
Organism: Aspiorhynchus laticeps; assembly: GCA_023376895.1. Classification (NCBI taxonomy): domain Eukaryota; kingdom Metazoa; phylum Chordata; class Actinopteri; order Cypriniformes; family Cyprinidae; genus Aspiorhynchus; species Aspiorhynchus laticeps. The sequence goes on from CM041793.1 coordinate 45,439,535, forward strand.
AATATTATTGGCTCTTTGATAAATTGCTTTTATTCCTCTTTTGTAAGCTGCTTTGGATAAAAGCATCTGCTAAATGCATAAATGTACATGTGATTGTCTGAGAAAAACCATGGTATTTGACTCTCTCTTCTCTAACCTGTAGAGTTCCTCCTCTTCCTGCGGTAGCTGCCCAATATGGCTCTAGGGGAAGTTGCTAGACTCTGTAAATTGGGAGAGGGCAGCACATCTTCAGGCTTGAACTCCGGCAGCTCTTTAAGACGCTCTTCAAAAGAGGAGCCAAACAGCGCCCTGTGAAAGAGCAAATATAGTTGTTGAAAAATGAAGTAATAACTGACATATGACTACTAATTTGGTGTAAATGCAAAAGAATAAGTCCTGAAAGATGCACAAGTACAAACAAATGTGTAACAATGCATACTAGGCATCAGTGGTGGACAAAGTACACAGATCAAGTACTTGAGTAAAAGTACAGATACGTATAATAAAATATTACTCCAGTAAAAGTAAAAGTACTGCTTTTTCAATTTTACTCGAGTGAAAGTACAAAAGTACTAGATTTTTTATGTACTTAAGTAAAAAATACTGATAGATTTATTTTCCAATTTTATATAGACTACTTTATTTAATTTTATATTAGCACATATTTTTATAATCCTACTGCTCAAAATACCTGGGATTTTCCCAAAATAACCACTATATGGAGTCAAGATATATATTTTGTTGTAATGTTCACTGTGAAGCTTACACTGTGATGTACCTGAGAGAAAACAGATTTGATCATCTAATTTTCACCAGTAAGAATAAAGTGTTTTAAAACTTGTTTTGCAGAACGTCAGTTATATATGACATGAGAATTTGGCCTGAAGTTAGGAAGAACATTTTAAGGAAAATATAATTATATTTTCATAATGATTTTTTTCTTCTCAAACCTTGTCTGTGGTGTAAAAACACCCCTGGCCAAATGCCCCCAGAGGGCATCACTTCCCACTTTGATAATTACTGTAGTTACCATGTTCTGAACATCACATCCTTTCTTTTTACTATTTCTTTGGAATCTATCTAGTTGGTTGAATAAAAATATTTGGACTTTATATCTAAAAATTTCCTCAACTTAGCACCAGCAAGCTTGTTAGCTAGACAGTTAGCATCAGGTAACAATATTTACTTATGTTCAGTATGGTTATGAATAAACATTCACATCTGTCTACTGGGCTAGATGATCTAAACAATATAAAAAATTATACTGTTGATAAACAATATAAAAACAGACATCACATAGGGCTAAATGCGTAGCATTTTAATAAAACTGCTAACGTTACAGCAGCGGGGAATATGAACGTGCATGAGTTATTTTATTTAATTTGTGTTATTTTAATGTTTCGTTTTTTTACCTAAAACATAGAGACACTGACATTGATCTGTCTGCATTCAAGCATTTCAGAGGGCTTAAATAGATCACCCTTTACAGCAGATTTAGTTCACAAACAACTGACAGTTTTGACCTAAATATGATTTTCAGTTACAATAATTAATCCTAAAATTCGACTTACTTTTCGCAGCATTAGGTGCGCACGCGCGCCCGGTTCTTTACTTGTGAGTTCAGTTCACTGAAGACTCGCTCTAAACGGTTCATTTGAATCAGTGAGTTGTCGACTCGAGAACAGCTGCAATCGGATCATTCCAATTCGTGAATGAATCGTTTGTTGCGATTTGCGAACCGATTTAACAGGTTCATTGAAAAGAATCAGTTTGTTCATGAATAAATCACCGCTTCTGCGTCTCGGAGCACGTGATGTATTATAAGGAGTAACGATATGTTTTATGAAATGTAGTGAAGTAAAAAGTACGATCTTATGCTTTGGAATGTAGTGAAGTAAAAGTAAAAGTTACTCAAAATAAAACTACTCCAGTAAAGTACAGATACTTGAAAAATTTACTTAAGTACAGTAACGAATTACTTTTACTTCGTTACTGACCACCACTGCTAGGCATAAATGCTGCACTACAGTCAGTTTTCGCTTCCAGGTCAAAAACTGTCATGGCTGAGCAAATGTTTGAAGAAAATCATGAAGTAAATTAGTGAACTGTAGCTAAATAATGGAGTAATATCACATCTAGTTTGATAAATATATTTGAAGGTCCTTGAATACTAAGGATACTATATACTTGAATACCTTGAATACTAAGATGTGTTAATTTTACAGTACATACATGCACATATATGCACATATTATGTTTTTTGGCCAAATGGTAATACAGTTACAATGTTTATGTACACTGTTGTTATTGTTAACTAAAACTAGTCTTTATTGATTGGATTACAGCTTAAATTTAAATATATATTAGATAAAACATATCAACTTTAAACTGGAACTTTAAACCAAAAACTTAATTTAATCCTAAAAATTGAAACTTGGAAATTAAATAAAAATGAGAAATTTTGCCTTGGCAACTAACTGAAATAAACAAGTTTAAGTTGAAATGCTACAATTACTAAACCTACAATAAAAATAAATTTAATCTGAAAAAAAATATAATAAATTATTTAAAATAAAAAACAATTAAAAAGAAAATCAGAAATAAAAGCTAATTAAAATATTAATATTTACTATAATAGTATATAAATCATACACTAAACATACCTGCAAACTCACAAGAGGTGAAAAAGGTGACATAGTTCAGAATGTGACCCTTGTAGGGTGTCTGGGGGCATCCCTCCCCAGAAGAAATTTAACATGTAAATGAAGCGTTCTGGTGCACTCCGACAACAAAATAAAGGAAAAAGACAACACATGCTTCAAGTAAAAAAAAGCACATTTATACCACAAACTTTTTGGACAGTGCAACTCTGTTGTCATCAGTGTTCTTACTTCTCTTTGTGAGCAGTGGAGTCATTTATTTTTGCAAATTTTAATGTTCACATTAGAGTGTGCATACTATAAACAAACTCCATCTTTTCTCTGCAGAGGAAACAGAAGCTGCATCTGAAGTGGCATTAGATGTATTTACACACTGTTTAATGAAGCTGAAATTTCAAATGCATAAATAATTTTCTATCATTAATATTTTAAATATTTTTGAACATACAAGTTAAAAATGTTGGGAAAATGCAATACTTTTAAATATAGAACCAAAGGTAAGTGACTGTTTTAATGAGCGAGCCATTAGTCTTTCATTCAAATGGCTGATTCATTCAAAAACGAGGCAAGTGACTACTGTCTTTATGAATGGGTTACTGAATCATTGACTCACTTGATTCATTCAAAAACGTGGATTCATTCAGTATCAAAACACCGCTGTGCTGCTCGGAGACACAAAACAGTTCTACTGTGGCTTTGATTGAAACTTCGTCAGCGAACTTGAGCAAAAACAGTCAATATTATATTACTAATTGCGAACTTTGTGTCTGCTTCACTCAATGAAGAACTTCCACGCCGACGACATGTTTACATGCGGATGTGAGCATAAGTGTGCCGTCAAAACAGACCGGCTGTGAGATGAGGGGTGTTCGATTTGAAGCAGGGGCGCGCAGACCGATCGGACATCAAAGTACTGCGAGAGCATTTCGAAAGCATGCGGAGCCATCTGCTCTCCGTAGCTCTCGCGGTGCTTTGATGTCATACAGCGATCGGTCTGCATGCTGCTGCTTCAAGTCGAACCGAGAAAAGGAATTTGGTCGAACACACTCCAGTCTATGAGCTTGCAATTACTCTCTCTCTCTCTATCCGCCCAGATAACCCCCCCCCCCCCCCCCCAAAAAAAACTCTTCAGATCTAGACGATTCACATAAATGACATATTTTGATTCAAAACTGCAAATTTCGCCGAAAAGCGACTAGTTTGCAGGTATGACTAAAAACTGCTGTCGACAGATCACGGGCAATGCCACTCACTTGTCACCAGCATCAGAGGTGTTTTTCAGTGGAGGTGGGCGGAACTTGGTCTTTTTAACTGAAGGGGGGTCAGTCTGCAAAGGGTGTGGCGGGGGGTCCAAAACAGAAGCTTCCCTGCGTCCTGCCTGAAAGAAAAAAAATCAAAAAGTGATTATAGAATAATGTGGGGATCTGAACCTGCACGGTTCAGTTTCATATGAAAACTGTTTGAATTTAGCAAAGTTGTATTGTACAGCTGAGAAAAGCGTCTCACCTCTCGACTCTCGTCTTTGCTGTTGATCTCAGCTTGACTTTCTGTCTCCTCTTCCATCGCTCTTGCTTTCTCAGCTCTCTCTGTTTGAGACGGGCCCCCTCCTACGTCTCTCTCAGACTCTCGCTCCATTTTGCTCACTTTCTTTCCATCCTCCTTCCCTTCACAATGCTGACCTATTGAACATTTTGAACATGACTTTCGAAGGACTGCAAGAACATACAGTAATGCAAATGCTTAAATAATATTTAATAACTGCTGTTAAAAACCTTGAAATAGCCATAATATCTGTTTTGTAGTATCTTTTGAACTACATTTATTTTACAGTGTTCTTTTTACACGTTACGTGTACTTTTAGTAATAACAGTAAATTATGCATAGTTATATGCAACTAACCCTAAAACAAACCCTATTCCTAATCCTGACCTTACAGTAAGTACATGTTGTTAATTATTACTCATTACTTCAATGTATAATTTCACTGTAACAAGGACACACCTTAACTTAAAGGCAAATTTATAACTGAAATTAATGAGGTTTGATTTACCTTTTTGTGTGTGTTGCACCGATTCCTTCAAACCACTAGGTGGTGTCTGATGTCCATCCTTTGACACCACCAGGTCTCTCTGTTTCTCCATCTCCTTCCTAGATTCTGGTCCTCTCTCGTTTTCCATGTGCATGTTTACCTGAGACTGCAGCTGCGCATGTGGCTGCGCAGCCGCGGCTGAGAGGGTCTTCGCTTGAGGCGTCGAGGATGATGCTGGAACTGATGTGGAACATGCTGTGCTTTGTGGCACGGCTGTCACTGACACAACTCCTCCAGCTAAACTGACGCTGGGGTAAATGGCGGTCACAAGTTGACGGGTGGCCGTCGAGGCTTGTGCAGGTTGTGACAATCCGCTCTGGGGCAGGCATGGAGCCAGGAGGGGTGGCTGACCTGTGGTAGAAATTTGATGATGTTTGTCACGCAGTGTTAAATATGTGTTGGTGGTTTAAAGAACTCTCAGTCATAACACTCACTTGCAACAATCGGTTGAACCAAGGTTTGACCGGCTGGGGCAATTGCCGTGAAGCCAAGGGTCGCCACTGGAGACTGCAAAAAAGATGGACCAGCAGGTGACGGGGTCTGGTGGGTGGAAGAGACTGCAGGTGTTGAACCCAATGGCAAAGGAGCTGCAACTCCAGGAGTTGACTGGACATATGTGATCCTGTGCAACAAAGGCACAGCAGAAGTTAGATTTGAGACAGTGACTTTTCCAAGTAAGACATGTATCTGGATCTCTCTTAACACCCCTGTCAAAGAAATAAACTCCTAACCCTAATTACTAAAATCAGAGGATGAACAATTGATAAAATGGTATAAAAGTGTTCATTTTTACACCATTATTTTAGTTTTAGACAGTTTGTGTTTTTGACAAAAAAGTCCTTTCAGAGTAGATATTTAGTTTCATCATGCCATATTCAAAACTGTAGTTAATTTCACTTAGACTGAAATGGCATATAATTTTAGAAATTTTATTTCATAATTTTCATAATCCTTTTCATACCATTTTTGTTATCAGTGACAATTGTTTTTTACTTTTTTCAACTAACATATTTGTCAGTAATTTTCTTATCATTTGGTCCCCATGATTAAAAATTTAAATATTTAATAAAATCAAAAATGAATTAAAAAATATATATATATACACACATATATATACATATGCACACACATATATATATATATACAGGGTGTGATTTGCCGGGGGGGATGGGGGGGGGGTTCCAGTAGCCCCTCACTGCAGAACAAAGATCCAGGGGGCGGGGTTGGAACCACATCTAGGGGGTGGAGATGGTAGGTTTAGGGGTGGAGATGGGTAGGTTTAGGTATATGTAAGGTGCATGGGCGACATTTGACTCAAGTTAGGGGGGGCAAGAAAAAAAAAAAATGTTTTGGATGTAGCCTATGCATTAAACAATGCGCTACATTGCAACGCATTGTGTCAATACAGCGTGGTGAAGAATAACTTAAAGAGGTTGCCTGCGTTTACTAAAGTGTGGAGCTTTGACTCTTGCTGCTGATTTGAATGGCGATGCTTCCCGCTTTAAGTGTCAGTTGATAGCCTTTTATTTTTAACCACAGATGTGCGCGCTGCTTTTCTGATGTTCATATAAGTTTTCTGTGTCACTTGAGGTGACGCTTTATTGTGGTGAGACGCGTGAGGAAAAAAATAAACGATCTATATGGGACTATTCGGTCATAAATCGCATACCATTCATTTCTGAGCTCCCCCTGTCATTGATCTAGCACCCCCTCAGCACCTGCATTCAATATTCTCTGGCGCCGCCCCTGTAAATGGAAATGTTTTAAAAACGGACTCTAAAACTTAGCCCACATCAAAATTGAACTGCAGGGTGATCATCTTTATTTACAAATTAGGCTATGTCAAGAGAGCAAAAAGAGACATATTTTAGACATCTTCTTGAACAGCTTCGAGCTATGAATGAACATGACGAAACTGCATCGTTTTCTTTACAGCACATTAACAATAAACATTGATGCTTATTCTTCATCATTGTTATTATAAAAAATATGCAGTTAATAAGCTATCAGTCTAAAACTGGGCTCTTCATGGGGCGCGCGGTCCGGAGCGCTGTATGACTGATGTATCCGTTTAATTTAACTTTACTCCAAAAATATGAACATCCCTGAAAATACTTTTATCTTTAACATGTTCGTTCATGTCCAATATTTAGTGTTAAACTGTTGCTCTTTAAAATAAATCTACTTTTGATTTTCACCTTGACTGATTTTTATACTGATAACTTCCACGGCAAACTTGTCACAGTAGGACGTGCGGTCCTAATAGCGATGTATGACTGCTGTATCCGAATATGAACTAGCTGTTTTAAATATTTTTATATTTAACATGTTAGTTCTTCAGTATGTTTGAGAGTATATTATTTTGGTTATTGGTACTTCCAGGCTCTCTCTCTCGCACGCGCGGTTTAAAATAACCAAATAGTTATGAAATAGCTTATGATAAGTACAGAGAGTCTCTCTCTTGCCACACCCACCCATGCACGATAATATTGTGTATCAGCGATCTCACAGACTGGCGATATGACGATATGAAAAATGAAAAATGATTCACGAGCGTGCAAAACTCCGGATCTTTCAGCGGTGAATGAATTCTGAATTCTGCGTTGAAGAAATCAACAGATATGTCTTTGCTACATTGCTCAACGCTGCAAAAATACTTTAGATAGTTTGCCATATATTTTAATTGCTTTTGCTTTAGTCTGAGGGTATTTAGCACAGTGTAGTACCCCCTACAACCGGGCCTGCGCTGACATCAGAAATGCCATGACTGACGATATGGAGGGGGGGCAACTGCCCCCCCTTGCCCTGGATCCAACCTCGCCCCCTGGATCTTGTGTTCTGCAGTGAGGACCATCTCGGGATTTCCCCCCTCTGGTCTATGCATCCCTGCCGCTGCTGAATAATTTTTATCCCCGGTGAATCATTTCGATTGGAGCGCTTTGAAACAGTGAATCATTTCGATTGGAGCGCTTTGAAACAGTGAATCATTTCGATTGGAGCGCTTTGAAACAGTGAATCATTTCGATTGGAGCGCTTTGAAACAGTGAATCATTTTGCGAAGCAATGGTACTGATTCGGAGTTTCAAAAAGCTCTGTTGTGTTCTTTGCTCGCTTTCTCTATATAATTTATTCGTTGTTTGAATAACCGTGGAAATTAAATCATTACAATTAAAAGGCCTAACATACAATGTTTTTATTAAACTGTAATCACGTTAAATACAGTTTCTGTCATATTAAAAACATTTCATAAAGAGTTTTCAAAAGCATCCCCCCCTCTGTTTTAATATTACGACTTACAGGCTATCTGCACAGAATGCCCCGAATGCAGAAGTGAACGTGTCCGCGCGGCTCTGAATGAACTCCTTTTGTGGACACGTTCTTCACGCAACAACGTGTAGAAACACGGCAACCAAACTCTACAAATTCACAGCGTTTTATTATAATAGTGTTCTCATTATAATGTTATGTATATGACAGTCCCAGTCATAGTTATTAATATTATGCATTGTTGTTTGTACTGCTCGCGCTGCGCGTTGATAATCACTGTACAATGAAGCACTTTACTTCAGCGCGATGCATCTTATGCGAGATAAATGATACACAACATATAATCCGGCTGCCATGTTTTGAAATCACTTATACCCCACCTGATCGAAAAAATCCAGTTTTTAACTCTGTCTGTGTCAGTTTGAGTCTTGTTAAAGTTTTAAATCCCTGCCGCAAAGATGCTTCTCTGTCGGTCATGTAGCCTATTACAGGGTTCCTACACATTTTTAATTTCAAAATTCCATATTTTTCCAGACTCAAATTTCCAAACCTCTCGGTAGATTTTCAGACCATATTTAAAGGGTTACTCCACTCTAAAATGAAAATTTTGTCATTAATCACTTACCCCCATGTTGTTCCAAACCCATAAAAGCTTTGTTCATCTTCGGAACGCAATTTAAGATATTTTGGATGAAATCCGGGAGGCTTGTGACTGTCCCATTGACTGCATAGTAAATTGCACTGTCAAGGTCCATAAAAGGATGAAAAGCATCGTCAGAATAGTCCATCCGCCATCAGTGGTTCAATCTGAATTTAATGAAGCGACGAGAAAACTTTTTTTGCGCAAAGAAAACAAAACAATGTCTTTATTCAACAATTCATCTCCTCTGGTTCAGCGTAGCGCCATTTTTGAGAATATCCGCTGGACGCAAGCAGCGCACGCTCTTCTGTGTCAGCCGCATACTGGAAGATGGACTATCTGACGATGCTTTTTATACTTTTATGGACCTTGACAGTGCAATTTACTATGCAGTCAATGGGACAGTCACAAGCCTCCCAGTTTTCATCCAAAATATCTTAAATTGTGTTCCGAAGATGAACAAAGCTTTTATGGGTTTGGAACGACATGGGGGTAAGTGATTAATGACAACATTTTTATTTTGGGGCGGAGTATCCCTTTAATATAAATGGTTCATACAGCATTATATTTGGTATATAGTACAGTTATCTGTAAATATTTTTATTTTCTCAGGGTTTTTCATTGATTTTCTTAAAATAACAAAATAAATAAAAAAATACAGACTTTTACATGCACACAAGAAACTTTTTTTGTGCCCTCAAGAAACTATTCACACGTGCATGGGAATGTTTTGCATGCTAATGCATTACAATTTCTAGTTTTATATAACCTATTTCCTTTGTGCATCACTGCCATCTTACTATGAATAAAACGATAGCATTGATGCACATGAATTATCAGAGATCTACCTGCTCAAAATGTAGCTTTTTCTTTATGTTAGAACTAGGGATGTCAACGATTAATCGACGATCGATTAATTGTCGATAAGAGACTTAATCGATAAAAGCTATCGATGGTCGATTAAGCAGTTTCATTTTGGGGTGCGTGCGGCTCGTGCGCAAAACACCTGCAAACGGCTGTGAGTGACGGTGAAGGGGCTGGATCTTACAAGAAAATAATTTACTAATGTACAAACTAGCTTTTAATATGATCCAAACTTTAAAAGTACATTAAAACAGATACAGTACAAAGTTATTTTGTATTGAAATGTAGTAATAAGTCATGTTCAATCATAATTTCCCTAGATAATTATTGCATATCGGGCACTTCGCTTTGACAGGGCTGCGCACGCGAGCAGGACAATCTGTTCATTCATACAACTTGTTAATTCGTTCCTACGACATATTCATTTGTGGCAGCTGTCCATGTTTCATTAATTTGTTCCCTAGAACAGGGGTTCCCAAACTTTTCCATTCCACGACCCACCTAGACAAGTATAATCTATTTCAAGACCCACCAAAATATTTGAGATAAAAAAACAATTGACATTACTATAAGCTTAATCATAATTAAAAGCATAATATTGCAGATTTTAATAATATCGCAGATATTAATATCGCAGATATTAATTTAATAATAATAATAATAATAATATCGCAGATATTAAGTATTTAAGAAAAATAACCATTTTATTTTATAGGCTAGTACCACTGTAAACATTCACTACTAATATCTACGTTTTAATTTCTTAATTTACAGACGTTAATGAGTCTAGAAATATGTCCATAAAACCTGGAAACGCGCTCACTCCGGTGCGGCTATGAACTGTGATCGCGCTGTGAGTGCTATAAAAAATGTGCCCTCACAACCCAACACTTTTTTTATTTTATTTTATTTTAGCAAAGCATAAGAAGCGAAGCAGAATTCTCAAACAGTTTAGAGATTAAAATAATTTTGAAATAATTGTAAAAATAATAAACATATGCGTCTCATTTTAAATAAACACTAAAAACCGAGAAGACAAATTTATACTGTGTTACAATTAACCCCGCGTTTGTGCCCCGCTCAACTCGTACATGTGAAATGCTTTTTACGGACAGTTTATGGATTAAATGCATATAAAGGAACGAAAACAACAAACTCTTTACATCTCTCGGAAAGATACAGTGCAGAGTTCAAACAGACGATAGAAATTAATGAACAGCCTACCTGATACAGTTTTCGCAACATTTGAATTTTCCGGTGTATGCAATCTCATGCAGAACACAGTGCAGTGAAGTGAGAGAGTTTCTTCTCATTAATAATGCGGACCGAGCATTTTAATAATGAACCGTCGCTCTGAGACCCTCACTGTTATTACAACTCGTGCGCATCCGCGCTTCAAAACACGCAACGCATGTTTTAAATCCCGGCCTTTGCGATTCGAAAATCGCACTGAGCAATATCGCAATTCGTAATTAATCTTTGTATATCGTCCAGCCCTAGGAACTGTGTGTGTGTGTCATTTAGCTGCCGCCAAGTGGCTTTGTGCGACCCACAGTTAGAAAACCCCTGCCCTAGAAAACCCGTGATTTAACTTAAATGCGGGAACAATTTAAGTCATAGTAACGAATTCTTAATTCATGGCCACGAAATCTTTCATTTCCCCCCACACGTTTACCACAGTAGGCTAAGAGATGCGAAAACAGTGATTAAAAGTGAACAACAATAAAATAAACCTGCGGATCTAGAGGGTGAGACAGTGAGGATTTGGGAAAAGAAACAATAAATATTATTAAATTCGTGACCATCCGGAAAAACAGAACACAATGCCGCATATGACTTGATTTAAATGTATGCGCTCGGCATGAATCAAAAAGCATGGTCGCGATGTAACATTTGCCTGCTAACCAATTATTTCTCTTATTAACAAAGCTTTGTACCTCACTTGTGTCATGATACTCACATTAAAAGGTTTCAAATGGGTAACAGTGTGTTTGTAGCAACGCCGGTGGTTCTGGAAGCGGATCACTGACTGCGCGTCACAGCCCCATGCGCCGTGCTTGCGTTTGGGATCATTTTATTTTAAATCCTGATAATGTATATTTTGTAATGTGTATATAAAATAAAACAACGAGCACCATGAAACCATTTAAAAAGGCGCATTCAGCGGTCTCCGTGACAGGATATGAAACAGCACACAAAGTATAATGATCCCGTGTGTAACTACGGCGCGCTCTCTTCCTTTTATCAAATGATCATAAACACATCTATTCATTTTACCATCCTGCCTAGTACTAGCCTTTTATTTAGACTAAAAACCCTTTTCATTCGGGTGAGGAAGCTGGCGTTTTGAGTGGCATTTGCACATCCTGTCATGCTGGTGACTATATGCCACTGCAATAGACGCATTTTGCAGTAGTTATGGTTAACGATTAATCGATTAATTGATCATTAATTTAAACGACGATCGATTGTGGAAATTATTGAAAATTGACATCCCTAGTTAGAACCCATAATATCAAGGCCTAATGTCCAATTTAACACATCCTCTGTGGTGGTGGAGAAACTATGACAGGAAATGGGCTGATGGCATAAAATTTGCCAAGTTGACGGGTCTATAAAAAAAGACTGATACTGTAAAAAAAGTGTTTAAGATTTGGCTTTCATTAGGGCAATATGCCATCTTTTAAGGCCTTAAGTCTCTTTAATGCATAGTCTGTGGCAGCCAAGAAACCACACCGCGAAATGGGCTGATGGCACAACAGGTGGCTCTGTGTGCATTGTCCTATATGCTAAGTTTTTTTTTTATCTTTGCAAAGGCCCTATTTTTTATTTTTGCAAAGATCCTTGAGGCAATGTAATATGGTGCTAAACCCAAAATGCTTATAACCTGCCTTTTGCATAATGAAAAAGTGCACAATGAATTCATTCATTCATTTGACGATCACTAAAGAATCACTAAACAGCTGCCATGAAACCTTACTTCTTGTACGATAAATTTATTTTCATTAAATTCTTGATTTTCTATTATTAAAAAAAATAAATAAGGGAACAAGTCTGGAAACACAAATATTTTTCCATACTCTGCTTTCATTTTCCATACTTTTCCAAACCCCGTAGGAACCCTGCTATTATGGAAAGTGAAACTTAACTTAAATCTATAAGGGGGGTAGTTGGATTTATTCACACACATTAAAATATTTATTTAAAGCTTCTTTCTTTTCAGATTCTTATTTACAGCATTATCATAATAGGCTGTTTATTAACTTATTGGGAGAAAACCAGTAGTTCTATGTTAAATCATTAATTTGAGCACCCCCATATAGACAAAATGTCATGATCCTAACACCACGTGAATATTCGACTGTGAGATTGGGAGTCGAATCAGGCTCCACATATCAAAGCATCGAATCGTCGACTATTCGGGGTCACCCCTAATATATATATATATATATATATATATATATATATATATATATATATATATATATATATATATTAGTGCTGTCAAAGTTAACACGTTAATAACGCGTTAACGCAAATTCATTTTAACGGCACTAATTTTTTTAACATTCGATTAACGCAGCGCGTATTTTCTGTTTGACCCGTGGCCCAACCCGTTGTTGGAGAAATGGAGATGCACAGTGTTGCCAACTTAGCAACATTGCAGACCCCTTTAGCGACGTTTTTCCCTTCAAAATAGCGCCCAAACCTAGCTTCTGAGAATCACCGGTACTGCCCATAGACTGTATAAAAACAGGTACTGCCGCGCGAGCGCGAGGTCTTGCTCTCCCAGCGCGCGCACACCTCTCGCGCTCTCTCTCTCTCTATCTGCGTCTGCTCTGTTCAGCGCGTGGCAGAGAGGACCAGCGCTTTCAGTTAAAACACATATTATGATGCTTCTCTAATTTTACATGCAAGCATAGCCGAAATCACAGCACAGCTATTGTCTTTATCTTATGTGTATTTGATTTCATCAGACGACGGTGCGATTATCATGATTTTTTGTGCAGATTAACATCTTGGAAGGGAGAGCTGGTTATGTAGTCTTAATGGGTCGCGTTTCAGTCACTATTTCATATTCATTCCTTTGTCTGACAACAGAAACAGTAAAATATTCCAATGAAAACAGTTTTATTGCATTTGCATTTGCATTTAGCAGATGCTTTTATCCAAAGCGACTTACACTGCATTCAGGCTATGCATTTTTTATCAGTATGTGTATTTTATTGAGAATTTAGCTTTACCAAAATACAGTATGTGGGCACAGAAAGGGAAAAAAATGTAATAATAAATAATAAATGTACATTTTGCATTTTCAGAAGAAGAGAGCTGCCCTGTAGTGCAAAAATGTAAACAGGTTTGTGTAAGTAAATTGCTCAGTGCAAAGAAAGAGAAGTAATGGGAACCTGGAATTTCTTTTTTCATGCGTCTAATAGACATGAACAAGTTCTTTGAAAAACATCTATGACCTATGAAACATGTCTAATCTTCATGCTATATGTTGACTATGGTTTCAATAATAATAAACATACATTTGCATAAAGCATCCATATTTGTCCATGCCCATGTTGATTAGAGAATTAAAAATGTGAAAAGTATTAATTTAAGGTACATTTAGAAGAAATAAAAATATGCGATTAATTGCGATTAATCGCGAATTAACTCATGACAATCACACGATTAATCTCGATTACATTTTTTAATCGATGGACAGCCCTAATATATATATATATATATATATATATATATATATATACATACATACACACACACACTCCCCTCCAAAAGTATTGGAACAGTGAGGCCAATTCCTTTATTTTTGCTGTAGACTGAAAACATTTGTGTTTGACATCAAAAGATAAATATGAGTTGAGAGATTAACATTTCAGCTTTTATTTACAGGCATTTTCATCTGGATCTGATACACAACTTAGAGGATAGCACCTTTTGTTTGAACCCACCCATTGCTCATGTTACCAAAAGTATTGGAACATGTGACTGACAGGTGTGTTTTGTTGCCCTGGTGTGTCCTATTAATTGATTATTCAAACAATAAATAGAACTGAATGTCTGCGCTCAGTTTCAGATCCGTGCAGACTGCATTTATAGTTAGTTAGACGTGTAACCAACATGAAAACCAGAGAGGTGTCTATGGGTGAAAAACTAGCAATTGTGAAGCTGAGAGAAGATGAAAAATCAATCAAACCATTGCACAAACACTGGCAATAGCCAGTATAACCATTTGGAATCTCCTGAGGAAGAAAGAAACCACTGGTGTACTAAGTAACACACCTCGAACGGGTAGATCAAGGAAAACATCAGCAGTTGACAACAGAAACATTGTGACAGCTGTAAAGAAAGACCCTAAAACAACTGTTAGTGACATCAGCAACAACCTCCAGAGGGCAGGAGTGAAGGTATCACAATCTACTGTTCGCAGAAGACTTCATGAACAAAAGTACAGAGGCTACACCAGAAGATGCAAACCACTCATTAGCAAGAAGAATAGGAGACGAGCCTCAAAAATTCTGGGACAAGGTCTTATGGACTGATTTTATGGACCAAAGTGATGGAAAGGCTAAAGTTTGGAGAAAAAAGGATCTGCTCATGATCCCAAACATACAAGCTCATCTGAAACACAGTGTACACAGGTGTACATTATAGTACACATTACACAGGTAATGTAATGGCTTGGGCTTTCATCGCTTCTTCTGAGACAGGCTCATTAATCTTCATTAATGATGTAACACATGATGGCAGCAGCAAAATTAACTCAGAAGTCTACAGAAATATTTTGTCTGACAATTTACAGAAAGATGCAACCAAACTGATTGGGAGATCCTTCATCATGCAGCAAGATAATGACCCAAAACATAGTGCCAAAACAACAAAGGAGTTCATCAGGGCAAGAAGTGGAAGGTTTTAGACTGGCCAAGTCAATCTCCACACTTAAACCCTATAGAGTATACCTTTTACCTGCTAAAGAAGAGACTGAAGGGAGTAACCCCCCAAAACTGAAAGAGGCTGTGGTGAAAGCCTGGAAAAGCATCACAAAAGAAGAATGCAAAAGTTTGGTGATGTCAATGGGTCACAGGCTTGATGCAGTTATTGAAAGCAAAGATTTTGCAACTAAATATTAAGTCTTTTTCACTTAAATCTATGTTAATTCTATCTGTTCCAATACTTTTGCTCACATGAAAAATGGGTGGGTTCAAACAAAAGGTGCTATCTTCTAAGTTGTTTATCAGATCCAGATATGAATACCTGGAAATAAAAGCAGAAATGTTAATCTCTCATCTCATATTCATCTTGTGTATATATAAAAATACATTCTTAAAACATTGTTAGAGCATTGTTAAATCTTGCAGTGTTATTTTGTAACAGTATGACAGTATTAACAGCATGTTTTCAGTAAAATCCTTTAATTATAGTCATAATTTCATCTTGAAAACTTTTGTCAACTAACAAATTTAGTAACTTTCTTAATGTTTGGCGCCCATGGTCAAAATTAATTTATTATTATGTATAAGGCAAAGAAATAATCTATATTTTTGTACAATATAAAAGAATATAAAGATTTTTGTTCTAAGATTCTAAAAACAAACAGTGTCGGTACATTGTTAAATCAGATGTTGTTCGAGGTCCAACAATGGTGTTGATCCAGGAACATGTCCTACTTGGCACAGTCACTAGAAGGTTAGACTGTGTTATGTTTCAGTGCTCAGATGTCTAGCAGCAGTTTTAAAGGGGTGGTTGACTGGTTTTTTTCTAGGCTTGATTGTGTTTATGGGGTGCAGTCTAGCATGTGTTCATGCTTGGTTTTTTTAAAAACGCATTATTTTTCACATAATTTACCTTTATTCCACACCTCTCTGTCCCTTCTCTGACAAACGCCTCGATTTATTTCCTGGTTTTATGAAGCTCCTCCTTCAGAAATACGCGATGGGCTGAGATTGGTTAGCTGGCTCAGTGTGTTGTGATTCGCTAAACCGCCTCTACTGCATGTCTGAACGTCCCGCCCCTCTCCTCAGTGGCATGTGCTCCGGTTGAATTGTAAACAGTGGAGTTGTAAATAATGCTTATCAATTTGAGCCCGATTGAGACGCAGAGGATATTAGTGAAGAGGATCGTGCAGAACCTGTGCAAGCACGGCTCTTAATGGTATGTTTGGTTGTTGTTGTCTCATACTTTTAAATACGCTGCTATTTGTAAGTGCTACTGCTTCTGTTAGCTTTTAATATACGGTTTTATCCTGATTAAAGCTTTAATACAGCACAGCAACCACACGCGTGTCCATTTATAATGCTTCTCATTGCTGTGTGAAAATAAGTGTATAATTGGAACAGTTTGTTGGAGCTGATCTGACAATCTGAATGTGAGAGAGAGAGAGAGAGAGAGAGAGAGAGAGAGAGATGCAGAGCAGGGCGACAGAGTAACAGTATTAAGAACCGCTGCTTTAATGATTTTGAAACTTGAGAATCCATTAGAATCGTTAGAAGACAGAATCGCGATTCATATGAATAGATTTTTACGTGCACCCCTAGTTTTCTCTTCCTCTTCTCTAAAGCAGCACCTCACCCCCTTTGTTGCGTGTTCCCGGGGGCAGGGTTTATCTGGGTCCGTGATGTATCAGACCCGGGAAGTAACTCGTTGTAGTCCCTTACCTGTCGTTTTTGTAGGCATTAAACTGCCAGAATTTTAAAAGACGGTATCTCCGTTTGCATTGAACTTTCAGCGCCGCAACTCTGCAGACATTGTTTATGCTCAAACAGCAACATTACACACTAACTAATGTTAAAAAAGTGAAATCGCAATCAACCACCCCTTTAAAGAGACAGTGGGCAGTAAAGTACCTTGTAGGTGGTGGCGTCAAGAGCACCGTCTGAGGAGGAGTGGGCCCAGGGGCCATGACAGTCGCCGTTGGCATAGAGACAGGAAACGAGCTGCCAGTATGCACTGATCCTCCAGGATGCACATTTGTTTGGACCACAGGCATTGGTGCAATTTGAATGATCTGAAAAGCAAAGAAGCGCATGAATCCGACACATCTGTTGCAAATACAAAAAATGCTTCTCGTTCATGTACCAGGATAGTAACTCGAGCCGATCTACCTTACTTCCTGGTTGAGTCCCATTTTGAACAGGAAGGGGTGGACCCACCAGGGAAATTGGCTGCGGAGGTATAGATCCCGTTCCGACTGTTGCCATGGGAACCAACATCTTGCTCTGCAAGACTGGGGACTGCGCTTGAACTGTGCAAAGAGATGAAAAGGACTGATATAGTACAGACCAAGAATAGACTTGATAAACTCATTTCACTAACACGGTGTGCATAATCCTGATCCTTGTAAGCTTGGGAAACCTCATTAAATCTGTTGAAAAGCATCAATAAAGCTCACATTCCCTTGGATGAGGACACATCAAATAATTTATAGGGTTCTCACATGTTTTGAAATGAATTTCACTGACTTGTTCATGAATGAGTCATTTGTAAAGTGGTTCGACTGAGTCATTGAAAAGAACCAATTCACTCATATGTCAAATATTGGGCCTGTTTTACACAAAATGCAATATCCAGTCCAGTCATTCACAACCACAGGTTTTGCTCTGTTAAACCTCTAAAACAGAAACTTGAAAATATTAGTGCTGTCCAAAGGTTAAAATAATTACACTTTTTTAAAATGAACCTCTTTTTATTCCATTTAAAAAAATTAAGTATAATACAAGCTAAAATAAATTTATTTCAGGTTGGATGACGTCAACAAAAACTTGAGACATACTGAAGAGGCTGTAGATATACACTTCTGCTCAAAGTTTTTTTTTTATATTAATAATAATAATAATGCTTTTATTCAGCATTGGTGCATTAAATTGATTAAAAGTGACAGTTAAATAAATGTTACAAAATATTTTTTTTAAATGCTGTTCTCTTGAACTTTCTTGAACTTCACCAAAAAAATATTAAGCAATGCAACTATTTTCAACATTGATAATAAGAAATGTTTTTGAGAACCAACTCAAGCATATTAGAATGACTTCTAATGTGATTTCATCACATAAAATAATTTACTTTTTAAAATGCATTCAAATAGAAAACTGTTATTTTATATTGTAATAATATTTCTGAATATTACTATTTTTACTGTATTTTTAACAAATAAAAGGTAGCCTTGGTGAGCATAAGAGATTTCTTTAGAAAACATTAAAAAATTCTTACTAAACGGTACGTAATTTACACTAATCAAATAATTTTTTGTCTTAGTTTAATGTCTATTATTTACTATAAAAATGTCCATTCATTTAAAGATTTGATTCATTTCCATGAATTTTACAGTCGTTGAAAGTCCCTGTGGGAACCCTGAATTTAACTTAACGCGTGCCCGGTTTCTTCGCCACAATTTAACTGCCCCAAATCTCACCTCCACCTCCCGGGCTGACTCCTCCCACCGCTGGGACTGAAGCATATCTTATTCCTTGCCCCGCCCCTGAGTGTACACCATTGGCCAGAGTCACATGGGTGGGTGCGGCACTGGGCAAGGTAAGGATGCTGGAGGGCTGCTGGGTCTGCTGGGAGGAGGGACTGTTGGGATTGGCAGTTGCAGGCAGAGTTGGAAGGATGTACTGCACCTGTGTTATGGGTTTCCCGACAATGGAGGCAGCAGGGAGGAACTGGTGATGAAGCAGGGGAAGGGGTACTGCACTGTTACTAGGGGCTCCGTTGCATGGAGTAGTTTGTGGTGGGGTGATGAGCTGAACGGTGGGTTGGTTTGGGAAGGCTCCTCCCAGGACTAGGCCAGTTACTAAGCTTCCTTGCCCATTAGGTTTGGGAGAAGAGGAGGGAAAGTACCCACCTCCTCCTGCTCCGCCAGCACCGATCAGTAGCTTGGGCTTCCCGTCTGGAGGTAGGGTCCCAACAGCCACAGCCCCATCAGCTGGCTTGCTGGCGATGGGGATAGGGATGCTAGAGATGGGACGAACAACATTGGTCACTACGGTGGGGGCCATCCTGACAGCGCCTCGCGAAGGGTATGTCCCGGCATCGTGCGGCAAAGTGGCGTTTATACCAGTGACGGAGGCCGAATTAACATGGAACGGAACCTGCCCTCCTCCACCTCCTCCTTTCCCTTCTTTGGGCCCCACATTATCCAGTTCTGCACCACCCATGCTTCTCTTCTCCTTCTTCTCCAGGTTCTTGTCACGCCCCTCTTCGTTGTCTTTGTTGCCAGTTGTGCCATTCGGAGAGAACGCCAAAGAGGAATGGACTGGTTGGAAGGTGCGCTGAAGAGAAAAAGATCATTTGTGGCATAAGATCATTATTATACTCTGATAATCTGATCATTTCATTCACATTCATGCTGGATTTGATGTCTGTGTTAGTGTGTGTAACTGTACATAAAATTACAATTCAAATATGCGGAATACAGAATAAAATTTTAAGCTTTAAAAAACAGCTTCAGTTTTCTACACAAAGTTCATGTATGGCTTCAGACTAGTGCTGTGTATCACCAGCAAAGTCACGATACGATACGTATCACGATGTGGGACTGCACTGAATTTCACCTCAGAAAAATTCGTGCCATTGCTAACTATAGGCAGAGCAGGCAGTTGACCTCTGCATAAAGAATAGCCTCCATAACTGTACCACAGTAAAATATAGGTAATGGCATATGTTTCATGTTTACATTGGGCACTCCCTAACAGGTAAGATACTCTGATTGCTTGCATCTTGTTTTTAAGCCCATAAATAATAATGTACTCATTCTAATAAATGCATTTTGTAATGTACTCATATTAATATATAAAAAAATCATCTTAACATTGCTGGTAGGTTATCATTGCACAAATTAACACACTCTCTACATTTAAAAATTAAAATTAAAAGAGTTCTAAACTAATGCTCACTGTATCTCACGCACACACACGCACGCTCAGTCACACACACAGATCACGTTGCGGCCGCACACAGACATTCAGCAACAATGTTTTTAGCGCTGCCCCGCAATTTTATCAATAAAATAGCTTAATCGCTCAAGAGCTACATTATCTTTCTCAACAAGGAGCTGGTAACATAATTGTTTCTGAAGTAATTAAAGCCACAGCTTTACTTTTGCGGTGGTCATTCATACATACACAGCATCTCTCTCTCTCTTTCTCTCATAAGTGAACACTTGATGAATTTCACTTTTCTGATAATAGAATATTGAAGTGGCGATCGCTAAACTGCTAGCTAGCCGGTGTTTTCAGAAAGCAAGCGTGTTTATCCAGTGGAGAGAGCGCGCGTACACATGGTTGCCAGGTTGACAAAAATAAGTATCACACTTAGCAGATATTTTCGTATTGCGCAAGTGGGTAGCTCTATTTCAGGGATTACGTCTCTTTATATCAGGCAACCCAGTTGTGTTCCTCTGCGGTCAGATTAAACATTGTTGTTAAACATTTTAAACAGTGTTGTATTCAAATTAAGTGCGGTCCACTGCTGCACATGTGCCACAATATAGATAGAGGGCCAGCTGTATCGATACTCGTATCGTCAAATCTCTGTGACGATACATCGTCGTATCGATATTTCGAACACAGCACTACTTCAGACCACTTGGATTTTACATTGACATTGCATTTATGCATTTGGCCAACACTTTTTTCCAAAGCGACTTTGCATTCAAGCTATCTTTTTTTTTTTAAGTTCATGCACTCCCTGTAACAGAGTATCTCAATTATACTAAAATAACAGGTTTAAAGACACAAGGGTGAGTAAATGACAGAACTTTAATTTTTGGGTGAACTATCCCTTAAGGCAAACAATTTGTTTAGTGAACCATCTAAGAGACAGAACGCTTAGAGACATCTGCTGCCTTGTGGGTATATCCATTGGCGTGGAAAACCTCACGAGAAAATCCTGAAGAAATAGTAGTTACTTGCCAGACAACAAAACACACAGATGCTGAAATAATCTGTTTTTTATAAATAATAACTAGATGAGAGCAAATATCATTTCTGTTGCTATGGTAATGAGGCTTATCTAATTTAAAGCATATTTCTTAACAAAGAGATCTATGGTCTTTTCATCAGTTAAATATGAACATGAACTTTATTCTAGACAACATATGACAGCTGGATGTGGTTAGGAGGTGAATAACACTGACATTTTTAAAACATCAAGATTTTATAACTTGTATAATGTGAAAGTGTGCTTTTGTCACTGTTTTTAATCAGATTTCCAAAGGAATTTGGAGTTTGCATGTAGTACAGAACGTTCATTCATTTAAAAATGACCTAAAACTGCATGAATACTTTAACAAGAGTTTAAAAAAAGTTGAAAATAGTTGAACTGTAACAGATGTAATGCGGGACATTTTGCTTGACATGTCATGCCAACTACCCATGTGATGTATTAAGTGTTACCTTGCTGTCAGCTTCATCTGCATGCTCGTTTTCATCATCGCTGTCTGTCACTCTCTCTTTACACTTCAGGTCAATGGAGCCGTCTGCAAACGAGTCTTCTGTGGGGGAATCACACGTTAGCTGTGAGACCAGGGCTTGCAAATCTCACACTCATGGGACTGAGAGCGCCGAGCAGTGAGCAGATTTTGCCTTTCCAAAATGAATTAATGATGTTTGTATGGTGGTGGTGCATCAGAGCACAGAGCTCGTGGGAGACACAGACTCAAGAATCAGTCAGGACTGACTAATAATGAGAAAATGAGAATGGAACGCAAAACACTTGTAAAATCAAAACCGAATCGCTGAAAGATAATCATTTTCTGATGGTGGCTACGCTCCACATATAACAGCGTTATCTACAGATCTGGGGGTTTTGGGGTCTTACGTTTTTCAAAATGCAGAAAACATAGACAGAATCGCAAAATCCAGTCATAGAGATGAAATTTATTAGGGATGCACCGATACCACTTTTTCCAGTACTCGCCCGATACGATACTTTTATTTTTTGTACTTGCCGATACCGAGTATCGATACCGATATTTTCATTGCATTTGTAAATTTTTTAAATATTGGGTACAGAAACCAAAAGAGTATGTATAATGTTAATTGGTTAACTTCATTTATCAAATCGATAGTCAAACCAAAATTTATTCAGACACCTTCAACATTTCTCACATTATCAGTGTTTATACGCTATAGTTTATGGTAATAAAATATGACAAGAACTCTGTGTCAGAACAAATTCAGCTTGATAATGTCAGATAACTTTGACAGAAAGGTATGTGATGGATTACAATCAACCAAAATTATTCAGACAGCTGTTAGTATGACAATATTTACACAACTATCAATACTTTGTCGGGCAACCCTTCATGCAAACCTGAACTTCAGTTTTTTCCCAGACTCAGTCTGAATAATTTTTGGTTCCAAATTTTTATCAATTTTATTGGTAGTCCACTGTATGAAGAATTTTTGGATATAATATGTCACAGTTTACTTTATTTTGCTATCCTCACTTACATAAATGAACTATAGTGTCCTGCACCCACTAGTAAAATATATAAAAAATTATATTTGGTCTCTGAATAATTTTTAGTTTGACACACTTTTTATTTCAGTATTTTCACACTTAATTATGCACATTAAAATGTATTTGTACAAGTTTTTGTTACATTCACTGTTCATTTTTTTGCTCTATGGTACATCATCTTTAATTTAATAGCATTAGAGCTGCTCCATTGCAGCGGCTCAGTACTGTAATCACGCGCTTTGCCGAAATAATGCAGGGAACCACTCGTTATAAATCTCCTAACTGTGATATTCTCAGAAATAGAAGTCGCGTTTTTCTTTTCATCTGAAACATGCTGCGGTTTATATTCCAAAGTCACTCATATAATGCAGAATCGCTCATGAAGCAAGCAAAACGCGCGCACGTATTTGTACTGGTGCAGAATGAGAGGGACAAGTACAGAACAGCCTTGTGCATTTCAAACAGGCTGTTAGTTTCACTTTCGCCAGGAAGTCGTGTAGCCTATGCTTAAGGTTGAAAATAAATAAAGTTTATAGTGAATGCCCCTATCAATTGTCTTATATTTACGATTTAGTTTTAATCCAAATAATGCGTGCTAAGTGAGCGAACATCAATAAAGTTCACACAACAGAAGAGCACGCGCTCTCTCTCTCCCTCCCTACCGTTAAGTAACTTGTGCATTGTTTTACTTACTTGTTTTTGACATATCCGACAGAACTACAAACTTTCCAGTGATGTCTGTGAGAAAGGAATATTCACTCGACGAGCTCGCACATCTGCGCCGACGCGCGCGCAATCCACACAGCGCTTTGCTTTCAGCTCGTGCACATCAGCTATAAAGGCATTAATACTGCATGTTTAACATCATTCATTGCATACATCTGCTTCGTAGACATCCTTAATCTCTAATAACTCAATTCTGCTGCCTGTTATTCTGTTGTGTGTTTCTTTGTCTGAATATGGCACTTATCACATGCTGTGTGGTCTCGGGGCATTTTAACGAGTACGAGTACAAATACATGAGCTCAGTATCGGGCCCGATACCAATACCAGTATCGGTATCGGTGCATCCCTAAAATTGATTGTATAACGCAGAATGTCACAGAACTTGACTAAATCTGGATCAATAAATCAAAAGTAGGACTGTACACAAATCCTGATCAAAAATAGTGTCTGTGAATATTAAACCATGAAAAGTCTGCAAGTTTCATCTACTACACTCAAGCGTCTACCGTTTCACTATATGAGGACATTCAACCTCGGTTGTGTGACAATTTGTTTAGCAAAAAATAAAAGGAACTGTTCAAATTTAATTTGATTACATTTTAAGATACATTAAATTGTTAAGGTTTTACATATTTATTTGATTACCACTGTTCAATAATTACCACTGTGCCACTTCAATAATAAATTTGTAAAACACAGAATCCAGAAAAATTAAAACAGACAACACAGAATTTCAGAAAAAAGAAAACACATTTTATAAGGCTCTATTATTTAAATTTTTAATAAATTATAAAAAAGGTTATGAATTCAATTGATTAGCTATACTTTTTGATTATTAACATTTAATTAAACTATTAAAATTAAATTACATTAAATTAAAAAAATAAATTTCATAGGTCTCTAATATTGTTCAATTTTGAATAAATTATTAAATTGTTAAAACTGTATGAATTCAATTGATTTGTTATCCTTCTTAATCATTAAAATGTAATTAAACCATTAAAAATGGAATCCAGACAAAATAAAGCAGATTTCATAAGATCCAGACCTCTAGCATAAAAAGTGAGGCTTGCTCTTGGCAATGCTTTATAATAACTTACATTAATAAACATTAATACAATAGTTAATGATTGACAGATCATTACTTAGAAAGTTTTTAGGTAACACTTTATGTTGAGGTGTCCTTGTCACACATATTACATGTACTACTATTATAATAACGATTAATTGCGCATAATTACATGCAAGTGACCCTAAGCCAAACCCTAATCCTAACCCTAACCATATAGTAAGTACATGCAGTTAATTAATATTACTCAATACTTAAATGTATAATTACACTGTAACAAGGACACCTTAAAATAAAGTGTAACCATTTTTTTACACTTCTGAAGAAACTACGAGTGGTGCACATGCAAAACTAGCCACAGTGATGCTAAAGAGTTCTGTATGGTTGCTAGGGCATTCAAGGTGGTTGCTAGGGTGTTCTGGGTTGCTGCTATTTATCATATTGACAAAGATGTATCCATCTTATTTTTAATGTACGGCAATCGAATGCGCAAGAGCTTCCATGTCATTCACTTCCAGTTATTTGTAGCAGTCCAAAACATCCGCTTGATACTGCAAACCTGCATTTCTTATATTATTTTAATGTATTATAAACACACCGGTTTGTAGTGTAAATAGTTTTACCATTTGCTGCACTCCAGTTATTTACCTACAACGGCTAATGAATCACATTCACAGAAAACAGCTCACTTTTGTGTTGCAAAATGTTGCACGTAATTTACCTATGACATCATCATCCCCCTCTTCGCAGATCACCATAGGCTCTTCATCACTGGTCACATCCTCACTCGGTCGTCGAGGGTGAGCAGGGGCACGGGGATGAAACAGTCCCGTGCTTTCCAGCACTCTCTCCTTCTCCCTCCTCTCCAGAGAATGCACAGTGCTCTGGGAAAAAGCACGAGGCCGTTGAATCTGCCCTCCCATTGATCCTCCGTGACCGTCAGACCGAGGTGAAGTCCAGCTGGGCCCTGCTCCTTTGTGGTCTGCCCCCTGAGATTTTGAATGGGCCTCTGGGGAAACAAAGAAGGTTAATTCAAAATCAGTTGTGTTTCACACTACTATGCACTCATAGTTTCACAAGACCAACAAACGCCCACGCATATAAACAAACTCCCACACGGACCTGTGCTTTCAGACACGCTGCTCTCGTGAGCTTCTTTGGCCCCTGGAGTTCCTCGGCCCTCAGACAGGGACTTCCTTCTGTCCTTGTTACACCATTTCCAATCAGGGTGAGCTCGGAAATGAGCCTCCTTCACCTAAAAGACAGCAAAACCACAGTGAAAAATAAATATACTAAAATGCATTTGTAATACATTTATTTCATGCTAAGTATACTACAAATACATTTACATATTTATGTACTTAATTAAAATATCCTGCAATTGTACTTTTGTTATACTAAACTGGTATACTTGAAGTCTGCTAAATTGAAACAACTATTTTTGTACTTAATGCACTTTAATTGTGTGGAAGTAGTGCTGAAGTCCAACTAAAGATATACTGAAGTATATTGGATTGGGCTAAAGTGGAACTATTGCAAGTATACTTTAGGTACACCTTAAATATCTTGCATTTAAAGACCAATATTATTCAAAAATCATACAATCCTCATCAATAATGACATTAAAACATATTTTAGGCTTAATATTAAGAAATGTGAATTGTGCACAAGTAGTATTCCAAATAAAATTGAATTATAATTTTTATATCAGTAAGTCTCGAGCGATTTGTCAGTAAATATGTTAATAGCTGTGAACTATAGTTACTATGAAATAAATGTATTTTAAATATATTACTTTTTTACTGGAGGAGTTACTAATAAGTTAATAATAAAGTAACAGGCTTAATCAATACTAACAGTGCAACACTTGGATCATGCACATATTCAGATTTCTGTAAATGCATAATTTTTTAATCTATGATCGTTTTATTTAATAAATTTGTAATCACTATAGTATTACTAAATGATGAATAATTAATTTTGATAACACTACACTACATTACACTACCGTTTAAATGTTTGTGGTCAGATAAAAAAAAAAAAAAACATTATTCATTTTATTCATTATATATTATAATAGTAGTAATAATTTTCATCAAAAATGCTTAATAAAAATGTCTCATTGTTGATACAAAAATATTAAGCAGCAAAACTGTTTTTAACATTGATGATAATAATAAGAAGAATAAATGTTTTTGTGCAGTAAATCAGTATATTAGAATGATTTCTGAAGAATCATGTGACTCTGAAGACTGAAGTAATAATGCTGAAAATTCAGCTTTGCATCACAGGAATAAACTACATTTTAAAATACATCCAAATAGAAAATATATCACAATATTACTGTTTTAGTGTATTTTTGAGCAAACAAAAGAGCCTTGATTAGCATGAGAAAAAAAAACATTAAAACAATGATACTAGTGCATACTGGCATTAAATTGGCCATCAACCATCCTCCTTTCCAGATATTTGCATCTACAGTACATACTGTATATCGACCACTGTAAAACTGATATCGGTCTATCACTAATTCAGATGCAAAACCACGTTTTAACTCAACGGTATGTCCTAATTTCAAAGGAAAGACAACAGATTGGCATGACATCTTTCTCTTATGCAGTATTTGACAATATTTCACAAAAATGACTGTACCTGGAAGGCAAGATCATGATACTTCTGCTTCTCTTTGGGTCCCAGCGCGTACCACCACTCACCCAGTATTTTACTGACGGTACGGTTGTCCTGGTTGGGGTGCCGCTGGTGAACCAGCGCACGGTGACGCTTGCTAAAGATCATAAATGCGTTCATTGGCCGTCTGATGTGGTCCTTTTCCCTCTTTGTGGTTTGAGAGAGAAGAGAGAGAGAGATTGGAGAAATAATGAGTGTACATTTGTATAATACTTTTAACAGAAGATAAAAAGGGAAATGAATGATGGCAATGCTTAACGACTGTAGCCTGAAACCCTTGACAAGTTTCTGGGTAATTTTTCAGCACTCACTAAAAAGTGAGATGGCAGGGCTGTCTGGTGATACTCAAAAGATACCAAGCAACTGATAAAATGTTTAATAAATGACACGAATAGCAGACTGAAACTTACCTTCTTGTCACCTTCTTTTGGGAGTGCACTGAGAGATTGTGTGCGCCTTTTCACTGGGCTGGTGGATGGAGCAGTGTCTTGAGTTGGGAAAAAACTTAAAAAAAATAAAAAGAGATAATTGCATCAAAAACAGTAACATAAAAAAAAATTGTTTTCCCATAATGTGTATATATTACATATTATATATTATATGTCCTTACAAAGCAATTTTTTTTTATATTGTAATCTAAATGTTTGCTGTCATTGTCAAGAGGTGAGATGCAAACAGATATTTACAGGTCGTCAGCATCACTCTCGGTCTCACTGTCACCTCCTCTCTCCACGGGTGGGTGTTCAGCAGTAGGAGGGGGGCAAGACGGGGAACCTCTCTCTGGTGCTGGATGGTCAGTAGGTCCCTCAGTCACAAGGGCAACTCCACAGCGAGGTTCTGCAAGTTTATTAAGTTTCAAAATATCAACTGAATGTGATTGTGCATATTCTATGCAGTGTCATATAAGAAAATGTTGCCATGTCAAATTATAGTGTTCAGATGTTACCTTTGCTCTGATTTACAAGTGTTTGTCCATCTGCAGGCTGCATGGACATTTTTGTCTGGCTGGTCTCCAGAAAAGGAACCAACGAATGCCACGCGAACACTGGCACAGAGCGGGGCTCCACATTGGTCCAAACTAAATGCAGAAACAGACAAACCTATTATATATTCACACGACTCTTTCGGAAAACCTACAGCCTCTCTATTCTCTTAGGAGGGAACTGGTGAAAAGGCACCTTTCTGTGTCAGACTGATCCTGAATGAAAGCCATTCATATACATATGTCTGTGTTTCAGTGATTGGTAAAACAAAGAAAGTGTGTAACTGTCCTGTTCCTCTGTCATTCCAGGGATCTGTATATCTCAGATTAAGTACTCATGAGAATCAGGGCAGTCCAATCACACTCTAGCCATGCATGTCTGGGCAAGTTCCTGTGTATCATTTCAGACATGCTGCAACTGTCTGAAGAAACACTGACCCTGAAAGCACAGTGCATTCTTCACTACACAAACCCAAACACACCTGCTGCTGACCAGCATACCAAAGTCAGTCTGAGCCCCCCTTATTTTCACAGTTTGTCAGCCTGAGAGGAAATAGAAAGTGTTTATTGGTGTCCTCCAACTTACAAAACAACATATTCTAGCCTGCACAAACTACTCTAGAAAAAAAAAGTAATTTTTCTCTTTTGTAAAAATAAACTATGCTGTGCAATAAATTTATTTGGATAAAATAAATGTGAATAGAGCTGTCTAGATAATTTGGCACTGGAAGAATTTGATACTTCATTTTTAAAAGAACGTTAAAATTGACTTTGTTACTTTGGGAAATCTAAGCATAGTGTGTGACATTTTGAGATTTACTCTGAAACTCTAGAGACACTTGATAATCTTTTACAGGGATAATCAGTAATTTAATGCATCCTTGATGAATAAATGTATTAATTTATTTTAATGCTTTTGTATTGTAGTGAACAAATAATATAAAGTTAGCACATTCACATTATTAAATTATTTTACATACTTTAAACTTTTGGTGGCTATGGTGATCAATTTACAAACATTAGTGTTCTAATTAGTTTTATTCATCTTTCAGATTTCTTACCAGTGCCAGGTCGTCCCATGATGATGTCTTTGCGAGGAGCAGGGTGAGGGGACTCGGCTGGAAGGATGAGAGGCAACAGAGCAGTGGGTGAAGGATGGCAAGCCACAGGCTGTGGGAGAGCACCACCTGCCTCTGCAGGCCCACCTGACTTCCTCTCTTGCTCTTTACCTCCTGAGCCAGATAGTGCAAGGGCAGGTCCAGTGGTTGCATTAGAGGTGGACACATTCAAAGTGGCAAAGTTTGAATGGGCAGGATATCCAGAAGCCACAGGCGTCAATGACTGAGAGGAAGTCACCAGGACTAAGGTGGGAGCGGGATTACGAAGGAGAACGGCTCCATTGGTGGCGGCACCATTTATGGGCACAGGGGCCTGGAGGCCCACGGCATGGTGAGGGGGCTGGCTGTGCTCCCTAGAGCGTGAGCTTGCTCTACGGCTCAGGGGACCATCGCTGAATTTTGCCAACGGCACATCGGGGTTACGAACAATGACAGGCGAATCGCGTAGGGGAACGATACGACGTGAGCTGGGATCCTGTGGCAGTGGTGAGGGTGGTGTGGGAGAAACCAGCATAGGAGGAGGAGTGGAAGCGGCAGAGGATGAGGGTCGGCTTGTGACGCTTCTCTGTCGAGGAAATGACAGAGATAAGGGGGTGGTAGGCTGGCTTTGAGGGGATAGAACCCTGAATGCTGCTGCATTGAGGCTGAGGCCGGGGTCATTGAGTTGGGGATCAGATTTCACATAGTCTGATGCACTGGGCAGCGGGGGTGGAGGGACATCCAGCTTACGTTTACTGGGACTCATGGGTACAGTGAACGTCAGGTTGGTCTGAAAAGTGGGGACGATGCCAGAGATGTGGCGCTCACGTTCTGCGCTGGGAGTGCCAGGGATTTTCGTGCCACTGAGGTGGCGAGGGCGGCGAGGGGTCAGTGGTGCTGTGATGGGGCTGAAATTAGCTGGGCGGAAGCCAAATAGCGTGGGCGAGGGGGACGGTGCAGGTGAAAACGGTGACTGATTGGATACAGGTGAGTATAAGGGCGTGCACGAGCGTGAGCTGCCAAGTGAGACCAGCATATTTGCAGCCTCGCACTCATCAAAGTCAAAACGCGACATGTCACGTGGCAGTTCTTGTGGTATAAGAGAAGTCATCACCAGACGTGGTCGAGAGTCCCCGCCACGGCTGCTGGCTTCACTGCTGTCTCTTGAGTTGTCGTCCCAGTCATACTCGCTACTGGTGCGTCCACCTAAACGAAGGTCAGGTGTGAGGGTGCCCGTGCTACTGGCGCCACTCCTGTCTCGGCCAACCCCGCCTCCGGCTTCCATCTCTTTGGTGCGCATGGAGAGATGCCGCGAGCAGTAGCCGCGCCTCTGCGACTCCTTTGAGCAGCCTTCACGTGAGCACAGTCTGCGCCACTGCTTGCCGTTGAACTTCTTGCGGATGCCTGTAGGGGTGCACACCACATCGCCCTTCTTGTACTTCTGTTGAGCGGCCGTGAGGGGTGTGCGGGAACGTGACGAAGAGGACGAGGATCCAGAGCCACCCCCTGATGCACCATGCGAGTTGGAGCTGGGGGTCTTGTCCAGGGAGCCTCGAGAAGAGCTTGGGGGCAAGGGATGAAGCTGGGATGTGGAGGAGATGACTGCCGCACCTGTGGCTGAATCCAGGCCTAGGAGCATAGGGGGGTGATTTGGGTGAGGAGCAAGGGGCAGGTGGGGTGCAATCGGGGTGCTGAGCCCTCTCACCACAGAAAGGTGAGGGCTGAGGTAGTTTGGTTTAGAAAGAATGGGCCGATGCGGAGAAGGAGCCCCCAGAGCTTTGCTTCCCAAGGCAGTGATGCCACCATCCCTTAGTTGGCTAAGACAGCTGACTTCCAAGTCCACCCCATCTGGGGTGGATGAATGAAGAGGATGATGCTTTTGCCTCTCCCTCTCCCTTTCTCGTTCTCGGTCCCTTTCTCTCTCTAAGAGCCTATGCAAGTCTCTTTCCTGATCCTTCTCTCTGTGATGTTCCCAGTCTCTGTTTGGGGCCACACTGAGTACAGATGTGATGGCAGTGTTAACGACAGGAGACGAAGAATGGGGTGAGGGGAAAGGTTGAAGCAAACTCTGAACAAATGTCGGTCTAGTCAGCTGAACCACCTCCTGCTCCACTTCCATGTCCTCTCTTTCCTCCCACTCTCGTTCTCTTACCCTCCTACCATCAATCCCTGGCTCTGCTGGCTGGGGCGGCTCTAAGTCCCAAGGAGGAACCAGGAGGCGGAGATTTTGTCGTGAGACCCAAATGGCCTGAGCCCTTCCGTCATCTTCCACACCTCTCCTCTCCTTTCTCTCATCAGACCGATCTTCCCTTAGCTGAACACGGTATGGGAAAGACACAGCTGGGTGTGGATCTACTTGAGTGACTATACCTTCTCTGTACCACTGTTGTGCTCCCTCACTGCCCTCGTCACCTCCTCCGAAGAGGATGCAGACTCGTGTGCCTATAGCCACTGGGGCCACACCGGGAGGGGATGCATCTAGAATAAGGTCAACAGAATCAGTAGCCACTCGAAATGGGTACTTGCATATGGTCTTTTCTCCATTTAATTGCACCTCCACAATCCCATGCTCCTCGTTAACTCTCCGCACAACTCCAGTGCGAAACACTCCAGACATTTCCCGGCCCCGATCGTGAGGCCAGCCTTCCCCTAATCTGGGACCCTGTCGGGCCAGAACTCTCTGATTTTTGAGACCTTTGGCGAGGACCCCGGCTAGACCAGATGACAGGCTCTCCTGCGAGGATGTCGAAGTGCTATATGCTTGTGGCTTTTGGGAGTTGGAGTGAGAATCACGTCTTGAAGCGGTCACTTCTAGGTCGGCCGAGTGTTCGCTGGCTGTGTCGGTTGAGGAGCAGCGCTGTGGGCTGGATGCGCTCGGCCTTTCCCTCTCTCCGCACTCGCCTGCAGTTCTACCTGTAGGCCCAGGTTCATTGTTGTGACCGTACCCAGTGATGCTGTACTCAGCCAGCTGGCTTTGACCGTGTAGGTCCGTGTGTGCAGCAGAGGCAGCTGGGCCCTGGCTAGCACCACTTCCATTATGAGAGCTGCTGCTAATCTGTGGGGGTGTGCTGGGAGTGCTGGCGTTGCCATGGTTTCCAGCACAGTGCTCCGAGGTGTACTTCTTCTTGGGCACGCGGGCCTTAAAAGTGGCCGTCTTGCGACTAGACGAAGGGTTGGGGCTGTTGCTGGCGCTGGTCGTGCTACTATTGCTGTCACTCTGTGTTCCGCCAGACTTGGAGCTCCCGGGGCATTCCTCTGTCTTCCCAAAATCCCCTGCTATACTGAGGACCCCCTCCTTTTCCGGAGACCCGCTTCTTCTCTGTGGCCCTTCCTGTGATGAGTCAGAATTTGAGGAGATATGTCTCTTGGGAGAGGTAGGTGAAATTTTGGGGTTTTCCTCTGTTTCTCTCTTCTCTTCCTTTGGGCTACTGTCCGCTGTCCTCCTCTTAACTCCCTTGGCGCGAGTGGATGGGGGCGACCGTCTTTCTTGCTTTTTAATGGGCTTCATCTTGTCTTGCTCTAAGAGAGTCTCTAATCCTCCTGATTTCCTGCGAGTCCCAGCCTATCAATATCTTCCACTCTGTTTCCCTCTTGCATCCCGCCCCTTCTCTTTTTCTTCTGTTCTTGTCCAAGCCTCTTCCTGTTTGCGCTGTCCTTTCCTTCTTAAATTAGAGCCTGCAATGAAACACAGCACATGAGATGGATCAGTTTGTAATAAAGCACTACAATTCTCATATAGAGAATTGGGAGTATAGAAAACAGAATATACAACCAAAAACAAGTTAGTGCACAAGATAAAGTTTTAAGTTAAGTGCCTAATCTCATCAAAACATCTTCAGTGTGAATTTATATAACGTAGCCTTAAAAAGTGGATATAACACAACTTAATACAAGAAAATTTGGCAACGACAGAACACAAAGAAAAATTCTTGCCCAGACAAGTCACACACACACTTTGGTTTTTTGGCTGGATCAGAGGAGGCGGGGGAATTCCTTGTTCAGTGGTATTTCTGTGACTCTAAGGCACTCTCTCGCTCACTCTTTCAAATGACCTTTTTGCATTCGTTACAGAGGCAATCCACCCCTACAGTCCTCACTTCCTGTCACAGCACTACAACATCTCAATGTACAATACCATCCTTACACATTACTACTTGCGCATTCTTTCCTCCTACCAAAACACCCTTTTTTTCACCATCCAGACTTCTGTTTAAAGCCCATTTAAAACCCACAGATATGTTATCAACATTAATGTTTGCATAAATATATTTAGACACTTGGATACACTTTCTACAACCCAGTTTAAATACACCCTGCAGATTACAAATAATTCAGTATAGTCAAATGACAATTAATTTAAGCTTTGAATATCTCCAAAAACTGCATGCAGGGTTTATGACTATAAAATACGACTGACTGGTTTTTATTAAATTACGGATGTGCATCTAATATCTTATGATTAAAGGTCAGAACATGAATGACCTCTTTTGATAAGCCAATGCATGCTGGAATTGATGAAGATGTAACAGATCGTTTTAGGTCCACAATGCAAAACTGTCCCATTCTTGTGAGCAGAAACCACAGTAACCACACTGCCATTTGCACTGTAAGACAAGTTTGCAGGCAATATGCAAATCTAAGATATGCAGTATATAACCTTCAGTAAGAAAATTCCATCATAAAATAGTTTACTAAGACCTGCTATGACTTTTATTGCTTGGTCATGTAGGTGAGTAAAATTTTGGGGCCACTAAACTATTCCAGTGCATATAAGATAACACAAAGTGTAAATAATGAAAGGTTCTATTTAAAAGGGCACTCAGTTTTTATACCAATAGTACCACTGGTTCGGATTTTATACTGACATCACTTTTTTTATTCATTGTGTCCTTATTCTGTATGGACTTGCAGATTGCATGCTACATACCATCACTATGGTTATGTTTGTGCTTTTCTATAAAATAAATATATTCAATATTTTATAAACACTGTATTAATCTAATATAATTGTTTAGGGGTGTCAACGTTAACGCATGTGATTAATCTAAAAAGTTTAATGCATTAATATTTTTTAACGCAAATTAATCGTTTGATAAGGTATGACCCCAATTTCTTCCCGTCATCGCAGCGCGGAAGGTTATCTATCAATGTGTGATGAGGGTACAGCGAACCAGTGTTACCAGGGTAGTGAATGCGCACAAGTGGGTTATTTTGAAAATGCAGTCGCGGGAAAAATTACAGAGCCGTGGGTTGCGGTTTTTTGGACTACTTTTATAATCTACCACGGCCGCCCAAAGTGTATATAGACAAATAAAAATGAAAATAGATTATTTTACTAATGTGTATTATACTTGGAATGTATACCTGGCAACTTAAGAATGGAGAGGCGGTTGTAACATCACAAACAACATGAGTTTCAGCCAGAGCATACATGTTAAGGCTTTTACACAGCAGAAATAAACATGACAACAGCCACTATAGATTAAATAAGATAATAAACACACGATTACGATAGGATATGGTTTGTATGTGATTTTCTTGAGATTAATATGTACATCTGAAATGCTAATTTTTGCAGCAATATAAAAAGCATATTTTAACAACAGTAAACGAGCAAATTCCACATGTGATCGCAAAAGGAATTTATTACAAACACTCTCGATGGTTGTTTGAAGTGAGTTCTGAGTAAAAGTGTACTATTAATCTCATAAATTGTCTTATGAAGCATGATGCTAATATTAGCTCTAATGCACCTGCAGAACAGGTCCAATTCTTTTTCATAATGCATTTTGTCATAATACTTCACGTAAGGTCGCAAGAAAATGTTTTGTTGTATTTATTTAGAAATACTTTTGATAATAGTTGGGTAAATGTATCCTGGGATTGAAGCGATGTGGCTTGGTAAACGTTTTATTGCCAGTATAAAGGCTGATAATGGCTGAATAAAAACAAAAGAATAATGATAAAAGAATAATAAGGATTATATCTCATACCTGGCGGAGGTGTGAAAGGTTATGTTTCCTCAAACTAGTTTGTCATGCATTTCTTCATTTCAACACATTTACAGGTAAATCCTAGTATTTTAAATTTGTGATTAATCATGATTAATCACAGTCCATGACTGTGATTTACGCGATAAAAAAATGTAATCGATTGACAGCACTAATTTTTTTATAGGCCTATGTTTTATAATTATATAATAAGTAGCAGTAACTGTCAACTCTGCATGACACATTGTGTCATGTGATGTCAACATGGCAACCCCCTTCATATAAGAAATATATATAACTTTAATGATTTTGTAACTCAAACCGTAGAGCATAACACCAGCAACATCAAGGTTATGGGTTTGATTCCCAGGGAATGAATGAACTGGTAAAATGTATACCTTGAATGCTACATGAATCACTTTGGATGAAATGTCTGCCAAATACATAAATCAATTAAATATTTTTTTTAAAATCTGTCTAAAACTTGAACTGGCAAAAAAAAAAAAAAAAAAAAAAAAAAAAGTTTATATGCAATGCACTAAATCGCTTTTTAACTTTCTCGGCCTGCCCACTGCACTCACTGACCCTTCAAGTAATTATAACAACTCAATCTTATGATGACTCGCCAAATGCACAATAATAAATGTTCTCATGCAACAGCAAGACTCCAAATAAACACAAATGTCCTGAAACAAAGTAAAAGCCCTGTTTCCCATCAACAATGGTGCTGCTGTCGTCGACTTGCGAAAGTTTTGCTGAGTAGTACACCGCCGTATCTGTGTCAAGCGCTTTTATTGGTCGTAGTGCCCTACTCTACGCTTACAACCACCTACGACACAGTCGAGTGGCGTAGGCCTCCTCCATAACACAAGGCCGCAGAGCAGTTTCCCGTCTCCCTAAGGCTCCTGAATCGAGGGCGACGGTGCCCATATTATTAAATATGAGAAAAAAACAAACAATCCTTCTCAAATATATGCGCCTATAGGCTATAAATATGAAAACATCCGAGTTAAATTTACAAAATGTAACGTTAACTGAAAACATATTATTATAATATAGTCAAGTTTAAGGAACAAAATACTCGCGTTATCTTTATGTAAAAAACTATGGATATAAGCGGTGACAGTTCCTGAAAGGTAAAGGGATACACAAAAGCAGTTTGTTGAAGCTGTAACGTTAGCTGTTGTCACACAAATATTTTCAGGAAAAAAAGTTTTTAGGCTGACTGTGCACCTCCACCCCTCCCTTTCAATGTGTGTGTATATTAAAATGCTTACTCCGCCATTTTATCCAATCCACTAAGAAAAATTAAACAACTGACGGCGAAACATTGTAGATGGATCCGCGACGTAAAGGCAAAACACAGCATTAAATATATAGGCAGACCACTGCAGTACTGCAGATGAACGGTTTCAACTCACCCCGTGAATATTTACAGTGCCGTCGAAATGGTGTCGATGCGAAAACCAAGCCTATAAAACCACGGAATCCCCGAGAAAGCTTTTGCAAAGAGTGTTTTTCTTCCGCAAATGAGAAAAAGTCCAGCCGTTGAGGTTCCAGGGTACTCTACAGTCGCAAAATGGTGAATGAAGCACTAAGCCTTGACAACCAGCGCTCTCAGCCAATCAGCGTTCACAAAAGGGTACAGTAGCCTATCAGTACTCGGGTAGCGGTGATGAGGGCGGAGTCACCTGTCAAAGTCCCGTTGATCGACAGGTCGCTCGGACCAATCGCGCTATGGGAAAACAAGAAACAGCTGGTCGATCCTGAACCTGAATCAGCCAATGGGATTCAAAGGGAGGGGCAGCCGAAGGGAGTAGGGTGGGCAAAATCGAGATTATTAACAATTTGCGATGTCTAAATACTTTTGTAGTCAATTTGAGCAGAGCGTTGTTGCAAATGTGAAATAAAAGAGAAAATATAAACTAATAAAACAAAAATAGTGAACCAGTTATGTTAACAAAATGACTAAATAAACTTTAAGCAGGACACATTCATGAATTGTAAAACTGCAAAAAGCCTAGTTGTTGTTTAAATGAAAGTATACATGTTAAAAAAAAGTCTTAAATTGTTTAAAAACCTTTAGAAGATGCAAAAAAAATCACTTGTGAAGACTAATGAATAAAACAGCTATCTGTTTTTATGTAAATTGCACAAATATACTTACACTTGCAAATGAGTTTCCTTCCTGTTTGTTATTTACGTTAACATCAGCCCTGTTGCAAAATCCCTCTAAAACTGGTAGCTGTGCGCTTTTCAAACAGGGATGACATTCATTTCAATAATAAACAGGAAGGAAGCTCACTTCCAGGTCTGAGTACGCTTCATTCTATTTTAGCATTCAAAAAAGAAATACGCAAAAATAAACAAGACACAACAACTTCAACGACTCCTGTTTCATTTTACACATTCTATACCTTCACGAATCCAGCCAATCGCGGAGCTCGTTCAGACTACTTATGACGTCAGCGGCAGTCTTGAGCCCGCCTTCCGCGTCATCAAATCGACCTGTGATTGGTCAAGCTGCAGGGGTCTCCAGACCAATGACCAAGCCATGTGATGAGCTCATTATGCCTGTTGCCATCACTGCAACCAAACAGGAAGGCTTGAGAGTAAATTAGCCTATATGAGGAATTAAAATGCACTGCCACAGAGTGTAACAGATATAGGTTTCTGCATTGCAAATTCAGTTTTAATGTGATTTTATCATTGTGGGTGGCCTCCTTTGAGCCACGTTTGAATAAATGTGTGGTTTCAATGAATGCAAATGGTTGTGTGTGGAACTGCATTCTATGGAGATGATGATCAGTTTATGCATCACGGCTCAGCTGGACCGTCACACACTGCATGCAATTATGACATGCAATAGAAAATTGCATAACGCGTACACACTACACACACACAAACACACACCTAAGCCCTCAGTCATCCACACAGAGATGGTAATCTCTTAGTACACACCACACCCTGTTCTGTTGTTCTGTTAAAGCTCCCAAGAAGTCCTGGCAGTCCTTGACGTGCAATACAGATACGTGAGCTCTTGTGTAAGGTTAATATTTAGCTACAAGAAGAAAATGTTATGTCAGTGCTCAAAGGCCATGTTTCGGCCTGACCTATAAAACAAAGTGAAAACGAAAGAGAAAGGCAGGCCAAAATGTAGCTTATTCAGTCATAATGAGACTTTCAGGTTGACTCAATACATACTTTGATGGGGATATTATGAAGTACAAAGAAAAGGTATGAGGCCTTCAGAATAAGAGGGCCAATTTGAGTTTTTGATTCAAACAATTAGGAAACGAACAACCGCTCTGGTCTGACTTATACACAAACACTCAAACATGTTTACAAGAAGCGCAGAGTCTGAGAATGTAAAAGTCTTGAGAGGACATAGTGAAGAAAGATAACATTTTTAAACATTAATATCATGAAATGTATCATTAGAAAATTCACATATAAACACCCTACAGTAAACTTTCTTGAACACCAAAACAATACTTTTAAAATGAAAATCATGTGTTCCCTGCAATTATGTATGTATATATTTTATCAATATATACATAAATTATATATCTATATATATATGTACAGATTTTATAATATATATAATTGTATATTAAATACACACACACACAATTAGTTAATTGTTATAATAAAATTAATTAAACTACTTTTATTTAAAACGAATAATTAATTTTAAAATATTTACTTATTTATGCTTCATTTAGGCTATATAATAATCTGCTATACAACTGCATTATCTCCTTTGTATTTTCTGTTTCTTTTATTTGGATACATTTAAAGAAAGTCAAAAGCCTGTCAGTGTCAATCAATCAAGTCAAATGGCACAGATACAAAACACACAAACAATTGCAATCAGAGACAAATTAGGCCTCCTTGTTACAACCGACCACTGGTTCATAGTGTCTGATTTTCCAGGAAAACTTAACCTTTGACCTACCCTTACCAGGTCAACGAGCCCTCACAGCAAGCGTCCAGGCTTCGCTGTCAATCAAGCAGTGTGTGACCTCAACTCCTCCACCCCCTACTCTTTTGTAAAACATTTTATTATTTCACGGTGAAGAAAGAAATCAGACTTCTATAGTGTAAAGTGATGAAAAACCTAAACAGAATATGCAATTCTGAGACAGACTAAATCCAGAAGAACTGTGGCAACGTCTCCAAGACGCTTCAAGAAACCTACCTGCAAAGCTTCCTGAAAAACTCTGCACAAGTGCACCGAGGGCAAAAGCTGCTTTAAACGCAAAAAAATGCTCACAACAAATGTTGATTTAATTTAGTTAATAGAAGTTAATTGATGAAGAAAATCTATTTATGACATTATTTTTGACAGCATCCTCATTTTACAGCATTTTTACACAAGTGCCTAAAACTTTTAACAGTACTGTAGCTTTGCAGGTAGGGTTCTTGAAGAATCTTAGAGATGTTGCCACAGTTCTTCTGGATTTAGTCTCAGTTTGTTCTGTTTCTTCATGTCAGACTGATGATGATCAGATCAGATCTCTGTGTGGAGCTCCGGCCGTTATCAGACAAAAATCTCACTGGATTATTACTAACATTAATGGCAAAATGAACATTTGGAAATGTAAACTGATATTTCCTACTGACACACTACAGCAAAAGATAGAAATAACTGACTTAAAACCATTTTATTAGCTGGAGAAAATACTAGTGTTCTAATCATTTTGGCCACCACTGTATTTCATCATAATTCAAACTCACACTATTAACTTTAAGGCATTTCGTTTACACTAGTGCGTTTTTGTTTTAAAACTGCGTTTTAGAATGAAAACGATCAACATTTACACTGGCGTTTCCGCTGCGTTTCAGAAACGATCTCCGTTTACACTACACAACCGAAAACGCATGTCACATGACCATTCATGCAGGTACAACCATAGATATGTATAGGTAGATTCCCTATTATTTAG
Organism: Aspiorhynchus laticeps; assembly: GCA_023376895.1. Lineage (NCBI taxonomy): Eukaryota > Metazoa > Chordata > Actinopteri > Cypriniformes > Cyprinidae > Aspiorhynchus > Aspiorhynchus laticeps. Next base: position 45,480,005 of record CM041793.1, read on the forward strand.
ATGGCGGACGCGTCTGCGTGCTTGGAGCGGTCGAATGGGGAATCTATCTACACATTTCTATGGGTACAGTAACGAGCATGATGTTATCGTTTACACGGTCGTCAAGGATACGCAGAGAGAATGTGGGCAGCCACGCTATCGTTTTCAAAAGTCTCCGTTTTGGTCCGTTTACACTGAAACGCAACCCCGGAGTCTGCAGCGTTTTCAAAAGTCTCCTTTTTCGACCTTGAAAACGCTGGAGTAGTGTAAAGGATAGGCGTAACCGTAGCAAAAGTTATGCGTTTTAAAACGAAAACGCACTAACGTTAGTGTAAACGGGGCCTAAAAGACTTTGGAATTTCTTTCACATCTTGTTGACTAATTGGTTTTAAAACAAACATGTTGACATTTAAAGTTTAAATTTAAATTCTGATTTAAACTTTAAATTGTTATTTTAAAAAGCCTTTGGAGTAAACCCATGGCAAATTAGCTTTCTGGGTTGGCCTACCTAAATATTGACATCAAGACTGAACTGCTCTAAAAGACAAGGAGCTTCATTTTTACTCAGGGAAAATATGGACATTAGCTTAAAGGTGAACTGTTTCTGCACCACTAGAGGTGTCAAACGGAATCGCAAAAATTGTGATTAATGATGATTACGAGTGGCTGATTTATAGGCCCGGTTTCACAGACATGGTTAACTAAACCAGGATTAGGCCATAGTTCAATTAGGACATAAGTCATTTTTATAAACATACATAGAAAAAAAAACATTACTTGTGTGCATCTTGAGACAAAACAAAGGCACTGATTTATTTTAAGATCAGTCAGTGCAAGTTTCTTTCAGTTGAAACAGCTCAGAATTCCATTTTAGTCTAGAATTAGGCTTAAGCCTTGTCTGTGAAACCGGGGGATAGACATTGCACATTAAACTAGAACAGGAGACCGTATTAAATCATCTAAAATGACACTTCGCCTTTAAGAGCCTCGAGAATCGCTTCTAAACAAAAGTGAACGATGGCAATATTTTAGCAGCAGAGGGCGCTGTTTTACAAATAATTATAAGTGGATAGAATTCTGAAGTTTTAAGTTCTCTTCTGTTCGGTACTTTCTTAACTATGCGTAGTCTAACTGAGGAAATTATTTTAGTATACATTTGATTCCAGGTTTCTCTCTAAAACGAAAGATAGCTGTTTCGCGTTCAGATCACAAATGCTGTCTGGTTTGTGGAGGAACGTTAGTGTTAACGGTCTTCCTGTGGCGCGAATTTCCAGTTCATTAGGAAAGCAAATCCTGATTTTGCATCTCGCTTCACCTCAAACAGGACCTGGAATAACAGCCCTTGTTCTTTTGTGTTTGAAACTGAAACTACAGAAGCATAACTGGAGTGCACAGGTAACATGAAAATACCTTAAATATGTATTTGTTTGTGTGTTTGTGCATGTACAGGCCTGGATTCATGTTTAGCAGCTTCTAGAATTACTGTCTCAACCAGTCAAAAAAAACAACAACAACATAGTATTACTATGGTATGTTACTGTAGTACTACACTCTTAAAAAAAAAGGTGCTAGGAAGAACCAAAAAGGGGGTTTCGCAGCGATGCCATAGAAGAAGAGCTGATAAAATGTAAAAACTAACTTGAATGCAATGTAAGTCGCTTTGGATAAAAGCGTCTGCTAAATGCATAAATGTAAATGTAAGAACCATTTTTGGTTCCCTGAAGAAACATTTTGTGAAAGGTTCTTTAAAGAACCGGTGTTTTTATTGGTGCCATAAAGCACCTTTTCTGGTACTACAAAGAACCCTTTTTAAAGGTTCTTCAAAGAACCACTGATGAATAGGTTCTTTATGGCCCCATTTCTTCCAGATCAATATCCTTACATTTATCATACTATAAATTTTCTTTAATAGGATTGTTCATAAAATAATAATAATTAAAAAAAGAAAATCCAGAAGTAACAAGACTTGACAAAGATGTATGATTAAAATGTTTATTGCATTTACAGTATACATCAATGCATTATACATCATACCTCAATACTGTGTATGTGTGTAATAGGGATGTGCACAAGTACCAGAGTACTCAGACTTGACAGCAATGATTGATCATTTTTTAAAGTCACTGCAATCATCGTTTTCATGATCAATCATCACTGTCAAGTCTGAGTACTCAATGCTCACCTGACTTTATATATTTCTCTTTTTCTGATTGGTTATGGCAGCATTTTGGGTGGTACCTTTGCTCTGACTAGATAGTGTTAGGACAGCATGCCATCCAGACAAAATCAAAACCACCAGTCCTTAAAATGAAAAATTTACAAAAATGCCCATCCCTAGTGTGCAATACAGTGAATACAGCAGGTCAATGTTAGTACCCCCATCATCCACTAGTATGCCCTTTTTCATCCCGTGGAAACTGCCACTGGTGGGTCAAAGAGTTCCTGCTTTCACAGCCCTTTTGATGAATGGTTGAGGCTGGGTACATAGGATCCTGTAACAAAAAAAAGAAGACACTTTCATTAGTTTCTTAATTTTCATAGGTATAGCACAGGTATAATGATGCAAAATGACAAACAAAGATAATGGAAATATATTTTTAAGATGAACAGCAGTAAGAATAGAAACAAGATCAAGTTAAAGTCAAAGTTTCCAAGTCAAAAATTTTTGGAAGTTCATCCATCCATCTATTCACTCTCCAAACCACTTATCCTCTCTAGGGTCGTGGGGGCTGAAGCCTATCCCAGCATCTTTAGCCACAAATGCATCCAATTAATGGTATTTAAGCAATATAAGCACTAGGTAACAATGTTACACAGTACCTGTCAAAATTTTAGAAACATTACAATGTTTTTGAAAAAAATAAACAAACAAACAAATAAAAATCTCTTCTGCTCACTAAGTCTGCATTTAAGAATACGGAGAAAATATACAGAGAATACAGAGAAAATAGTAATAGTGTATAATATAAAATATCATTACAAATTAAAAGAACTGTTGTCTATTTTAATATACTGTAAATTGTAATTTATTCCTGTGATAAAAAGCTGAATTTTCAGCATCATTACTCCAAGACTTCAGTGTCACATGATCCTTCAGAAATCATTTTAATATGCTGATTTGCTGTATTTTTGTTATTTTTCTATTAGAAGAATTTTACATTTCTAATTCTTAAAACAGTTGAAACCTGTTTTTGCTTTTTAATTTTTTTTGTGGAAATGGTGATACCTTTTTCAGGATTCATTTATGAATAGAAAGAACAACAGCATTTATGAAATTTATTAAACAATTTAGTAAATAGAAATCTTTTTCAACATTATAAATGTCTTCACTGTTACTTCTGATAAATGTAATGCACCCTTGATTAATAAAATTATTAATTTCTTTTTTTTTTTTTTTTACCACAAATGTATTAATTTTAACTTTTAATTAACTTTTTTTTTGTTATCAACATTTTTTTTATTTCTTTTCACACACAACATCACAACATAACATCCACTCAAAACAAACAAAACAAAACAACAGACACATACTCCATATTTTAAAAGGTCCAATCAAAAGGGAGAGAGAGAGGGGGGGAAGTAACAACAAAACACGTCCTTCCTTTATATAATCACGTATGTTAGAAAAAAAATAAAAAATGCAATCCAATATGCCTCTCCACACATGTGCGGCGCACACCAGTTCTGCATCATTGTCCTCCTCGCAGCCGCAAAACCAGCAAACAACCTTCTCCTTTGTATTAAGCTTATAGAGAGACCAGAATCAACATCAAGAAGACACAAACCTATATCAACAAAGCAATCAGTTTGTAGCGAGGAGGATAAAACCAGGTTTACATGCATCCATAGATCAATGAAAACAGGACACTCCCAAAACACATGAAGAAAAATAGCCGATGATGCAGTGTTACATATCAGGGCACCAGAAATAGATTTACGGTGTAAATGTTCTAACACACAGGTTCGTTTAACAGCAGAATTTAAGCCAGTCACATTCAGTGATAAAATATTTAGAGTATGCATTAAATATTCATAATCCCAAAATTGTATTCAATAAATGAAGAAAAGCAAAAGCACTCCCATTCTGTAAATGACATGTAAATGTTAGTGTGCGTTCTAGATATCAAACCACCTAGATGAAAAATCCTTTTAGAAATAAGGTAAAGTAAATAAAAGTATGAATATCTGTTGTAAAAAATAAAAGCAACACAGACAGAAATAACCAACAACTATAGACATAAAACAATTCAGACCGCATGTTACCGAGAACATAGGTCTGATTGAGCAACAAAAATTGGTGATGATCCGTGACCGATCCACTTCAGCGCAAAACAAGCCTCCCAAAAGGCTCACATAACCAAAAAATTATTGTAATTAAACCTACTCTCCATTAGTCCCCTCCAGAAAAAAAAGAAAGAAAAAAGGGGGGGTTAGTCTTACCAGCAAAGAGACAGTTGTATCGAATAAATATGAACACTATCCCAGGAGGAGAGAGGAAAGAAGAAAGAAAAAAGAGATCTAGCAAGCATCCATATCCCTCCCGCCACCATCTTCTTCCGGGCAGCCGGCATCTCCTCTATCCCGGCCATCAAGCCCCTCCCGCCGGGCCGAAGAGAAGGCGGCCGCCGCCTTCCCGTTGCCTTGTGGAGCCGCAGCAATTGCCTTCTGTGACAGGGAGCTGACAAAATCCTCCGCCTTCCGAAGAGAGTTGAAACTTCTCTGCTCACCTCCCGGTGAGCAGAGAACCGCTTATCTGGCGGTAGCTTAATTACCGCCGGATAAGCGAGGAAGGGCAATATCCAAGCCAAGCCAAGACCAAGCGCCGTCATCGTCCTCAAATCCGGAACCAAGCTTTTTCTCTTGCCGGCTGTGGCTGGACTAAAGTCAGGAAAAAAACAGTAGCGTGACATTGTCCTGCGTGCATTTCACCGGATAAGCCTGCCGAGCACCTTTCAGGATCTCAGATCTGTCATGCCACATGGAAGATGAGAGTACGCGGCCGATCTGAGTTTTTCCTTCCGTCATACACGCGATGTGCCCAGTCAATCTCGATGTTACGACCTTTCAGGGATGGAATCCACTTGGAAAGATTAACTCTGAGGAAACCAGCCACGTCGGAGCCCTCCGCCCCCTCTGGCAGCCCCACCAGCCTCACGTTATTCCTCCTGCTCCTATCCTCAATATCCGTAATCTTCTCGGTGAGTTGCTCCAGCTGATTTCTTAAGTCCGTGACTGTCCTCCTATCCTCACGTGCAGCTGCTTGAACGGAATCAACTCGGTCACGTGTCTGCTTCGCCGCGGTAGCTATCGCCTCAAGCTCCGCTCTCAGCTCTTTAACAGAATTGTTAGTCGCCTGTATGTCCGCACGCAGTTCACGCAATGCTGGAATCAGCACAGAGTCCACCGCATCTCTTATTGCCGAAGTCACAACCGAATCCAAAGTGCTATGCTGCTCTTTAAATGCTAGCTTGATACCGTTAGCGATAGCATCGTCGATATCCTCTCTGGAGATGGTGGAATCTTTGAATTTTTTCTTTATTGGCGATTGCCCAATCTCTCTTTTCCGATCGCCTTTGACTGTTGAAGCACTCATAATGAGTCCGATGCAAAGTGGTTCGAAATTTACTGACAGGATTACAAAATATTTGACAAAGTCAGCAAAGCGAAAGACTACGCGTGAATCGAAGTCGAAGGGTCACGTGATCTCTTAATTTATCTATTTTCTTACCACAAATGTTTGAATGATATTGTTTCCATAAAAATGTTAAGCGGCAAAAAACTGTTTTCAACATTGGTAATAATCAGAAATGTTTCTTAAACAGCAAATCAGCATATTAGAATGATTTCTGAAGATCATGTGACACTGAAGACTGGAGTAATGATGCTGAAAATTCAGCTTTGATCACAGCAATCAACTACATTTTAAAATATATTCACATAGAAGAGGTATTTTACATTGTAAAAATATTTTACAATATTTCTGTTTTTACTGTATTTTTAATCAAATAAATGCAGTGAGCAGAAGACTTAAAAAAAAAAATCATACTAATCTCTAACTTTTGAACAGTAGTGTATGTTTGAGGATTTACTTACAAGTCAAATAGTTCATAGCGCCTTAGATGTTGTCTGACAGGAGGTCTGCTCCAACTCTGCTGCACGGCGATCAGCATAGAAGAATCTAGAAACATAATATGCCATTTTTCACAGAGCCAAGAATATTTAGTATAACATAGTTATATATATATATATATATATATATATATATATATATATATATAACACACACACACAAACCAGTTTCTTAAAATAACAGAATTAACGTTAATGTTTTTGGGCCATTCCACCGAAAGGGTGCCATTTGCTTCCAAAACTCTTCAGAATTTATTTTTATTTTCTATCTTTTTTAAAGACTGAATCTAGTAATACACATATTTAACTATTCAGAATCTGTACTGGTCCATTTCAGGTAACTTTATTTAATTTTTACACAATTTTTAAGTAGAAGATGGATGCATTTTTCTCAGTCCTGTTACCAAAACTCTAATGTCTTTTAAAAAGTATGTTTAAAATTATGTCAACAAATTCCTTCATTTCCCCCTCACACAGGTGTTTATTTTGAAGAAATTGTTGGTTTCATGATCAAAAAATATAATTTTTATCATAAAAAAAAATCACTATTTATCTACACAAGGTGTATTTTTCTAAAGTACACAAACCCATTTTTTAATTTTAAAGGCGACTCAAACCTCAAACTAGGGATGTGCGGGTCTAGTCGACTAGTCGACTAAACGGTACAGCTCCTACTAGTCGACACTGAAAACAATAGTCGATTACACGAGAGAAAAAAAACCCCGATGATTTTATCATTCAAATTACCATAATTTTAACGTTACATTTAAAACATTTTAAAGAACAGTTAAAATAAAACTTTTGAAAAAGAATACATATCAAAATATTTAAATATATAAATATTTTTTAAAAGCGTATCTGGGCGGGAACTATAATTTTACCTCACATGCGTTTTCTTCATGTCAGTTGCGGCAAGCTCCACGCGAAAGACCAAGGTGTGGGATTATTTTGAATTAGGAATAAGGAAATGGAAACGTTTTTTGTAAACTGTGTAATGTCAAATTGGCTTACAATAACTTTACTGGAGCTATGCGTAATCATATTCAATACACGTATGCGTTAGCTTGGAGTCTAGCCAAAGCCAAATGTCAATCATGTCATACACTACAACCTGCCGCTGCGGTCCGCGATCCTATCCGCGCTGTCTATTCCTCTAAACGAAGACCCACTTCGGTGGTAGTGCGGGATTTCCAGGCTCTTTTCAAACTGTCTGCTTGCTTGTAGTTATCTCTCTCTGCTTGCCTGTGACTTTAGTTCCTGCCGAGCGCGGGGTTTTTTTCAAGTGCAGAATCGCCTCTAGTCCCGTCTTTCTCCAGACCACGTTAACATGTTAAATTCACTGAACAAATGCGCACGGTCTGAGTAAGTAAAACGAGCTTTGTTTTGTTTTTAGACAATATAGCCAACATGAAGTACATTTTTAAAAGCCGTTTTAATGCTATTCCTTGATAAACTTTCCTACTGTTTTTTACTTTTGTTTTAATATGTGGTTTAATATGTTGGCTAACGTTATATGAATATGAAGAATTCTGTCAGTCTATTGATTGATTTTCCATTTCTGCATTGCTCCAACCGATCTGAATAAATAAGCTATGCACTGGTTTATGAAGAGTGTATGCTCTATCTTTTTTTCCTGTTTAACGACCGCCTAAAATTAATTGATGATAACGCGAGGCAAGCATACGGCATAATCGTGACCTATTTTTAGCAGAATTCATTGAGGGATTTGACAGTGATTCAAAAATTAAGTATTTCAACTGTATGCTGTTATATAGACACAAGCACAGTTTTTTTTTTTTTTTCATTTTTGGGGGGTTTCTAGCTTTTAGACTAGTCGACTAGTCGGATACAAAAGTTCCGTTTAAACGACAGTCAAATTAGTCGTAGCGCACATCCCTACCTCAAACCTTATCAATTTTCTATGATGCAATTTATTAAACAATGGGATAAATTATGGACCAAACTTAATTAAAAAAATAGTGGTTTAACTTTATTTTTTAAAGAAAAAACTATTCAGTAACAGGAATGAAACTGGTAACAGGAAGGAGTATCCATTATATTAGTATACAGGTTTGACTACACATGTGAGGTGTTAATGTCCGCACCGATATAGTGAAAGTGTTGAACATTGACTAGTGAGATGACCTCACTGCTAAAAAAGGCCAAATCATGTTTCTATTTAAATCTAATGGTCTGCAGAGGTTTTTGTTAGGGTTATGATTAGTGGTAGAAGACGAGTTATAAGATAAGATATAAATAACAAAAAAATAACAAATATTAAATTGTAATTGATATTAAAAATAAACTTAAATAATATTTCAGCTTTTTCTGTGGATATTGTTTTCTTATAGCGCAGCTTACACTCAAACGCCATTCTATATATGAGTCTAATACATAATTGCCACAGGACAGAAATTTCAAGTACATTTTCTGTCATACTTGCAGGAAAGTAATATAAAACAACAATGCAGGAACAACCATAGGTTTTCTCTGGGCAAAAGCATTGTCTCAGTGTGGATAGAAGGCCAAAACTTAGAGAAAAAGATGCATTTTCAAATTTATCTAGATTAATATGGATGTAGCCTAATATTTACATTAATAAATCTGATTACACTACTCACTCCTGTTACTTTTACTCAGTTACTATATATAAGTATAGGATATATGAGTATATGAGTAACAGGGCTGAAAGTAACAGGATTGAGATTTTAGGATAAAATCAGCAAATACATATAATCTAGCCACATGGAGTACATGCTAATATTATGAGAATACTCAGCAAATTATAGTGATTCACCACAGATTTGTATTTTTAAAATAAACAAGTAGCATCTAAGAAATAATTTAGGTAACAGGACAGTATATTTATAATGACGCTCCCAGCCAGTGTTACAATATCATCAGATATACAGAAAAGAAAATAAGACCACATGCTTTTTGATCATTTCATTGCCTTCAGAAGATCCAGATGTTGCAATATTATGTTGAAAATGTGTCTTGTGGAATTTTCCCAGTTTTTTAGAGGGAGAATGTGTTAGGGTAACAGGACTGAGTGAAAACCTGGGGACACGACTAAAATGTGTATTTTATCCAAAATATTATACATTTATTTTGAAATAAATGTATTTAAAGCACAGATGGGATATGGAGGTACACAAAAATGCAAAATAAAAATTATTTCTGAAAGATTTTAAACATTATATTTAATGTTCAAATGTAGCGTTAGACACTGGGGACATGTACAAATGCTATATTTTCAGTGTTTCAGGTAGTTTTAAATTATTTTTTAAATTATATATTTTAAATTTGCAGTTAGATTAATGTGTGGGACACTTTGCTTAATAATAAAATGTATTTTATAGTTAATTTTTATGCATGTTTGTACCTATAATGTCCTGGGGACATAAATGGCACCCATTCGGTGGAATGGCCCTTTTAGGTTTGTGTCACTCAGGTTTGGATGTCAAAACCTTCCTAAAATAACTGTAATATAACAGATGCATGGTGATATAAGAAAATATGTTGTGAGAAAATGCATAAGCAAACGTATTTAAAGAGCTTTCTCAGCTCACCTGACCTGTGACAGCAGCTCCCTTCAGAAACTTTGACATTTTGGAGCTTATCTTCTGTTGTAGAGAGATTATTATCACTCCTGAAAACACAGAACATTTTTTTTATCAATATTTGTTTACCATGAAAGATAAAAACACGTTTGAACTAACTTTAGATTCAGTTAATTCGCGCTCCTTGTCAGTGACGTCACCGATTAACAGTGCAGCTCATATTTTAGGATAAATAAGTTAGACAACTTTCAATAAACCATTGACAAACTGACAGCAAACCCTTTACAAAGCTATCAAAACCTCTCATCTTCACATAAAGATGTGATTAAAAGCCCAAACTTTCATAAACAAGAGCTCAAGCTAACATTATAGAGTTAGCTTACCTCGCCTGAAAACAGTTGAGGTGCTTACAGACTTTTTCGAAGTTTTCTGTGAAGTAAATATTCAACAGAAACGTGTCAGTTACATCTAAGAAAGTGTCTGGAACAGTTGTATGTGATATTTGTGTGATTTTAGGGACTAAACTCACCTGAACGCAGTGAAAACAGCAGCGAGAGACGGAGATTTACTGTTGTCAGTTTGTGTTGCCGGCCCGTTTCCATGGCAACTCCCTCCGCTGCAGTGTTTGAATGACTCCAGTATGGAGCGCGCACGTCAAAGTCATGCAGCATTTGCATAAATAAACCTCTAATAGAACACTACATAAACAACTTAAAATCACATTAAATCTTTATTAAATCGCGAATGTGAAACTCATTTTGTAGTTCTATGACCAATTCGTAGGTGCAAAATGGATAGTGGGACAAAGTGGCACTTTAATATTTTAAGATTTTGTATCACTCAGCCTTTTTATTCCATTTTAAAACATGATTGCAGTATTTTTTATACTAAACTTAAATAACTAGCCTAATAATTTTTTTGAGTAATGCAAAACAGCATTAAAATAGATAATAGATATAAAAGGATCTACTGGTCATTTTAAATTAATAAACACCACAAATGTAGGCTATATAACTCAAAATTAATACTTTTTATTACACTGTAATTGAATGCAACAAATAGAAAATGAGTCTAGGAGTTCTGGACCAGACAGGACAATTTAGCTCACTTGATCTCACTTTCCAGAAACAAAAATATTTTCAACATGATGAGTGTGAAGAACCATTAAATAGTCTCTGGAACCTTTCTGTGTTTCAAATAACCTTTTTTGTGCTATAAAGAACCTTTCTGTGCTACAAAGAACCTTTTGTGCAATGGAAAGGTTCTTTGGATATTAAAGGTTCTTCATGGAACCATAAAACCTCCCAAAGAGCCATGAAGAACCTTTTTTTTTAAGAGTGTATGCCAAATAAAACACATCACATATATCAGTTTAGTGAAAATCTGCCATTCTTATTACTGGTGTTTGAGTTCGTTTTAGATTGAATTAGATTTAATGAGATAATTTCAGTATATTATTAGTTTAAAATGTTTAAGGGTTGAGGTTTAATAGACAGTATTGTGAAAATGTTGAAATATTAGTTGTATTTTGAAGTTTTGAAGTGTATTTTAGTTGTATTTTACCAGTACTTAGAAGATGCCATCAACAGAGAAAAATCAGGAGATGTAAATGAAGGACAAGAAACCAAGATCCGTTTTACCTGTTTTAATGAACCCTGATTACAGTTTTAATTACAAGAGCAAAAGAAACCACATGTGAAACTAAAGAATACATGGTTCCTTGTAACGTCAAGTTTTGTCTCTCTTTACAAAGTATTACATAACCATTGAGAGACAGATGGAAAGCTTTAAGAAAGACCTTGAACACAAAGAAATAATTATTTTTCTTACATCATCCCCTCAAAAATGGAAAATATATATTTATATATGTACACAACCAAAAAAAAAGAAAAGAAAAAGACATTAAAATAAAAATGTGATCGCATAATGTCACCCTCCCTCTTCACCTGGTTTTCTTAATTACAACTAAAAACCAGCAATAATACAAAGCCAGGGCACTTATATATCATGGTATCAAAGAGGGTAGAGGAATACGTTTTATTAAAATGTTCATCTTGACAGGTTAAAATCCAGGTAAGGGGAACAAATGAAATACCAGCAATAATATCAACATTAAAAATGATAATATAAACAAAAAAGGTATAATAAAACAGCACTGTTTATATTGAATAGAGAGCAAGAGGAAAACAAAGTATTTTCTAACAAATAAGGCAGCTGTCAGTTAAAATACAGATACTGAACCGGTGTAAGGCCGCCAAACAAACTCCAAAAAAGTAAAAAGAGGGGGAAAAAAATTAGTGTTAAGTGTCAGGTTCTATACTTCCTCCTTAGATGAGGGCTAAGAGGCTGAATGTCCACTTTCTAGTTGTCAGTTCGGTGAAGTGAGGTCCCTTTCTCGAGGACGTCATTGACCACAAAGTCCCTGCATTTTGCTACAAATGGAGCTGGCCGTAGCCAAATGCTGAGCCAAATAGGATGCGTTACCTGTTCAATCTTGATCATCGTAGATAAAGGACAGCCTCCTACAACTAAAACACTGCAGAGAGACTGAGATAGAGAATGCAAATGTGACGGGTCAAGTTAAAACTATACGTAGACCTTATAAGGCCAAGGACAGCTGTGCCATTCAGGGTTCTCAATGATTGGTCAGTTATGTTTAACTTTGTCTATAACAACACTTTTCTTTCACACTAAAGCACTGTAGGGCCCTGAAACTAAACATCCTGCTGACATAGATTTACCATATAGATTTACCTTCTGAAATAGAATTTGTATCAAAACCAGCGTTTGTTCTTTTATCAAATATATACGACTATCGTGCAATACAGTGAGAATATATGGACTCTAAATGCAAATCTTATTTAGGATAGTTTCTTTTAAGGTACAAAACTAAATAAGGCATAAAAGCAGTGTTTGAGGTCATGTTTCTAAGGCCTCTCCTGTATGTGAGTTGGTACGTGTCGATAAAGTAACCCATTGAAAAGCACTGGGCGGTCAGTCTTCCGTAAAAAGGCACAAATGTTTGTCCATTTGAAGGCTTTATATTCAAAGACAACCTGTTGGATAGAGGAAAGGGGTGTGGGGTGGTATGCCTGAGATTTTCTGCCAACAAACCATGAAGATGTGCGTTCTTTACAAAACAGCAGGGTCTACAGGATTGTTTAAGTGGTTTTAAGGATGATTACGAAGCTAAAACCATAAATTGCCCTCTGATACATTGCCCCAAAGTTCCTATTACGTTCCCTCAGGGTTAAAACTGTGTTATAAAAAAATAAATAAATAAGTTGGTGAAGGAATAATCATGTGAGATCTATAATTTGTCATCCAGCTGGTGGTCATGAAGACGGACTAACATATATAAAACAAATCCCCCAATGTATATACATGTGTTAAGATACGTTAAGAGGTTGTTGAGTGGTCCCGTCAGCTGGCTAAACTAGCTGAACAGCTAGGAAAGTTGGTGTCCGGAGCCGGCAGTGAAGGCTGATAGCATGCTAGCGTTAATGGCTCTGAAGGCAGTGACATGAAAGGCCTGGTTTGAGAGCGAAAGGCAAGCTGGTTCTGCAAAAAGTCTGGGACTTGAATCTTGGTATGCAAAAAAATGAAAGTGTCTGTAATCGCAAAGTTTGAGAACTATGATTGAGTTTGAGGTGGGGCCAGCATCCTTCCTGTATTTTTTACTTCATCCAAGAGTGTTTAAATAAGACGATGTCCACTTGCCTGTGACCATGTGACTAAATTTCATGGGCATGAATGACAAGACAAAAAAAGGAAAAAGATCACCATCTTTACCCATATTTTACAGGGGTGAATCAACAGTTTAGGCACTTCTGTAATCTCTTGATTTACAAAAAAAAAAATATTGGGTTGATCCCTAAATCCTAACGGAGAGCTTCTTGGGGGGGGGGGGGGGGGGGGAGTGTCCAAGTGTCCAAGAATACTAGTGGGGATGATGTTAGTCTAACACAGCAAACAAAAAGGAATGGGTTCGGTAAGCAAGGGGCTCTGGCTAAACTTGGGAAAGGGGCCTTGTTACTTAAAATGCATAAAAAAAGATGTCAGCATTAAGAATTTTTAGTGTTGCAACATTTTGAAGCGAGTGAACCTGCATGTACAGAAGTTTAAAAGATGGTTTGGGCATCCGAACATGCTGAATAGATGGTCTTCACGTAACTTCTGAGAGCAACAGTTGCCTTCAGCCCTTAAGGAGGACAGCTCTGTGTTGGTAAGTTTATGTGTTTGACCATGTCTTCTTCAGCAAACATTGTTTTCTAAAGACAGCTGTGCTGTCGCTCGATGCAGCTCAGAGCTCACCCTCCTCTGGCCCGTCCCCAGGGGTGCAGCCAAAGTCTCCGGACTCTTCCGCTCTCCATTTTCCTCCCCCAGTTTAGGCTCCACCTCCTGGGTAAGTTCCTCCCTCTCTGCCCTGCTCTTCTTGTCATCAGCCTCTTCGGTTCCCGCCTCCATTCGCTGGTCCTCACTCCAACGGCGTTTAAAACGCAGCTTCAGAGGGATGCAGCGTGTACCCCCGGGGCTAATGGGAGCACCCTGGCCAAGGTTTAGCTCTCGGGGTTCTGCTTTAAGACCCAAAAGATTTACCCCAACCCCTGAGGTAGGGACAGCTGGGGTCTTGAAGATGTCTTCCTCGAGATCATCATCATCAGTCATGCGATCGTGGTTGGGTGGAGGGGCGAGGCCACCATTGGTGTGGGGAGGGGAAAAGACATCACATTCGTCATCTTCATGCTCCTCCTCACTGATGTCTGTGACCTCGACTTCATCCTCCGACTCCATGTCTGAGATGGGCTCAACCTACAGAAGAAAGCAAAATGAGTGTTACAGAAAACCATTTTCATTCTCAAAGGAGCTACAGTGTGGATTTATTTAAAGGTGAACATACCTTGATCTTTGGTGGACGAGCTGGGGTTGAGTTGTTGGTCATCATTCCGGATGAAGTAGAGTTTGAGGCTGCACCAGGCTCCCCGCTGTAAGAGAAGGAAGCAGCAGCGCTTCCAGAATTTGGAGCATGTCCTGCTCCAGTTGGGTTTGGCCCTTCTCTCTGTTTGCGACCCAGTGGTGGTGGCTGTAACTTAAACTTGAATGGAGATAGATGAGGCTCCTCAGCCTGATGGTGCAGAGGGTGACTTGACAGGTGTGGACCTACACCCGCTGGCACTCCCAGTCCCTTGTCTGGGCGCTGGGGCTGGGGGATGATGATGTTGGGATAGTGCAAGAACGCACGGGGACTCAGATGATAGTTGTAGACACTCTGAGTGTGAGCCTGCAGGTAACGCTTCATGTCTTCTGGATTGAACGAGAAGTGGGAGCCAAGCATGGGTGACAGGGATGGAGAAGGTGTGTAGGGCATGTGAGATGTAGGGGTCATGGAGAGAGCTGGAGAAAGAGCAGGAGCCAGCAAGCCTCCAGGGCCTGGGAGAGGGGACACTGGGAATGGAGACAAGGGTTCAGGGTGGACCCTGTGTGGGGGCGCATGGGGCCCACTCCTGGGGAGCCCAGTTGGGTTGGGCGGTGCACCGTAGATACGGAACAAGGAATCGTGGGACAAGCGCGGATGGAGCAGGTTTCTGAAGGCACGGTCGGCCGGGCGGTCGTCACCGGGAGCTATGCCAGTTTCCTCAAGCTCCGAGTTGGTGGAGGTGCCATCACTGCAGTCGGAGACGGAGCCACGAGCTATGCGTCGAGGCACAGCACTGAAGACACCAGGACTGCGCAGTTCCTCACTAGGAGAGAGGATGTCCGATGGCGTGGATGGAGGGAAGCGGAAATGAGTGCTTACACCTGATGGGACAGGCGGTGCACTTTGTGGAACACCAGAACCTATGAGAAAGGTTTAGAAATTTGAATAATTGTTTTACTTTGCACATCAAACTAAACGGGTGGGTTTCAGAAAGATTGAGATTAAGAAGCAGGGGTCTTCACCTGCAGAGCCCATGTCAATGAATGGATAGTTGACCAGCACCAGCTTGTTGAAGTTGAACTTGTAGGTGAATCTTTTCCCTTTGGTCTTGTGCAAGATCCTTTTGTTGTAGTAGTATCTGCGGAGACAGTGTTGGCATGGTTACACACTTGCCAAAGCCATTATTAGGAGTCACAGTTTGTTGAAGGCCACCCATTGTTATGTATTTGATATTCTTGTACTTGTTAAACTTTGCAAAGGCAATGACCAGTTTAGAGATGAAAGTTACAACAGAAGAACTGAATTTGCACATTTAATCAAAAACAGAGTGACTGGTTTCCGAACACATCAACGTATAGTTCTCTTGCAATAAATGATAGATCCAAAATGAAAATTCTTGGCTGAGACTGAAAACTTGGGACAAAACCCCCAATCTGTTCATTTTAAATTAGCTTCTGAATACCTATACAAATTATATTAATAATATCAATATTATTATTCAAAATTTTATTTAAATATTTGAAGTAAATTTACTTTCTCTAATTGGACTGGCTTTAATGTAACAAAAACATAATTGTTCAAACAGCAAATTACATTAAATCCAATTGACCTAGTTCAGATAATATGCACACTGTTTCTTATGCTTAAATTTTCTTAATTTTAAACATCTGTTAAAAATCTTGTGTAGCCAAAATTCTATGATCATATGCAGCACCTGTCAGGAAGCAAAATGTCAGACCAGCTTTTCCAAAGAGAGAAAAACCAAACATTTTTCAGTTAAAGCCTGACGTTATTACTGTATCGTTAAGGAGCACTGAAAGTTATTATATATAAAATGCGCACACACACGTTAAATTCTCCCATACATGAAAGGATTCAGCCAACCAGATTCAGATATGTGCAGAGCAGATACGTGACTTCATGGCTATTTGAAGCTTCAGATGTTAAGATGATTTATGGGTTCAATGTGTTTAATTAAGATGTCACTGAGGGTGCGGAGATACGTGTGTGAGAAGACATGATTGTGATATACAATGATGTGTGAATCAGGGCACTGAGAAGTTCACAGGCACATACTCAACCAACAGAGAAAAGGGCACATACACAACACATGCACAACACTTTGAAGTGCATTTGAACTTGCTTCAAAAGAGCACAAGAACTCTTAAGTGTGTCTGTATTTGCACACGCGTGTTGTGCAGACATTCACATACATGCAGCACATATGCTGTTGAGTGAAACGGCTGATCCAAATTAGGGTTCGACCGATTATCGCCGCCGATATTAAGCATTTTTATATTTATCGGTATCAGTCATTTTCAAAACCGATGTGCCGATAAAATAATTTAATTTTGAAACGTGCTATTTGGCTCTGATGCAGCCTGTCGGAACTGGGCTAGAGCAATCTCCGCCCACCGCGCATCTGATTTGTTGGGAGTCACGAGTCCGACCAATCAACGTGGAAGACTAAAGGCACTCACGCTCACACAGAAAGCACTTGCTAACTGGAGCTGCTTGCTTCAGTGATCACACATCAGTTGTCTCTCAAAGGCAGCAGCAGACATTGCTCAAGTTGCAATAAATCACAATCCACTACACTGAAGTTGCAAAACACCTCAATATTATCTATTTATGGTTTCCGTGATGGGGAAAAGGCGGATGGAATCGCGGAATCCAGTCATATAAATGGAATTTACTGTATAACGCGGAGTCACGGAATTTCAAAAGTAATCAAAAGTAGGTCAGTACACTTAAATCTACTCGCGCTATGGACTAGTATCTGTAAACATTAAACCGCAAAAAGACTATTTAAATATGAATTCTGCATGTTCTGCGTGTCTCTGTATATGTGAATGGCACAGACGCACGTTTTTACTACACACACACGACGCTCGCGGTGTTTTCAGCATCTGCCGTCTCACTAAATGAGGACATAAATACATGAACAACATCCCCAGAACTTCTCTGAGAGTCACTTCATGAGCATTTGACCGTTTCATTTGAGTAAAACGATCGTCATATCATCATACATAGGCTACAGAACCTTAAGAGGTCCTCATGGCAACCCGTCAAAATAAAAGTTTGGTTTATCTAGTAATACTACTACAACAATTATTACAACTTTTGTTTAAAAGAATAATCACACAATACGCTATTTCTTTCATGTTTTAATTTTAGTAGTAAACCCATTTGTTTGCCAAAAATAGAGTTTAACTCTCATTTGATTAAAAGATAAATTAAATTAATGTTTTATGCCTTCATTTGCACTGCACTGTAAATTAAAACTAATGGAAATTACTGTCACATAGGCCAAGATTAAGATACTGTCACATAGGCCAAGATAAAGATGACAGAAATTGTGACATTTCAATAGGCTATTGAACCAAGTGTGCCTATAACAGGCTATTAGTGTTATAGTTTCATTAAAATAGTTGCGGTCTTAACTTCTACAATGGAGCTATGAAGACAATTAAATTATTTACACTTATTATATACATTGTGCTTTTTAAGTTAATCAATTGATGTGCATTAGATGATGAATTGAATAGTCACCTCTTGTAGGTTATGATTTAGTCATCAGAAAATAATTAATGAAGAATTATGAGAGGTTATGCTATTACACATAAATTTCTAACATGTAAATTATTGAAGCCAAATACTTAAATTTCCCCAAGCTGTTTAGCTGTAGTACAGTATTCATAGGCTTAATCATGAAGCATACAGTGGCCTAGGGCTGCACGATATATTGCATGCAATAGTCATGTGCATCTCGTCAGTAAAGCCGGTTCTGTGATTAGCAGTAAATCTCCATCACCTGCTTTCAGATGGAGCGGCATTTAATACACAGAGCTGTAGTTCACTGACAAGCTACGCAACATCACGTTCATTATCGAAGGCGATTCATCTGTGATTATGAGCACGAATTGCGTAGCTTGTCAGTGAACTACGGCTCTGTGTATTAACTTCCGCTCCATCTACTGGTGATGGAGGTGATGGAGATTTAATACTAATCACAGAACCAGCTTTACTGAAGAGATGCGCATGACAATCGCGTGCAGCCCTACAGTTGCCCCACTTTTAACTTTCTCTTTATATTACCCTTATTGTAGATGGATGCATGGAGGAAGACAAGAGTAAGAAGTGCAACCAACACCAGGGAAGGCCGTTTTTGTCCGAGCCCTTGTTATTCTTAATTTTGACATTAATCTTCATTTTACACCAGACATATATATCGGTTCAAAATATCGGTTAGCGGTCTACTTGGTCTTTAACAATCGGTATCGGCCCTGAAAAACACATCGGTCGACCCCTAATACAAATGTCCTTTTGTTTAATTTCACTAAGCTTAACACGGATGACATCCATTATGAAAGCAGTGGTCTGGTTATATGATGGTCTACAAGCAGCATCAGGGTATCAGGTAAATACAACGAGTGTGTACATGTTGTTTTGCATTGTCTGTTGGCCTGCAGTCTGTTCATTTTCAACAGCTCAACAATGAGACGCCTGTGCAGCCTGGAGTCTGTCTGAATGGTGTTTGAATTTCAGGGAACACGTGCAACCTCTTAGGTATGAAAGAAAAGAATGCAGAGAGAGTGCCTTCAGGCCTTTCTTTCCCAAATGACTAGATTCATGCTGAATGTACACACTTTTCACACATTTTCCAAAAAAATCTACAGAATAGATTTACTGGTAGTAAAATGGGTTAAACTAAACTGAAAGTACTGTTATTGGTTGCTGATGAAAGCATGATGAAATTAGCCAAACATTTTCATATCTGACTCTTAAATGAACATTTATAGACCAATTTGGTGTTTGCAAACAGTGATGACTTTTTGTGGGTGGAGCCTGATGGCAGAAAATGACAGTTTTCAAGTAACAGCCTATGGAAGCCATGAAATAAAAGAATAAAAGGTAAATTTGCGTTTATATTTAAAAATTCTGACTTTATTCTTGCAATTCCGATTATATCACACAATTCTGATAAGCAAAAACAACTCGTCATTCTCTCTTTTCCCCTCGGCCCAGAATCATGAGTTTATATCCCTGACTTCTAGTTTTTTTTTCTCAGAATTGACAAACACGTTATTGTTGAGTTAAATTGAGTTATAAAGTCAGAATTGTGAGATAAGTAAATGTTATGTAAAATGTTAATAGTAATAGGTTTAAATAGTATTTCATGCTGTAACTGTAGGGTTAATACAATATGTGCCCTTTGAATTGCATATGTGAATATTATGTAGAGCTATCGTGTAAATAAAATTTATGCTTTAAAAGTATAGTAATCATAGCAGTTGTCATCCATAGTCTGTCCATTTAAATGTCTGCGTTTAGCTCTAAATGGCGTCTTTGACAACAGTATTCTACAAAAATGATTTGCATTCCGATTCTGACATCCAAAAGGCACAAAAATAATTATTTTCTCTTATTCCATGGATTTTACCCATTTCCCTCCACTTGTTACCAGTGTTCTTCTGCCACCACTATGCACGTACAGCTGCAAATGACGTAACTGTGACGTTTACTCAAAATTGGTCTATTCAAAACTCTTTTAAAATGCAATCATATACTTACAGAGTCTGATGGTATTACCATGTTTTGTTTTGTTTTGGTAATAATCATTCAGTTCTAAGTTATACCTTAAAGGTGCAATAGGTGATTGTCTACAGAAACATTTTTTGTTATGCTGGTTGAAAGTCTCTTCACATCCCGATAGCAATCATTAAGTTAAGTGGTCTAAATGTATTTGTATGTATTTATATATTCTGTGGAAGGAGTAGGACCAAGAAATGTTCGTCCAATCAAAACGTCCGAGAGTTTTAATTTGCTTTCCTACCTGCCTGTCAACATATGTATTTGCATAGCTCTGCGCACCCTGTTCATGCAGACAGGATACGTCATCAGCGTGTTCACACACGCTGTGCAGACAGATTAGATTAGATTAGATTTTTTTATTTGTCACATACACGATTATATAGAGAGTATATAACCAGTGAAATGTATTCTCTGCATTTAACCCATCTAAGTGAACACACACCCGGAGCAGTGGGCAGCCATGTTACGGCACCCGGGGAGCAGGCAAACATCAACAACCCGATCTTCCTTCCTGGTATTGTAGTACTTTTACTAACTGTACTATAAAGTTTTCTCACCGGTGAATGACACATGATGTAGCCCAGCGGTTCCCAATGTCAGTCCTCGCGCCTAGGCCTTCATCCTAGGCGATAAATTATTTATTGTGCATTTTTCAGCAAAACGTTTGTCTTTCTGTGGCTCTAATAAAGTCTGTATGCTTCATTTAGAGACAGTAATAGATCGCGCTTTCTCTTTCCGCTTGCTCTGTTACACTGAACTTCAAACTCATTTATGCCACATAGTTCATTCTTAAAGCAAACTTATGTCCGTTTGGTGATGAAATAAACAGTTTTAGACCGCTGCTTGAATTGAACGTAAAGCGTCCGGTGTGTGTGTGTGTGTGTGTGATACCTGTGACTTCTCCAAGACGCGACGCTGCGCTTTTGCACAGTGTGTCACTTGCATTTTTTTTTATATTTTGATTAGATAATAATGCAGCGTTCTAAAATAGCAGCAAATAAAATGTGAGAGTACACATACAATATCAATAACCTGTGCATGTTATTGTAATATGGCCTTCAGGGCTCTAGACTTATTCTTCTCACTGGTCGCTCTTTTGTGACTAACTTTCTCAGTTGGTCGCAATTTATTATTATAATTTTTTTTTGCTACAACATTTGATTAATCAATGCATGCTGATGAACTTTTATCATAGTTTATAGTTATATGGTTACGAAAGTGTTCAACATTCAACCCTTTTTCATCAGTAGGGGAGCGCGGGGCACAAAGTAATGCTGGGTTAGTTGTAACACGTTTTTTTATTTCCACACATGCTAGCATAACCAAATTTACAGTATTTACTAGTGACCATATCAACATTATATAGAGAAAAAAAGTGCGCCAAAATTCAAGAGTCTTTTGAAGATATCGCTGAACATTTATTTTACCATAGTAAAATTATATTTCTGGCTTAAGTAAATTTTTCATCTCAGTTTTTATTACTAATTTAAAATGAGACAAATCTGCTATTATTTTAATCTCCAATCTGTTATTTATCAGTTTAGATAGTTTTTTTTTTATGCTTCGATAACTAGCAGAAGACACTAGCCGGTTTTAAATTAAAGTTGCGCAGATGGGGTAAGTTGTAACACTGCGTTACAATCTGCCCTGCCGTGCTATTCTATGACATTAGCGATGTAATTCACACTATATACTTTAATACATTTTAATGAGAAACGACGAGAAACAGGTGAATAAAGACTGACAATCATTGTTTAATGTTCAGAAATTATTATTTCAAGACATGGAAAGCATTTTGGCTCGTTTATATGGGCCGTCCCAGGCATGGTTGCAATATGTTCATTGTCAAATTCAAAAATCAGATTACTTTTAATTATTAAAAAAACGCCTTTATTTTATTGACTAAATATTTTAGTTTGTCTTGTATATTGGTTTCATAAAATCAGATAACATTTTAGGCTGTCATATGGTCATGTTACAACATGCTTCTCAACATGTTGTCACATTTCACTTCCAATTTTTGAGGGTAAATAAAGAAAAACATATACACTGTATTTATGAAACAAAGCGACATTTGTACTAGACAAGTGTGAAATGACTGTGGATAAAAAAATGATACTCTGAACACGAAGTGGATTTACACAATTTGAGAAAGTCAAAAAGTGTTACTTTGTGCATAGCTCTCCCCTATTATTTGTGATTTAAATTTTGTGAACAGAAATTCCTCTTTTCGTGTGCTTTCAATTTCAAATTTGCAATCTTGGTGTCATGTTTTACAAGAAAAGATAATTGTCTGTTTTGCTTATATCTATACACCTTTCGCTTTTTAAGACTAAAACAAAAGATGGATTCATTGTTATTCTTAGTTAAAACGCACAACAACAATAAAACAGTAGGCTACAATGACAAACTAGCTTACATAACATTTATTAACAAAAATGAATAAGACGAGGCATGGCATAGGACACATCACATGCTGTATTATATAGGCTACCGACTAATAAATTACAGAATGTTTAGCAAACACTGAGGAATCAAATAAATAATAATACAAAAAAATAAAAATTAAGGAAAGCCTCCATACCGTAATGTGAGGTAAACAGCAAAGATAGCTGTTTCAAGCTTTTCAAAATGAAAACAAAAAGAAAAGTAAAACTAAACTGGCTGTCGCTGACAGGACTTGCATGTTTTCTCTACAATAATACCAACATGTTCACCTTCTCTGGTTTAAGAAGCGGTCTTTCATTTTAGTTTGAAAACCAAATCCACCGTTGCGCTCCGTCCGCGGCACGCACCTTCGCGCTCGTGCCGACTCGACGAATATACCAGGCTCTACTGAAGCGCTCCTCTCCTCTCTTCACATGATCAGTGAAATCTGACTCCTGCTACAATGTGCCGCGGCTCTGCAACGCACGCTGTATGAAGCAGACGCTTTGGAGCAGCGCAGACCATGCACTCGCACAAGTGCGACCACGTCAAATTTTTACTCGCACATTCTCAAAAAATGGTCGCAGTCTAGAGCCCTGGCCTTGTGTAGGTATTTCAAGATGGCCATCTTTAAGCATGACTGTTGAAATGAAATGAAATGTTAATACTTAACAATAAGAGTCCATTTGTAACATTAATGAAAACTGTAGAAGTATTGTTCCTTGTTAGTGTGTGTTCATTTCAACATTTACTCTTACTAATAGGCTTCATTTTTTCATTTTAAAGTTTCTTCTTTTAACATTTGTAAACTATGAAAACTTGTAAACTAATGATCAATATAATAATTAATATTAATACTAAATTTTTATTCATTTACAAAGTATGGTTCAGTACTGTTACTGCTTTTTTTAATATTAAAGCTCTATTTTAGTTTTTGTTCAGTATCCATTTTAAAAACTATCGGTTGATTAATCGGTATCGGCCAGTGTGGTCCAACCTAACTATCGGTATCGGTAAAATCCACCATCGGTCGACCTTTAGTAAATAAATACTATTTAAATTTATGTCTCGCACACTTTAATGCCCTTTGTACGGCTGGGCACTTACGGTCGAATAGAACAAACGTTGCACGTGATAAGAGATACATATGAAATGTGCAGGGGGGGTTGGAGGGGGCGCGAGGACTGGAATTGGGAACCACTGATATAGCCTATTGTAGTAATGTTGTCTCTGGTATTCGCATAGGGTATTCTGGTCTGTGAGCGTATGCGTTCAGGGGGCGTGGCTTTGGACGGCGATTACACCCAGCAGGCACACAACGTCATAAGACGTTGATATTTGGTTAAATTTCGGTTGCGACGTCGGGTGACCAAAATTCAATGTAAATCCAATGTCTAATGTCAATGTTAAATTGATGTCCGATACCGACGTCAGCTGACGTTGAGATTTTGTTGTTTTTAGGTTGTGTAACCAAAATCCAACGTTAATTCAACGTCAAATTGACGTCAACCCGATTTTCATTTTCAACCAAAATGCAACGTCTGTCTGACGTCATGTCCAACGTCAACCTGACGTTATATATACGTCTGGTGCCTGCTGGGCAGGTTGGCCGGGACATTCGCTTTCAGTGCTATCAGGCTGAAGTTAGCATCTCCTAAAGCACCTTTAAAGTTGCTAGTTTATTCTGGTTGGTTGGTAGGTTTTTGCTTACTGGCCAGAGTCAAGAATTTGCAAAACAATGCAGGTAAAACACCAAAATGTAGTACTTAAGGTTAGGGATGGGTACCGAGAACCGGTATATTTTTGGACCGGTACGTAATTGGGTCAATACCGGACTACCGGTAAGCTTCAGGAAAAACGATACTGTTATCGATATGTGCGTTGTTTTATCTCCGTATACTTCAATGTTAACTACGAATTAGAAGCTGCTTGTCATTTTCCTTCACTGAATGATGTGGCAGTTGTTTGCTCGACATGCGTGTGATATCCATGAGCGTGTGTCCGGTGTGTGTTTGCGTGCAATCAATCATCGCGGCAAGAGTGAAACGTTCGAAAGTGTGGGCTCACGTTACAAAACTAAGCCACACCAGTGTCAGATGCAATATATGCAGTAGTGTAATAGTGAACAAAGGAGGTAACACTAGTAATATAATGAAACATTTACTAACAAAACAACATCTACCTCAAGCAATGCGCTGTAGCCTATTTACTATGTCTCCCGTCTCCAACTCCAACTGCAGCTCGCGAGACACATTCACATCAAATGTTGAGTCAGCGGTAGAGTTACACTCACGAGATGCTGCACTTATTCACAATCACAAAAGTACATTATTTGCATGTGCTTTAGTTTAAAGCCTTGCCGGTTATACATTTCATTCGCGTGTTGTTCTGACGAGCACTTATTCAGAGCGTGTACACCTGAAGCATGCGTAAATTACACTAAAGGCCGGTCAAACAGCACATAGTTACTTGGTTATCTTAGTTATAGTCTGATTGCGCTAATACTGTCAAAAACACACAAGGTTTACATATAAACACAGTTGTCTAAAGTGAAAGTAAACAGAGATAAACAGATGTGTGCAGCTCTTAAAGGGACAGAATGCGGCGGATATTCATTAAAGGGATAGTTCACCCAAAAATTTTAATTGTCATTATTTACTCACTGTCATGTTGTACCAAACCTGTATCAATTTTTATTCTTGTCCTGAACACAAAAGAAGATATTTTGAAGAATGTTGGTAACCAAACAGTTGCTGGTCCCCCAGTGACTTCGATAGAAAAAAAAAAGGAAAACCAGCTTCAACAGAGCATGTTTTTTTTGGAGTTAACTTAGAGGACATGTTTTGTGTCCTCCACATGTGTTGAACAGAGGCGAGTTCTCTCTTTTCTCAGAAGTGTGACACTGAGGAACTTTCTGCTTTAAATCTGAACTGTACACAGCTTTCTGTTGCCTTTCTTCCCCAGCCCTTCCTCTTCCATTCATATGTCCATATTTCTCTTTGAGAAATGAAAGAGTTCTCGGAAGTGGAGGACGCGCACTAGTCCTGTAAGTGATGGCTGATGAGCGCTAAGTGGGCTTGATTATTCTGGGATGGTGAAGGCAGGTTCAGCAGGTTTGAGTGGGCATCCGCAGGTTTCCATGGCGACCGGTCCAAAGCATTGAATAACACGAAGAGACAGACAAACAGGCAACTGGACAGATTGCGAATGACAGATGAGGACGGAAAAAGGCAAAGGCGGAAAAATGGTATACGGGGAGGAACGCTAACACAGAAAGACAAGCAACGCAGAGGTGTTGTTGATGAACACAAAGTCAGTTAATACAAGAACAAGAGCACATAAAATCAAAGAAACAGTGCTCTAGACTGAGCAAAGATAAAACTGGCAGCAATATTAGCCTACTTTACCTTGAGCTGGAAGCACAAAATTCTGATTTTGTACAAAACTCATTCCCTTTAGATCACACTCTAGTGAGTTGTCTTGCAATTCCAAACTATTGTGAAACAAAATGGACTAAAGTGAGTGAGATGAATTGCTCTTCATGGGAAGCAACTCAGCTAACTGTTACTAAAATGAACCACAAGAGAGACTTGACATCAACATCAATAATCTGATGCCGTCAAATTGCTAATCTATGATGCTATTTTACGTTAGCATAAATATGCATCATCAGTCTGGTTGTTAGCATTTTGCTCAGCTAACATTCTACTTTTATGCTAGCATATCAAGTTGACACTAAGCACAATTGAATGATTACACAATTGAATATACGGTATATATCTGATATCTATTGCTATAGAGTGTGTTGGCACATTGTTAAGCTAGCATGTTATCTTAAGTTATCATGTTACCAAAAGTGATAAGGCCCATTCACACCAAGGACGAGAACTATAATGCTAACTATATAACTGAAGTTTTAGTAATCCTTCTAATTCTATGACAATAGCAGCATCCACGTTACTTCTATAGCGATAATGAAACAGAAATGTTGGAAGCACTTTCAAAATTATTTTTTTTTTTTACCTGATGAACAATAAAAACATCCACAGTCCACCCGACTTTAAAGCACAAGTATTTAAAGTGGCAGACTTCATAACAGCACACTTATAATACACATACTGTTATTGTCCATCGGTGTGAGTGTTAATATAGTTAGCGTGGTTGGTGTGAATAGGTCTACACTCTAAATAAACACCAATAATGTGTAATATGGAATATATGTATAATCTACATGTTTCTTGACACCACTTTTGATCAAATATTAACTGAGCTTGTTCTGGAAATGTCTTATCAAAGATCTTGGCCGAAAAAAGATATCCAATCATTTTGTCACATCTAGAGCAGTCACTGCATCAGTAGAGTGCTTATCAATGTTGTCTAGGTAGTCAGCTCACTTGGTTGTTGAATGGAGCCATTACCCAAGTTCATTCAGTTACTCTAATGCAGGTTTTCATCAGCAAAGATACGGTAGGTGAAAATGACATATTACGATTTAATAAGGATTTAATAAGCAGATTTAGTCTTCACCTGAGCGCTCGGCTGAGCTTGTCATAATTCATCTGGGGCTTGCACTTGCGGGCGCCCCACAGTCGGGCCACCTCGTCCGGGTCTTTGATGACGAATTCGCCATAATCCCCCTGCCAGGCGATGACATCATGGTACTCCTCCTTCCGCAGCAGCTCCAGGATGAAGTGCCAGAGCTGGATCTGTCTGGAACCAGGACTCGACTCCGGCTTGTAGGCCCAGTCTGGGAAGGCAAACCCTAGAGGTCAGACACAAAACACTTGAGAGTCTTGCCTCTTCAATGCAATCTAGCCAATGTTTGGCGAGAGTAAAGTGAGAGCATGTTTCACCACATCTTATCTCGATTAATAAGAGTTTGTATTACCTCTGCTGTCTATTAAATGACATTAAGCCAAGGGAACAATGCGTTTCCAAGGCTGTAGGTCTTTATGTAGACTCACTCTCTGGATTTTAGTCTGGTAAAAGTTTGTTTGCGATTTCTATTTATCTCTCAATCACCTCCAAGTCTGAATAAGTTGTAAGAAATTCCTTAGCGTCTAGTTAACGAACGCTTCGATCCAGAATCCTTGAGACAGTAGTCAAAATAACACTCATATATATTCACACAGAGATGGTACACAGTCTCTACTTTTAGACTCAATACTTGCAGAAAAAGAAGCAGGAGGCCGCTGGAGGCGAGACAAAAACATGGCGGTGACTTTAAGGGTCTTTTGTCTCATTACAGGAACTGTTTGTGCTTTGAGACGTTAACACGGACAGACGGTTACACAACATGCTAAGTGACAGACCTATTACGAATCCATGCACAACGCTGAGTCAACATGACATCTTGAGACGGCGGAAGAGCTCTTTGAAAGGAGCACGAGAAACACCTAAGAACGTCAGCCTTTGGCGCACTTGGACAAGTACGAAAAAGCAAAATCTGCAGACTCAACCCCAAGGAGATTAAGTATTTCTGCTGGCTCTAAATTAGACACATTGTCCTATTAGGAAAGAAAAAACTAAATCGGAGCAAAGAAACAATGAACCGAGATTCTATCTCTCAGGCGCGCTATGTCAGGTGGGAACGACCAAAAATAACAGCATAATTCCCACATTCGCACACAAAAGAGAAAGAGAGGGTCTTGGCGCACGACGTGTTGTTGTGCTCATTGGACTGCCCCTTTCAGACGGTTTGGAGCTTGGCTGCTAATAAAGCCTATCGCCGTATTAGGCAGCAAACGCAGAACAGCTCAGCATTACCACCACCGCCAACCGCACACATGTGCTGCGGGGACCCACGCTGCGCGGGGGGGGCGGTAGGATGACTTGGACACCGTGGGCTGGTACTAACTGTCCGTGACAACTGCTGAACAGTCGGCAATGTGGCTTGACTCATGATTGAGATGTTTGGTTGGGAGATCTGGCAGATTGGAGATGTAAAACTCACTTGACCTACTGAAAAGCAGCAGATCAGTTCCATTTCTTGAGGTAAACAACACAGAGTCATATGAGCAACAAGTCAGTGTATATCCTGAATTTAAGTTACAAAAACATTAAGGACAAAAATTTGGTTAATGTGTAAAGTAATGATAACTTGCAGCTCAGTGAGTGAGTCAGATGTTGATTCAGTAAGCACTTAGCAAGTTCATTCAGTGCAGGATACGTCAGGTTGATTCAGACCAGCTCACAAGAGTTATTTACTCCTGAATCAGACAATGCTTCTGATTCCAGCAAATAAGAGACATTCAATTGTGAACGGGTTGTGCTGCATGGTTTTGATTCACTAAAAAGATCCAGCTCATAAGAGTCATTTGCTATTGAATCAACTCAACGGAAAGATGCGTTTTCGCCATTATTCAGCGAGAGCAAAGAGTATAGAATACCAAGAGGCGAAACTCTGATACTTTTCGGGTAACAGCCACTAGGTGGCGCTTCGGTAGCGCGGCCGCCATTTTGGGGTGAAAATTCCAACTGGACAACGTTACAGATATACAGAAATAGACAGAATAACAATGAAAGAGAAGTCAAAGTGGAATAAAAGAACGCAATGTTGGGCAATCCCCTTCAAAAACTATCAGTGTGACAGTGAAAATCTTGACTTTCATCATTTTCCCAAAGACTCTGACAGGTAATTATTCACAAAAGTGTAAAAATATTGTGTGTTTTGAAGTGGGATGTAGCGCTGTCTTGGTCTGCTAACTATAACTGTTTTTTAGTCTAGTAGTAAACTTAAATCCTTTTAGGAACTGCAGGTCCTAGCCATAGAAACCATAATAATGATTTATATGGATATGACACTATAGTTATAATGAGCTTATGCAACTTTACACATTTACAATTACATACTAGATTATTATTTACTATTACTCCAGTAGGTCTGAAATATATATTGTACGTTTTAATCCCCTGAACACACTACAAACATGATGATCTCTACACTGTAAAAAATCCAACTTTCGAAAAGTTCTACTAACCAATGTAAAAAAGTAGCCTGAACAAAGATTTTTTTGTAGGAGAAGTCAGTTTAATTTTTTGTGTGAACTGAACAAAAATACTCTAAACATGTCTCTAGCAAAAGTTGTTTTGTTTACTTTACTTAGATACTCAAGTATTTGTTCACAACATATCCAAATGTTCTCCCAACTTTTCAAATCGAGTCATCTGAACAAACATTGAACAACATTGCACAAGTTCCCAGCATGCATTGCAGCTTGAAAACATGTTGTGTTAATTATTATTAAAATATTATCATTGTTTTAAATTTTACTGGCTTAATTTATGTTGCTGCTGCTGTTGTCACTGTCAGTTAGCTGTCATGTGGATCAGAGTTCATATTTTTACCGATTTAAAATTTGTTGATCCTCACCATGGTTGAGAATCGTGTGCTGAGGTACTGTATATGTGCATCTCATTGCAAGTTGTTTAATACATTTGTATATTAGCATAAATGGTTGCCTTTAGTTTTAAGAGGCAAATACTACCCATATTATGTAGAAGACTTTGAAAATAAACAAATCTAAAAGAAAGAGGATTGTTAAAACAGATTAGCATTGCTAAATGCTAAAACATCTTTGGTTGCTCTAACAGATCTTTTAACATTCAGTAGACTGACTTTTAT
Source organism: Aspiorhynchus laticeps (assembly GCA_023376895.1). Taxonomy (NCBI): domain Eukaryota; kingdom Metazoa; phylum Chordata; class Actinopteri; order Cypriniformes; family Cyprinidae; genus Aspiorhynchus; species Aspiorhynchus laticeps. The sequence goes on from CM041793.1 coordinate 45,510,240, forward strand.
TCATTAGATGAACTAAAGTTTTTAAGTTGTCGGTTGCTAGTTGAGTTAACTTAAAAAGGTGATTGTGATAGGTTGCCTTATTTTTTTGAGTTAGGTCAACTTTTTTTTTTTACAGTGTAGAACATGATGCATTGCTGTGTCTGTCATAATTAAATAAACAATTTTGGAGAAGGTGGCTGTACTTGTTTTTTTATATATACAGTCTTCCTTTAACGGACATTAATATAAGACAATACTGCAAAAAACGTTTACTGTCAAGATGTTATTCCTGTTATATATTTATTATCCAACATTTCTAATTTTTCTGTCATTAATTTAATTTCATATGTTGGTATTAATTATTATAATGCCAACACTTGAACTTAAAATATTTGTAGCCGAAACTGACATGGTTTCTAGAGATCAAAGGGTTTTGTAAAAAAAAGGGAAGACTTTAAAATAAAGTCTGTAAAATAAACTGTTAAAAGGATTTGATTAGCATTTGTCTAGTGCTTGTACATTATTGTTGTCATCGTTCAGGCTGTATTTCAGGTTTAATGTATGGTTTTTTAAACAAATCTTTCCATGGCGACAGCAAGAATATAGTGGAGTGCCGACAAAGAGTATAGAAGCCCAAAGAGGCGAAACTCTGTATACATATATACTTTAAATGTGTTATTGTAAGTTGGTCAAGCGCGACTGGCTCCTATTATTCTATGGCGTTTTGTGTAGTTTTCAGTCCAAAATGGCAGCGGCAAAGTCATGTCATGGGCGCAACTGTTGCTATGGAGCGTTCTATTGAGTTTCGCCTGTTGGGCTTCTATACTCTTTGGTGAGAGTAAAAACACTCAAATCAGACTGCAAACTCGTATTTGCAACTGGACTAAAACTCAAAGACTTGATTCCTTTTGCTGTGTGTTGAGGATACAGCAATGCAGGAAACACTGGCATAACCGCAACAGAAGTGATACTCGAAAAGTTATACTAAAATAAAAATAAAAAAATGCACCCCACCAATTGGGCCTGTAATTTCGGCACCTTTTTCAAAGAGATTTATAGGAACGCGACTTCAAAAAATCTTCTCATCATTCATCACCATTCATGCCAATTTTTCCAAGATATGTCACATTAAACGGCTCATATATGATTAGTTGTGTGTTTGTGGGACCAGACCTCCACCGAGCGAGTGGGCACACAGAAACACAAAGCATCCCACAGTGCGAACGTGTCAGCGCTGACTCACAGCGTATGCGTGAGTGTATTTGTCATTCAGCTTTCACAAAAAGTGCGCCTTTACCCTCCACTCTCTACTTTTTTCTCTCTCTTGTGCGTTGGGTCCCTGGCTCCCAAACCATCTCCTAGCAACAAGACACTTTAGTGCTATAAATACACATAGCAGAGAGAAAAAAACTGAATGCAATTAATCAATTAATGAAATAGGGCCCTATGAAATCCGTTTTATTTTTTCCCAAATTCTGTTTTATTTTTTTCTAAATTATTTTTTTTCCATTTAAATTTTTCTGGATTCCGTTTTAATTTTTCTGGACTCCTTTTTAATGATCAAATTAAATTGTATTAATCAAAAAGCATGTCTAATTAATTAAAATCATGAAACTTGTACAATTTAACATTAATTTATTAAAAGTGTAACAAAAATGACATGTTTAGGGCCGTATGAAATGTTTTATTTTTTCCCACCTTATGTTTTATTGTTACCAAATTCTGTGTTTTAGCACATCTAATTATTTGAATGCAAACAAACTATTTTTATTTATTCTTACAGTAGCCTTATAAAATGTTTTTTTTTCCCCCTCAGAAATTCTGTGTTGTGTATTTAAATTTTACTGGTTATCAGATGTAGGCATAAAACATTTATTTAATTTATATTTTAATTAATGAATATTAAACATTAACATTTTTGGCAAATAGATTTACTATTAAAATTAAAATATTTTGTGATTATTTCTTATAAAAATAAAGTTTTATTATTTTTCAACAGTAGTACTAGTAGTAGTATGTATGTATATTCTACTAAATAATAGTAATATAGCCTATTTCTGGCACAATGTCTTTAATAAGTTAAACCGAACTTTTATTTTGACGGGTTGCCGTGAATACCTTTAAAGTTCTGTGTATATGATATGACGCTAGTTTTACTCGAATGAAATGGTAAAATGGTCGTGAAGTAACTCTCAGATAAGTTCTGGAGATATTGTTCATGTATTTATGTCCTCACTGAGATGGCAGACGCTGAAATCACTGCGAGCGCCACGCGCGCTGTGTATGTAACGTTAGTAAACAAAACTGCGTGTCTGCTCCATTCACGCAGAGACATGCAGGATTCATATTTAAATCGACTTTTGCGGCTTAATATTTACAGATACTAGTCCATATCGCGATTTGATTTAAGTGTAATGACCTACTTTTTATTAATTCATCCAAACTTTGACAAATTCCGTGACATTCCGTTTTTATGACTGGATTCCGTCCGTGTTTTCTGCATCGCGGAAATCATAGGGCCCTAATGAAATCAAAACGCACAAGCTAAAATATCCAAAGTACATTTGATTCTAATAAACAAAGAGATTAAAGAGACCGTTTCCCCAAATATGAAAAATAATTAATGTCGTATCAAACCTGTATGACTTTTTCTTCTTTGAAATACACAAAAAAAGAAATCTGTTTTTTTTGGACTCAGGACAAAAACATTCTTCAAAATAACTTCTTTTGTGTTTTGCAAAAGAAAGTCAGTCATAGAGGTTTGAAATGGCAAGAATTAATTTTACATAATTATATACAATTTTATATTTTAACTTATGATTTTATCATATATGAAGTAAAATTACAGACTTTCTTTTATGGGTGAACTTTCCCTTAAAGTATAGAAATCAGTTTATTGCTACGGTATTGATAGGTGGTTGCTTCAAAATAAGTTTTTAATCATTTTTTTTTTATTAATTTTATCAAAAATCTTTGAGAAGTACTAAATAAGCCGCACAATTCGACTGTAGTGGAATGAGTTCTGTGCCAAATATTAATATATACGCTCAGGGGTTTGTTTGTTCTCAAACCAGCAACAGTAACAGTGATGTTTGTTCAAAAAGAATGAATAAGAAAGCCACAATTGACCGTTCGCAAAGAGCTTGATTGGCAGGCGATCTGACCAATCAGAACGCGGATATTATGTGCTGCCGCTGCTATCCACCATCTTGCCCGACAGCTAAGACAGGTCTCCATAGAAATACATGTTAAAAATGGGTAAAAAAAGACTGAATTGAAACTTTTTCCATATAACTAAATATAAAAATGTGCGGAGGGTTAAGCTGTGCTGTTGTTGGTTGCCATGGTAACGGTAATAAGCTAAGGTATTCCTTTAAAGTACTTGTCTTGCGTACCAGAAAATATGTCATGTCCGGCACTGTATGCATGGATTGCAGCGCTTAAGATAAATACGAAGTGTTAAATAATAAAATAATATGTTAAAACGTGTGCTCTTATCATTCTGTGGACACAATCCCATGAACTTCGCGCCGAATGGGAGCTTTATATGCATGTGCGCTCATCTGTTTTCAATGCAGGTTAACCGCGTCGCTTCATGTCATCTTCCACTCATTAAACTATGACAGGTCCTTTACTGCAAAAAGACAGTCACTGCGACACTCTAAAATGATGAAACTATGGCGCTATGTACTTTTTAAAACCATTTTCATAGGTTTCACATTATATTGTCGACTCGGAAAATATGTAAATGCGCATGCCCAGTATAGCCGCAGCTGTATGCCTTCTAGCCTTAACCACAAATCAGACAGAGAGTAGATTAACTTCAGTGGACTTAAACTTGAAAAATGGTGTGTTCCGCAGTTAAAATAAAATACTTTCTGGTGTTTATTCATGTTCATTTCATGCTTTAAAGGTGCTGCATGTAGGATTTTGACTCTACTAAAGCATAAAAATACCATAATATGCTTGCAGACATTTAAGAAACATGCTAAGTTAACATACTTGTTTATATGAAAAACAATGCTACAGTCAGTTACTCTCCTTTGAAAATGTGCATTCCGGCCCGGAATGTCTGTGTTTGTTATGGTTTGTGAAATCCGCCCACTGCCAGTTTACCCAATTGTATTTCGGCACCCCGGGTTGCCAGTTGGCCGAAAACACAGCATATTTAATTTAATTCATCGTCATGTGCGCTCGTTCCTGTTGGTGTCATTAATCTGGCATCCTGCACGTGCGTCAAGTCTGAGGAGGAGGGGCTAGTGAAAAAAACCATCTCCAATATTTTGAATTTGGACTGCAATACCTAGTTCAATTGGACTGTCAATCCCACATACAGCACCTTTAAGTAAATATGAAAAGACGATCGGTTCACGTGTTTGAACTGAGGCAGTACAGCGATCTGTCACGACACATTGAAGAGCGACAAAACGGTATTTATTTTTTGAATTTCTTTAAAAATGACAATTCAAAAGCTGAGGGTCCTGAGACCTTGCTTCATATCAGAAGTAACCTGCTCTGTATTCTCTGTCGGTGTGTTGTCAGTTTCCTCTTTGCTCTGCGATGTATTTTTCACTGTGTGAGAACATGTGTGTAGTGTGAGAGCAGCATTGTTTGTCGGTCATGGCAACAGTAACTAAGGGTGGGCGGGTTTTGCGAACGGTCAATTGGCAATATGGTCACGATCAACAGGTAGACGTCCCTTAATAAGAAGAAGGGATATAAAATAAACCCCAGACGAGGGCTAAACATCAGACTCCGGGGAAGGCCAAGGAATGACTTTACAAGAAACCACTCTGAGGTACTTTCAATTAGGGATGCATCGATCCGATAATCTGGATCGGTATCGACGCCGATCCAAGCTTTTTGAATGGATCGGATATCGGTGATGCGTGACCGATCCAAATTCGATACCGTGTTACCAGTGGTTGATGAATGAATAGCAAAAAACAATGGCCTACTTTAAAAAATATAATAATTCTTATAAGAACTCTTTTCTTTTAAGAAAATTTATTTTAAAACATTGCCTTAAAAAATGTAATACATTTAAAATACGTTGCGCTGCTTGCGCAACCACATGTGAGTGTGACAGGCAAGTTGAGCGGGAACCTTTTACATTCGAAGTACCTCAGCGCGTTAAACATGTCCCTGATTTGGAAATATTTTGCCCTTGATACATCAGCGAGTAGCACTGCAAATTGTAATATTTGCAAAGCCAAAATTTCAAGAGGTGGAAGTAGTGTTTCGACTTACAATACGACAAATTTAATCAAGCATCTTCAGAAGCATCACGCAAAAGAACACAAGGAGTTTGCGCAAGTCTAAAGGAAAAAGGATGAGTCAAAGCAGCTGACCTTGACAGATGCGTTTCAGAGGCAAGAAATCTTTCAAATCAGAACCCTAAAGCTGTAAAAATAACAGAAAAGGTACTTGAATTCATTGTTCTAGATCAGGGGTGTCAAACTCATTTTCACTGAGGGCCACTTCAACATTATGGCTGCCATCAAAGGGCCGGTTATAACTGTAAGACTGTACAAACGTTACCACTCCTTAACGTATTGTTAAATAACTGTCTCTTTATTTTATTATTAGCTACTTATTTAAGTTACAATTATTGTATATGCATTTGCATAGATGTAAAAATATGTTATTACTCTGTGTTATTTTAACAAATACTTTTCATTTATCAGGTTAAGAAATCCACATTACTCCATAAATCAAAGTAAATAAAGACAAATGTTATCAAACACAAGTCATTACATAAACTTTATTAAAAACGTTTTTGTTAAATTTTTGGTACAATAAATAATTGTGTGCTGCTAAAAACGTGTGACAGATATGGCATTTAAGATAAAAACAAATGAGCCCGGTCTCATGAAAATGCATATCAATAGCACGATTTTGTTTCTATTTGGCGTGCGATTTATACGCAGAAATTGACTTTGGCATGCATATGATACGCAATCAATGCTTAAAGTAGAAAAAAAGAAGTGGCCATACTCAACCCCACTCCCCCACCCAAAAATAAATAAATAAATACAAACTAAAGTACTAAAAAAGTACTTTTTAATTTTCATAATTCGCAATGAATGTATATAGTGTCACAATAAATAAATTAATTAATAATCGTTTGCAATTCAATTCACATTTATTTGTATAGCGCTTTACATGATACACTGTTGCAAAGCAGCTTCACAGAAAATGAACATTTCTACATTACATTGAGTAGTTTACAGCACAAGTCAATCTGCGATACCAAACAGGAACACAGGGGGACGCCAAAAGACCATTAAACGAGCTACCTTGTCCTGACTGTTCCAGAATTACTAAACCACTGACTACTGCATATTCTAAAACACCTTCAGCCAGCATCCAGTATAAAACACTCATGCTTTTAAGCCAAATGCTGAATTATTATTATTATTTTTTTTACTGACATCTGTACGTGAGTCTACTGTTATTTCCGTCATCTCTGATATAATCGGCTGTTTTCTCTGCATTAGAGCGGTTTTGAACTAACTGTTTGAATGCATTCACTTTCTGGATCCTTAGACATTCCAGAAGTTTACCAGCTGATCTGATCGCAAAAAACTGCTTCTTTTCATTTTTATAATGTTTTTTTTAATTTACTGATTAAAGTTATTTTACTACTCTGCGCTAGGGTGACCACCTGGCTATAGATCTGTTTCAGGACAGTAGATGTGATTTTACTGGACAATGCGGGACACGTGCGAGACAGATTAATAAATTTATACTGTTATGCTGTGTAAATACTGATTTACATTCGTTGGCATATGCGCCAATTTATGTTTCTGCCGATGCATGCCCACACTTATGGCAACATTAAATTCAGGAGAGAAGATAATTTTTGAGCGCACACATGTAATGTCTGACCGATAGAGAGCGCGTCCGTTTTCTGTGAGAGTAAATTAATGGGAATCCACCTGCGAGCGGAGAGGTTTGCGCTCGCGCATTTGATGCTCTCTTGCAGGCTATAATGCGCTCTGAAAATTTGTCATTAAAATAACTCCGCAGAAAAAGGAGAAGAAAGTCGTGTCTGAAAGCTTCCATCGATTTTTTTAATTCGTTAAATGAATGGAGAATATCGTGTTTTTCCGTCGGTGATTCTCGAGCACTTGATGAGGTCCACTTTATTCCTTTGAGCCGTCCACGCAGTCATCATCAGATTTACATTCGTTTTAAAATAACGTCCGAAGCGTTATGCATTTGTGACTAGAACGAATTGTTTTTCCATTTCGATTTGTTCTGAACAAAAACAATATATATATATATTTTTTTTTCATTCTGAAGATTAGATTTTTTTTTTAAGTGACTGGATGACATAACGACCACTTATAATTGTATTATATATTATCAAATTTGGCCTTTATATAAAATTATTTTAATTGCATGTTTGTAATTTCTATTCGTTATGTCTGACCATTATATGAAAATAGTCTGTGGTTTTGAGACATCAAATAAGGCTTTATTTATTCAGAAAAGAAGGTAATTATTTTGTTAACTTAACTTTTTTTTATTGGTTGCTGAAAAAAAATAATTACACTGCTGCTTGAGAATTTTATCAGAATGCATCTGTAAAACATTTCACTAAAGGTCTCTGCACACCGAGTCCGAAATTTTCGCACGTTAAAAAATAAATATGACCTCACGTTGTGTCAATCACGTTTGCACACTGCCTCCGAAAAATTGGTCCGTCAAAAAAAATTCGGATCAGGTTCGATTTTCTGCGTTTTGGCATCCGTTGCATGCATTTTGATAGGAAAGGATGGGGAATACGAAAAAAATGGAAAAACGCATGCGAAAATTTCGGAATCAGTGTGCAATGGCCTTAAGAGTTGCACTTACATTAATAAATACATTCATTTTTAATTGCAAGTTTAAGAAACAATTCCTAAAATTTATTTGAAAAAAAATAAGGATAAAGATAAATGATGTTTGATAGCATCAAACATCTGCAAGCTTATGCGCCCTCCAGAAGCTTGCGTTCTGCAAGTGAACGACGCCTTGTGGTGCCATCCCAAAGAGGTACCAAATCACTCTCACGGACCTTTTCCTGGACTGTGCCCAGCTGGTGGAATGATCTCCCGATCTCAATTCGAACAGCTGAGTCTTTAGCCTTTTTCAAAAAACATCTAAAAGACACATCTTTTTCGCCAGCACCTGACCAACTAATACTAACACTTATTCTATTTATATATAAAAAAAAAAAAACTAGCTACGTGTACTGTGCTAGACTAACTGAGACTTGTCATGGCACTTGTATACTGTTGCTCTCTCGATGGTCTGATTGCTTCTATTGTTCTCCTCATTTGTACATCGCTTTTAGCGTCTGCTAAATGATTAAATGTAAATGATAGGTATGATAGATAGATTATCTTATTTTCATTACAAGATGACAACTGGCAACTTTGATAATGACCATGTAACGTTTGTGTAAAATAGACTATTTATTCTGCATGTTTTGTCTCAGATGCTTTTCAAATGCAGACGCTGCCAGTCATGCAAAAAATTCCCTGATACAAGAGGTTGAGAAGATTTAAGATGCACTGAAGAGGAGGATGGCTACTGCCTTAGCTCCTACAGCAGATCCAGCAGAGAAGGTTTCTCACGCAGAAGCAAGTGGGTCAAGCGGACACACAAGCAAGAGCACCTTCATGATGATGTTCGATGAAGTTCTCAAGGAGCAAGAAGAACCTGGAGGAGGAATCATTACCACGAGTGCTCTTCTTCAAATACAAACGTATATGACAGAGCAAATTATCCCTCGGTCTGAAAACCCATTCCATTACTGGGCAGTGAACAAGCTTCGTTTCCCTGCCCTTGCTGCTACTGCATCAGCCTTTCTCTCTGCCCCCTGTACCAGTGTTGAGAGTGAAAGACTGTTTAGCACTGCCTCCAACATTCTAGATGAAAGAAGGAACGGACTAAAAGCAGAGAGAGCAGAAATGCTAATATTCCTCAATAAAAACCTGCCAATGATGATCAAGTGAACCCTGAAGCAGGTTTATGTTACTGGTGATGTCTATATAGTCTTGGTAGTTATATTAGTGTTTGTTTTCTACTATTTTTCATGAGTGTAACGTATACTTTATAATAAGCACTGTGTTGCAGCTTGCTACCGTTCTGATTTAAGATTCACTAGATTTAGAATATTACTTTTTGGATTTTCTTCAGAAATAATTTAATTTGATAATTGCAGTAAATATTGTTGAAATTACTGTTAATTTTGCTACTGCAAACTACTTGCTCTTAATAAAGTTGTCAGCCATACTGTAGATTGCATATCATGCATCTGTTATATTTTTTTCCCCTTTTTCATCAAGTAATGTGCAGTCAGATTTGGTATTTCTTTCTTTACCTAAAACAAATAAATCTTAATGGCCGAGTGAATTGTATACATTCCTTAGTTTTGAAGGTAAAAAAACCCCCCCACTGATATCGGATTGGTATCGGTATCGGCCGATTCTCAGAATTTTTGGTATCGGATCGGTTTTGAAAAAGTGGTATCGTTGCATCCCTACTTTCAATCAAACCAGTGTGCCATAATACACTTTTTTTCACATAAGACCACAAGCCACAAGACAACTTGGCGCGTGCACACAAACACGTTCAATCAAAGCACAATAACAACTAAAACAGGCACGTCCCCTGGTGTCTGTGGGTTCTGCTGGGACTGCTGTTTCTCTGACGGTTACCGTCACTAATGGGTAAGGAGTCAGGAGACCGCCAGACGAAACCCTCGCTTGACAGGGCCCTGTATACACGCTTACAAAAACAATATGACATAAGCCTTACATGATAGCACCTGTACAAACTGTACCGGCACGAACAAACAAACCGGCTGACGAACATCTGATCGAACATTACACACAAGTTGGAGGAAATTGGACGCCAATATCTGCCTTGGCATCGCTCTTTTGCCATTTCTGTGCGTAAAGTCTCTAAAAACAGCACCTATTGCCGTCGTCTCTGTTTGCAATTAGCGTTCAGCTGCAACAGCTCTTTTTTATGGCGAGGCCGTGACGCAAGTATGAAAAAGAAAACAAAAATGCCGTCCTCTGCGTCTCTGGTCTGTATTTAAAGGCTCAGAAATGTTTAGGGCCCCCGCGCTCATTCGTTCTGTTTCTCTCCATCTCTCCCCCACTTCCCTCCCTTCCTCCTATTCTTTGTGGGCTCTATATTTAGGCAGAGGAAAAGGTCGTTCTCCATCTACTAATGATGGTGGCAACAGGGAAAAAAGGGTACGAGTGTGTGCCAGCGTGAATGTGTGCAGGATGAGTAATACAAAAGAACCACGAGGCGCTCTGCTGCCTAAATGTTCCACTTACAATCGACAATGTCACTCTGCCTTGGAAAATACTGACGGTCGATTGATATGGGGCACGTTGGCGTCGGTCCGTGTACGTTCGGCAGTTGGTTGCACTGATCCGAGCTGCGTGGAATGAGTCAGTGTTGTTTTGCGTTAATGGGAATGCCCCCGACGAAAAATACAACAAAACTCTGCAACTGCATGTTTATGTGTTTCACATTCTCTTGGGGCGATACGGATTTCGCCTTCTTATTTGCGTTAAGACGACTCATCTGGGTGATACCTGGAGGCTTTGTTTAGATACACATAATCAGTCATATAACAATGACATTACAACTCAGCTGTCAATATAGCATGGAGATATGAGAAATATTTATGACATATTCAATATTATTTAGTTATCAGTACAAAATTAATCATTACCAAGAAAGTTGTGATAATTAACACTTCTACCAGCAGTTTTGTGCCTGCTGCTGGTCACAAATTACATGAAAGTGTCAAGACTGATTTAAACCTCAAGAATAAAAAATGCCAATGTTGTTTGAGGAGTTGTGATTCATTTCCACAAATCAGTTCTTTTGAACTGTCTGTTTAAATGAATCACTGATTCAGCAATTTGTTTGCATCATCACTCAAAAATATAATTAAAAAAACTATTTAGGGAACAATAAGACTTTCACTGATTTATCACTTACATTTAATGATTTAACAAAGACTTTTCAACAAAGGCTGTTTGGTCCAAGGTTCTTTTGATTGAAAAAAAAACAATTTTAAGCAAAAAAAAAAAAGATAAATAAAACTTAAGATACCCTGCCACGAGTCAGCAGCCTTGTGAGCAGCGCGCCAACATATATCGCTGTTGCGCTACGGGCGTCCCAAGTTCGAATCCTGGTTTAAGTATCTTTCCTGATTCCCCCCCCCCCCTCTCTCTCTCTCCCACTTCACTTTCTGTCACATCTACACTGTCCTATAGTAATAAAAAGTACAAAAAAAGGCAAAAATAAATCTTAAAAAAACAAACAAACAGTGCCATTAATAATAAGAACATTAGCAAAAATAAATACAATTATTCAAACATTATACAGTTTTTTTTAGCTGTATTAATGGCCATTCACACCAAGGATGATAACTATAACAATAACTATAATTTTTACATAATCACTCTAATTCTATGATACTAGGCAAATCCACATTAATGCTGCAGGGGAACTAAATCATAGTATAAATAATCAGTTCCAGAACAAATTGTTCCTACTAGGGGTGTGCGATATATATCGTCTGCGATAATATCGTAATTGTTGTTTTAACGATGTGCAATTTGACAATATCGAGTATTTTGCAAAGACCAAACAAAACACCTATGGAGTGCACGTTTACATTAGCCTACGTGGTGATGAAGCGGGTTAAAACAGTGCACGTGCGCATTTAGAGTGCGTTCTTTCACTGCATGATTCAGTCTATTAAAATGCATTAAGAATGATCGCAAAATTCAAGATATGGGGGAAGAAAATGTATATATTTACGTTTCATGCCGTTTTTTCGTCAAAAATAAGCATGATTACAAATGTGATATTGATTTTATACAACAGTTCAATAAACAATAAGTTAATATTAAGAGACTTACGTTTTAGACACCATATTGCCAGTTTTTGCTCCATTTCGCCAACAAAAAATAATTCCAAACAGCTACAGCACTGTTTTGTGTCTCTGAGCAACATGAGAGTGCTTCGTTCATGAATGAATCAACCGTTAAATGATTCGGTTCAGTCGCAATGACTCACTTATTAACAGTGACTTTCTGCCACCTACTGGCGGTTTTAATTTTAATTTTTAAAACAATTTTAAATATCAGTATTCAATGTTTTATGTTTAAAATGTCAAAAAATTATGCAATTCTAACTGGTTAGAGCACTCCATGTCCCTCTGAGCTGCATTAAATAGTGTGTAAATACATCTAAATTCCACTTCAGATGCAGCTTCTGCAAAGATTAATTTTGATGATACTGGTTTTATTTGTTTGGTAACAGCCTAAATGTGTATTATCTTAATTGACTGATTAAATGTAACAATTTGACTCAAAAGATGTACACTTTTAGAAAATTATTATAAGCACAATATGAAAATAGATAATTAATATAGTGTCCCTTCTTCAGTTGGACTTACATTAAGTTATGTGTGACAATTTCAGAAATATAGTGTCAATAGTAATGATTAAAATAAGAGAAAAGTAATGGTATGTAGGAGATTACAGTTTTTGCATACTCACTATATTGGGCTTTATTAAAGTTTATGAAAATGTAATGAATTTATATGCATTTTTTAATGTAATCACTTAAATGAAACAAATGAAACATTTTCAAAGTCTTTGAGGAGATCTTGAAGTATTTGCTATCCTGTGGCTCCCTCGTGTGGACAACATTAGCATTATGTCCTTCATTTCTGAACTACATAAAGATGAAATGACCAATATTTCTTGAATGATTACAAATGTTTAATGATTAGTTTACTTATAATAATATAATATAATAGTGTAATTTTAAGCAGTAAAGATTGATTATTATGTGACTTGTTAAACGGTTATTTCACAATTATAAGATATAAACAATATAATGCTGAAAAAAGTACAACAGTTATTGTCTTCATAATATTTTCTATAGACACTTGCTATTTTGTATTGTAATGAAGGCTTTAATGACAGCCAAAATTGTCATTACTAAAAATTAAACACTTATTTCATTGATAATGCTTTTCAATAGGTCAAGCACCTTTTCATAAATATGGCTGTTTCTAAGGTTTTTTTAGGATTTACATTTGAAAGACTAAAAGTCAAGTACTTCAGGCATTTTAAGCAACCTGTATGAACTCAGGTAATATTTGTTATAGACCGCTGTAATTGTCTATTCTAACAAACAAGTTTATTATGAAAATAAAATAGATTCCAGTTAAATTGTGCGATAAACAAATTGCAAAAAAAGAGCTGTTTATCCTTTCAGCGCCTGAGTGCACCTGTCTGTTATAATGTGTTACAGCTCTATGAACGAAATCTTTCGATCTGATCGACGGAATTTGGTAAATTTGGTCTCTTTTTAATCGGGAGAATTTTCTGAAAATAATGCTGTTTAGTTTTTCAAGATCTATGCATGTTTCCTGAAGTTACGAGCTAAAACGTAACAGGACTGCAACCTCGTTTTTTTTTTTTTTGCTCTTTTTTAGCTTTATAAACGAAATGTTTAGATATCATGTATTTTGAATTAATCTTTTCTGTGTTTGTCCAAGAGAAGTGAGGATGAATGCGGTCTGGAGCGCGAGTGTCAGAGCTGCTCGTTGCTCTGCAGTTAGAGAAAAAAAAAATCTCATAAGCACTCATGTTATTATGTTCTTCTGTGTTCGATGCTGGAATGTTTTGATTTATAAGGCTGTAAACACATGGAAATTATGTAGTTTGTTGTGTGTATTTCTCCTTTCAAACGCGGAGGGCAGCTGCCACGATTACAGCTGTCAGTAAAACATTAAAAAACAGTTCACATGCACTCAATTTAGCTTTGCACTATGTTCTTCTACATGTTTTATGATCAGTCGCTGGTGTGCTTTAACTTAAAAGGCTGAAAGAAGTGCAAATAAACAAGTTTAAGAGGAAACTGCACTGAGCTCGTTATGTCCGCGCTCCGGGAGCGATCGACACAGACTGACTTCAGTCTCACACTAAAACAGATCACAAACACCTGCATTTAGCTCTTGTTTTGTTCTAATTATTGTATTGCATGCAATCGCTGGAATATTTTATTTTAAAAGGCTCTAAAACACTTATAAATTCTGTTGTTGTGAGCAGGTTCGGACTGCACTCCTTGATCGATGCAGTGAGAGTTCTGTCGTGTTTCACACTGTTCTCTGGCCAGAGAATCATTATTAATGGGCCCTGATCAGATAAGTTGGTTTAGCTTGTCAGTGTGAATGAAATTGATGTATTTATTTGTATTTCTAACCGATGTAAAAGTGAAAGTGATCGAGTCATTCGGCTCCGCCCGATGGGAATTGCTCCTCTAGGGGCGCAATTTTTCTCAGCCAATGTAAGTCTATGGGAGTTTTTTCATTTTTAATAATTAATAACAAAAAAACTATAAGTCTGATCAGTCTGAAAATATATAGCATAAAACTATACATCAGGGCCCAGGTCTCTGCTGAATTTGGGGGTCGTGGCTTTAAAGCCGTAGGAGGAGTAGCGTTCAGTAATATTTTCTCTCTTTCAATGTAAGTCTATGGGAAATTGGTCATATTTAATAATTCATAAAAAAAAACTAAGTCTGATCAGTCTGAAAAGATAAATCCTAAAATTATACGTCAGGGCCCAGGTCTCTGCCAGTTTGGGGCTTGTAGCTTTAAAGCTCTAGGAGTAGAGAGGTCCCAAACCTCTCAGAAGAAAATATAATAATAAGAAATTTAAATAGGATTTCAATATGTTGGCTTGTGCCAAGCCAACATAATAACTTGTTTATTGATAGGTCATGTTATCTAACACAGGGGTTTTCAAACTGTGGGTCGCGACCCGGACAAGGTGGGTCGCACAAGCCACTTGGCGGCAGCTAAATGACACACACACAGTTCCTAGGGCTGGACAATATACAAAGATTATTTACGAACAGAGCCGATCTTCCCTATATGTAGAATACGCAAGCAGAATACAGATCAGAATAAACAATCATGTGCTGTTGATATTTTGAGTGCACACAAATAAAAGTATACCCTTTACAGTTCCGAACGATGTAGCCTATTACTCTTACCTTTATGAGCAAAAATGATGCGTATTTTGAAATGTGTCCAATGCATGTGATCGCTCTGGCGCGTCAATGTTCTGTAAAGCGCGCTTCAGCTTCCACTCTCTGCACAAACGACTGGACATGTGTCAGTGCACATTTATCTAGGTTAAGCGTTTAAACTAACATTGTGGAGCTGTTTTATAACTAAAGATTTAATTTTAGACAAGTCGTGATGATTTGAGAAGGCTACATTTATCAAACATAGGCTATGATCAACTCACTGTCTGCCGCTGGCCGCTTGGTCGTTACTTTAAAAAAACAAAAACTTACATTTAACGAATAAAAAAATGCTCCAAACATTTTTCTAAATTATCTTAATAAAATAACGAAACGAAATACAATCACTTTGCCATTTCATACAAAACTTAAGTAGGCCTATTTAAATAGCTGAAACAGTAGTAGGTCTAAGCTGTTTTGGGAGAAGGGGAAGTAAAAAAAAAAAAAAGCCTGGCTCGGGTCGGACTCGGGCCGGTAATTCTGATAAGTTGTCGGACACGGGCCGGGCTAGAGCCTAAATTTTAGGCCCGTGCAGGGCTCTATTACCGAGCCATGGAAGAGATAGTGTTTCTCGAGCGCTTTCTGTGAGCGCGGTTCGAGACGAAGTGAGACAAGGACAAATGTGTTTCATCCATTCTTTCAAATTTTTGCGTAGGGCCCCCAGAAGTCTTAGATCGGCACTGATTACGAATTGCGATATTGCTCAGTGCGATTTTCGAATCGCAAAGGCCGGGATTTAAAACATGCGTTGCGTGTTTTGAAGCGCGGGCGTGCACGAGTTGTAATAACAGTGAGGGTCTCAGAGCGACGGTTCATTATTAAAATGCTCGGTCCGCATTATTAATGAGAAGAAACTCGCTCACTTCACTGCACTGTGTTTTGCATGAGATTGCATACACCGGAAAATTCAAATGTTGTGAAAACTGTTTCAGGTAGGTTATGTTCATTAATTTCTATCGTCTGTTTGAACTCGGCGCTGTATCTTTCCGAGAGATGTCAAGAGTTTGTTGTTTGCATTCCTTCATATGCATTTAATCCTGCAAATAACTGTCTGTAAAAAGCATTTCAGATGTACGGGTTGAGCGGGGCACAAATGCGGGGTTAATTGTAACACTATACAAACATTTCCACGTTAGCATAACAGAATTTACAAAATTTCCTATTATTTCCTTGCCATATCATCACTAGCCTATGAAAAAAATGAGCCAAAGTTAAAAAACATATTTTGAAGATATAGCTGAACATTTATTTAACCATTGCAAAAGTAAATTTCTGGTTGAAGTAAATTTGTCATCTCGGTTTTTAGTGTTTATTTAAAATGAGACATCTGTTTATTATTTTTACAACTATTTCACAATTATTTTAATCTCCAAACTGTTTGAAATAATTCTGCTTCGCTTCTTATGCTTTGCTAAACAAGAAAAACAAAAAAGTTTTGGGTTGTGAAGGCATTTTCTGCGCTGAACCCCGCGATGAGTTTAACAACACTCGCAGTGCAGATTACAGTTCATAGCCGCACCGGAGTGAGCGCATTTCGAGGTTTTATGAACATATTTCATAGACTCATTAACGTCTGTAAATGAAGAAATTAAAACCTAAATATGAGTAGTGAAATTTTACAGTGGTACTATAAAATAAAATGGTTATTTTTCTTAAATACTTAATTTCTGCCATATTATGCTTTTAATTATGATTAAGCTTATAGTAATGTCAATTGATT
Organism: Aspiorhynchus laticeps; assembly: GCA_023376895.1. Lineage (NCBI taxonomy): Eukaryota > Metazoa > Chordata > Actinopteri > Cypriniformes > Cyprinidae > Aspiorhynchus > Aspiorhynchus laticeps. Next base: position 45,527,077 of record CM041793.1, read on the forward strand.
TTTGATCTCAAATATTTTGGTGGGTCTTGAAATAGATTATACTTGTCTAGGTGGGTCGTGGAATGGAAAAGTTTGGGAACCCCTGATCTAACAAATGTAATCTTATTGTAAAGTGTTTTTAATGCTACAGTTTCCATCTATTTGATATACACTTGTCTTAAAATATATGTAATCTTATCTTAATTTATTATAAAAGCTGAGGTTTGTTATTTACTGAAATGTTATATTTTAGCTGGAGTCAATGATCTAATGTTGCATTTGGTCAGACTCAGCCCATTGCTTTACTTAAGTATATTATATTTTCCTTTTACAGCTGCAAGCTGAGGAAGATCATGAAACACACCAGCAAACCCTAAAACAGACAACAGTTTAGTTGTTTTTCAGCGGCAGCAGAAATATGACAAAAACTATTGCGTGAAACTCGTTTACTTTTTTTTCATACTTTTATTACTTGTGGAAAAACTTGAAACAATTTTAAATAAGCATAAAAAATGGCATTGATTTTTGTTTAACATTATTAATAAAAATAATGTGTTTTTTAATTAGCATGTTTTTGTGTTTTGCTTTGTACCGAAATTGGTACTGAGAACCGTGGATTTTCACTGGTATTGGTACCGAATACAGAAATTTTGGTACCGTGACAACACTAGTGTGGATGCTAATAAAAGCATTAATAAATAGTTCATATTTATAGTTATTGCTCTTAGTGTGAATGGACGTTTACACAGGAAAAATATTAAATCACACTGAGCAGAATAAGGTGATCAGTGGACAACAGCAAGACAGACAGACAGGGAAAGGGGAGGATATGGAGAGAGCGAGTCAACCAGAAAGAGAGAACAAACACTCAGGTTGAGAGGAGAGGATCAAAGCGTCGGCCAGTCATCTGTAGATGCGCAGAGCTAGCTTGCAGCCCTCACATGATCGCCGCCATGCGCTCTTACATAACGCGCCGTGTGTGTATTTGTCTGCCCACATCACTCTCATGCCTCCTCTTGCCAACCTTGCCGGGAAAGGTTCAGGGTTGTTGCCCCTAACAGGCAGCAGACAGGCCCGTAAATCCCTCCGCTTTATTTCTATAATCCCCAAAGCAAATAACAACCTTTCGGATGCATTCGAGCCGCCGGTGCGGCGCTAACCGGAGAAGGTGTGCTGATACTCTGCTAGTTACCTACTGAAGGGTCAGGCCAGCGGTGTGAGTTTCTTGAGGACACTGATGAGACTGGAAAAAGGCAGAGAAACGGTCTAAAAGTGGATGAATGATACATACATGCAGCCATCCAATGAAATTTGCTTACACAATTGACTTCAATACTGCATTGAAGACTCAGATAATTGCTACAACCAGTTTACATGCTTCCAAATGAATTTTACTGATTTTCCGTCTATGCTAATAAAGTGCCGCCACCAAAGCGCAAAGGTTTACAGTTGCACTTGGTTGCAAAATGGATGCTGGTTTAATATATAATGAAGGCTTACTTATGCATTAACATTAAACTTCAATTGACACTCTAAACACCTTTTTACTGCAACAAAATTCAGCAAATATGATGTCAATATCACTTTAATATCAATTCACAGACCAAGGTCGAGTAAATAATAAGCTTTCTCAACAACACTTAAAAATGAACGGTGTGGTTGCTAGGTAAACACTGCGACAGAGCTTTAATTTAGGATGTGTTTGTCGACACAGCACAACTAGCTCATTTGACTGAACAATAATACTTGCCTGTGTGCCGCGAGTGTGGCATTATCACTTTAACTGTAAATAAGTCAAGGTTGACTGATCACAGCAGGCTATTTCCATCAGGGCCATCGCTGAAGTTTACAGAGGCGTGACAATGTGCAAAACGAAATTGAAAAGCACCGACAGAACTGGCATCAGCAACAGGTTTACACAGATAGCGGCATCTCTAGAATAAAGGAAAGCTAATTCAGAGCTGACAGAGTAAAACGCAACAGACATAAACAAGCAGCAAAAGATTTGCACCAAATGCACATCGATAAATGGCCAATATTGAAATAATAGCATTTTAACTAAATAAATAAAGAAATTAAACTTTAAAAACTTAAAATCAAATTGTTTTATTCACATATTAATTAAAACAATTTAAAGCTGCAGTCCGTAACTTTTACCTCTTTGTCGCCCTCTATGTTTTAAAACCTGGAATTGCAGTTTCTTGCGGAATTATCTTCCGTGCGTGGGGTTGTGTCTGTTCCTGTCTGTTGTGCTGCTGTGAGGTTTGCGATTGTAGCTCCGCTTTTTTATTGAATCTTTACCTTACTTTCACTCTCTGTTGTTTAAAGTGATAATATATAACTTAATTCCCACCATATTTCTGGTTTTATCTATCAAACTAATTTGATCGCTCGCTTCTAAAACCGCGAGTGCAGCGCGTTAGCATTCGTTTGCCGGTTAGCTTGTCACTCACGGTTCCATTCGCGTTGCTATTCTCGCCTATTATTGTTTTCTTTTTTCTCGCTCCGTTTTCATTTCTCTCTCGCTCTGTTTTTCACGAGTTCATCAAACAACAGTGGTAAGTGGCAAGTTAAGTTGGTATCATTCATCAATCACGGTGAGTAATGGCTTCTTCTCCTGCTATTGTTATTTGCACAGTTTGCCACATGTACAGTTTATCTATCTCTGTCGGCGATGAGGGATTCACATGTGATAAATGCAGGGAAATAGTTAGTTAGAAATAGTTAACTATTTTCCTATTGTGCAGTTGCTTTGACACAATTTGTATTGTTAAAAGCGCTATATAAATAAAGGTGACTTGACTTGACTTGTGATCCGGTGTTCCGGCCAAGGTTATTTTCGTAAACGAAAACTGAAACTAAGACTAAAACTATTGGTCAAAAAACATTTTCGTAAACTGAAATAAAAATATAATTTCTAAATAAATGAATAACAAACTAAACAAAACTAACAACAGTAACTGAAAAACGAACTAAAATAAAATAATAATTAGCAAAAATAAATAATCGTGTTCGTGACTTAATAAGCTCTCATTCTGTGCCAGAAAATCGGACCTGTGGTTGTTTAGGGAAATAGAGCGCGTCATGCACGTGAGCTGCGTCCTAAGTGGCTATTCACAGAGAATGCGTTTTTGCATAAAAAAAAAAAAATAAAAAAAAAAACGCGCCCTATGAAATAACTGTAAAATATGACATGGGAAATAATAATAATGCACACCTTACAGCGCACAAACGTTTAAAAGCGTGCTTGACGTGCGAGAACAACATGAGAGTGAGTTAACAGACATAATTAAAATTTTTGGATGAGCTGAATTTAGTGAATATTAATTTTGTCACGCTTTGTGATTACTATGGTAACGTCCGCCTCGAGTCCATGACACGAGCACCGCCTTGACTGTATAAAACGCATCCAAAATGAGAGAAAGCGATAACCGCGCTGTGTTTTCACAGCTTGCCGTGTTGTGTAAAAGGGGCTTTAGAACTTGGATTGATTGCGTTGCTCATCTGAAGCGCGTGCGCGCTGGAGCGGCTCGTCAAAGTTAAGTGCAAACATTATTTAAATCACCATATCACATTTATTTTTGAGTATTATGAGGTTTCAAAGAATTTTAGATTGTTTCTTCTTATAGTGTATGTTCATAGAGGCAGGGGTGCAAACTTGTCACCTTTCAGCGAAATTTGCCGTTTTCACCTTGAAATAGGTCATACACGTGAATCGTGTAGATCTGTAAAAAATATTTGAGGAGGAGGGGGGGGGGGGGGGTCATCGTCGGATCTGCGAGTCATCTGTGTCACGTCACCTGCAGCGTCTTTTCCCCGTTGGCAATGGACCCTGTTGGTAATGGCAGGAATGGACCCGCCCTACTCTGTCTCTGATTGGCTTACCTTGGGATCGAAGCCACAGTTGCCAAGTCCGCGTATTATACGCGACGTTGGGCTTCTTTTTTTGTAAAGTTGCGGGAAAAAAATCCCTGGTCGCGGGTTGTGGTTTATTGGGCTTATTTAAAAAAATATGGTTGCTTGTTAGGGAAATCTAACAAGCAACTTTGTTTCTTTATTTATGTTCGCCGTATTCTCCAATGCACTGATTGACACTCTGTCTGTTCGCAGTTAATAGCCAACCAGTGCAATAATATAAGTGCCGTAGCGTAATTTGCCAAGTGTTCCGCCCCTCATTGGAGAAAAATCACATTCAAAAAGAAGACACGTGACGCTGTAATCCAAGCGATGATAGAAGTAGACGGAGAGGAGTGGGAGGACTTTCTTTTAGCCTAATTTTTAGTCATATCCTAATACTGAGTAAATGCATTTGGTTCGAATAGCCTGGTATTGCAGGATGTCTTAAAATGTATTTCTTTTTTTTTAACATTTAAACTTAGGCCACATTATTAGATTACCTTTTGACTTTATAAATACACATAAATGACAGCTTAATGTTTTTTTTAAATAAATCTTTTTATAATCTTTTTAATAATATTATATAATATTTTCTATTTTAATATAATATATATTATAATTTAATATAATATTTTATATATTTTTCTATAATATTTATGTGGCATTTTGTTTTTTTATGTCAGTTATTTGATAGTTATGTATAGATTATTTTATTTCAAATGGTAGAAAAACCTGTTTTTGACCTCAAATTAAAGCATGTTCCCTCTGTATATGGCTGTGGGGACGAGCAGTTTTGTGGTGCTTGGAATTCTTTATAATTAATTAAAAACAAATATTGCCACATTGATGGCTCAAGGAGGTGTAATTGTTCAAATAACACTGTTTCATTTTAAAATATATATAAAAAATTGTAACCAAGTGTATTTCAAGTGTAATATTTCTGTAAAGGCTAGGGACAGAAAAATGGACATTTCCATAGAATGACCCCTATATATGTTAGGCTATAAATATGTGGCTATGTTACAGCTCCCCTTTGAAGCTCTTGTGTTTTTCTCCTTTTCCATCTCTCCAATCCTATTCTGCTCACAGGTGATTGGAGACGAGTTTTGTTCCCACTTTTGTTGCAGTTTGCTGATTTTTGTAAAATAGCTTCTGTTTTTGCTTTTCAGATAAAAGAGTGGTTTCAGTTTAATATGCTGCAGGCTCATGTATTGGTAATAAATAATATTCATCAAAAAATATTGGGCTTGTTTTGGGCTTGTTTTTGAAGCTGCGGTTGCTTATTTGTCTCGCGAGAGTTGGCAACTGTGGTCAAAGCACGCATCTGTATTTTGGGCTGTCTCGTATTTTCTTTATGACCGCAAAAAGAACTAAAAATACTCTGTCAGTTTTGATCGTACAGATAAGAATAAGGTATCATTTGAAACTGCAAAGGGTCTACTTTTATTTCTGTATAGTCATAACAACGAAATAATGTGCTTTTCTAAAATTAATAAAATAAACAGGGTGCGTTCTCTGCCGGCTGTCACCTTTCTTCACAGACACGTAAATAAAACAACCTGAATCTCCGCGAATACTCGCCTCAAATACATGAGAAATATATGTATAGAAAGCTTAAAATGTCTACTTTTAAATGAAGTCACGTCCAAAACAAATATTCTATGTTAAAGTAATCCGTATGAAACCGACGCGATGTCCAGTTTTCCTGTCTCAATTCATTATATCTAATACGGTCACGCCCATGCGCCGTTCGCGCCTTTCAGATTCAAACATCCACGTGAGGCGCGCGCGAATGTAAATGCCCACATCGCCTCCGCGTAAACAAACAAGTTCATCCCGGCTACTTTCTGTTTCTTGAAGAAGATCTGCTGAGAGAAATAACCCAGAATTTCAAAATGTGTGTTTGTTTGTTTGTTTTTTTCCTTCAGAGCACATAAACAATATACACTATGAAAATGCCAGGTTTTGTAATGTTTTTGTAAAGAATTCTCTTCATTACTTCAGTCTTACTCCAAGTGTAACAATATACACTATACCATTCAAAAGCTTGTAGTCAGCATATAGAAATTAAAACTTTTATTTAGCACACAAGTAATGATAAAGAAAACTTCTTTATGTTTACAGACGTGACGTAATGACGCAGTGCCATGCTCGAATTTCCTGCGGAAACCTACCCGTACCACTCAAATTAGAAAACATTATTATAAGCTAACCATTGTGAATCGGGCTAAAGTAAGGCGATAGTTTTGAACACTGGCTGGTTATGTAATTGCTCAAATATTGATTTCGGATCACTTTTAACCAAAAAAAAGTTATGGACTGCAACTTTAATAATAATTTAATTATTTAATTATAAATTAAAATCAAACATTTAAATGCTCAAACAGAATTTACATATAATGTACAATTGTACAATAATGTATAAATTAAATTTAACAGTGCTATTAAATTATTAGTGTTGGATTAGTGTAAGATTTTAACTTGAGTCAGTGCTAAAAAGTTTAAAAAGAGGGGAAAATCATCTAAACGCAAAACTAGGGGAAATGAGCATGCACAATAAAAATAGCCCAATATTGACCAATACAAAATAATATTGAAATAATCATAATAACAATAATAAAATTAAATTAAATGGGGAAAAAACAAGCTGGTAATATGGTAACAACACATAGTTGCACACATAGTGCATTCCTATTTATTATTATAGTATTGCCATTTTTAACATTAAACACCATTTTTAAACCATTAAAATGTGAAATGCAAAAAAAAAAAAACATCTTGATTTTTCCACACGCAAGTGTAGACTCCACTATCCCAATAGTATGAAAATAATGCATCAGGCAACCTGTGCCAACACTCTACGTTATAATCAAAATACAGATAATCTGTCTCCTTGATCTAAAGTGTGTGATATTGCACACTTGGACAGGTGTTTTGGGAACACTTTAACCCAAATACGAGAGAAGCGAGGGCAAAAGGGATCAAGTGTTTGATTATGTTTGCACGCGCGTTATCCTCCGCACTACACGAGACTCTAGGTAATTTTGCCACCCATGTCACACCATGAGGATATTTCCCACCCAAGCAGAGACTGAAGAGCGCCTTGTGTTTCGAACGCCCTGTCGCCAAGGAGGAGCCATTAGCTATGTCTAATACTTTCACAGCTGTGGCTCCGTAAGCTAAACATCAAGTAGCTGTTATTTTCATGTCTACAATCTTCATGTCAACACCAGCGAGACCAAAAACTCCAGTTACCGGCACACGGCGGTGGAGACAGCGCTCCAGATGTCCGGGACGCCGCAGCGCGACGGCCAACTCTGAACAGACAGAAACCAGACGCGTCATAGGGGAGTTCCTCGTAGGGATATAATTAAATCAACCATAAATGGTCAGGCAGGGCCAGTTTCTGGGCCAATTTTCCTGCTATGTGAGGACTGCCGAGCATGAGGAGCAGCCTGTGACAGCCACCTGCCAAACAATCCTTACCAACAGGCCTGTGCAGGTCTCCTGAACCGTGTGTGCACTCGCTAATCGGGCCTGTAAGCATCACCAGAAACCTCTCTGAAACATTAGCTTGTGCCTCATATGACACACCAAAACTCGGCTGTTTGGGTTCAATATGTAAGATGAACATAATACCCGAAGACTATACATGTTTTTGCATGTGTTTTGTTCCAAAACTTGGCCGATATTTATGTTTTTTTTGAAGATGGCCTGAAACATGAACTGTATTATTCCTACCTTAGAAAGGGATTTAGCTGCACAGAAGTTCAGTGTCTGTCAAGAACTAATTGTGGATTTACAGGGCTCTAGACTGCGATCATTTTTTGAGAGTGTGCGAGTAAAAATTTGAAGTGGTCGCACTTGTGCGAGTGCATGGTCTGTGCTGCTCCAAAGCATCTGCTTCATACAGCGCGTGCTGCCAGCAGGAGAAAGATTTCACTGATCACGTGAAGAGAGGCGCTTTTTTTTCATGGGTAGAGCCTGGTTTATACTCGCTGCGTTAGCACAAGCGTGAAGGTGCGCGCAGCGCAACGGAGGATTTGGTTTTCAAACTAAAGTAAAAGACGCGCTCCTTAAACCAGAGAAGGTGAACATGTTGGTATTCTTGTAGAAAAAAACAAGTCCTGTCAGCGACAGCCAGTTTAGTTTTACTTTTCTATTTGTTTTCATTTTGAAAAGCTTGTTATCTTTGCTGTTTACCTCACGTTACGCTATGGAGGCTTTCCTTAATTTTTTTATATTATTATTATTATTTGATTCCTCAGTGTTTGCTAAACATTCTGTTATGTATTAGTCGGTATAATACAGCATGTGATGTGTCCTATGCCATGCCTCGTCTTATTCGTTTTTGTTAATAAATGTTATGTAAGCTAGTTTGTCATTGTAACCTAATATTTTATTGTTGTTGTGCTTTTTAATTAAGAATAACAATGAATCCATCTTTTGTTTTAGTCTTAAAAAGTGAAAGGTGTATAGATATAAGCAAAACAGACAATTATCTTTTCTTGTAAAACGTTTGAAAGTGAAAGCAAAAAAAAGGAATTCCTGTTCACAAAATTTAAAATCACAAATAATACTGATGAAAAAGAACGGGTTGAATTTTGAACACTTTCGTTACCATATAACTATAAACTATGATAAAAGTTCATCAGCATGCATTGATTAATGAAATGTTGTATCAAATAAATAAATAAATATTAATATTGCGACCAAATGATGTGCTCGTGTGACCAACTGAGAAAGTTAGTCGCACAAGTGCGACCAGTGGGAAGAATGAGTCTAGAGCCCTGAATTACTATAGAAAGCAAATGTTCAAGTCTATAAAAATGCAGTTTATGGTTTGTTGTTTGATATGTTGCACATGTAAACATGTTATGCTCAGTGCTGCTAATATGATTTGCAAAAAGGAAAACAAAATGTAAATGAAATTCGATCAAATTCATTGAATGAATAAAACAGAACTGAAATATGACGTAATACGTTAAGAAACTAAACTAAACCGAAACTAATTAAAGTAACCATACTTAAAAAATGTTTCATTAATTTAACTTTAGCAGAGGTAAAACAAACAACAAAACTGAAAAAAAACTAAACCTAAAACACCAATGCTTAAACAATGAAAAACAAGAACTCAATCTATTTTGGGTATAAGTTTGTCAAAATTATTTTCAAAAGAAATTAAAAACTATAATAATCAAGTTATCATGAATCATTAATCAAGTTACTACATTAGTTAATACAACATAATCAGTTTATTTTCCAGGGCAGTAAAGATTAAGTATGTGTGGTAAATTGGTCAATTAATCAATGCCAGCCACCATCCTTTAAATCATCCTACAAGTCGGCCTCTAATTATAAGCCTATACTTGATGCAATCTCTTAAGAATTCAAAATGGGTATTGGCCACTCAATAGGAAACGTAAATTATACCCGTATTATTCTTGAAAGAAAAGTTTAATTCCTTCGATGTAATATATTAAAAAGATGATTTACCAGTGCAGAAAAAACAAGTTAAAAGAAGCAGAAAACAGCAAGCCCTTTAGTTGACTGGTAATGTGGAATTGGTACGATTCAATCTTAAAAGTCTCCCAGACATCATGTTCTCTTCATCAGAGTGTTAAATCACACACTCCAGTGGCCTTCGCTCAGGCAGCTGAGCAAAAGTCATTAGAACCGCCGAGGTTGCAAGCGTGATAGTGGCATTACGTTTTATCAGCGAGACGTGGATTTCTAATATCTTATCAGAGTACAGCTTTCATCCTGGCTTTATCTCCTGCTGGGAGCCACTTCTACATGAACTTTTAACCGATTTCTTTTCCTTCCCCCACTTCTGTTCGCACTTAGTCATGGGCAGAGAAGATCAATCAAAGGAAAACCAGTGCAGATTTGCTTGATTTTCCAGTTCCAGATACCGGTTCTAGATAAGAAAACCCTCAAAAAATGATAAGACGTCTATGCCACAAAGTTCAACCTAGGTGTTTTTAATGCTCCCGTTCTTCCAAGTTAAAAATAACTTTTCAGCAAGTTTACCAAAATTATGTCATCAATTACTCACCTGAACCTGAAGAAAGGAGGCAGACATTTTGAAGTATTGCTGACTTTGTATGGACAAAAAAAACAAGGACTGGGAGACTTTAAGACATCTTTTTTGGGGGGTTCCACAGAAGAAAAAGTCATAGGTTTCCAATGACACAACGGTGAATAAATAACGCCAAGATTTTAAGTTTTCAGTAAACTATCCCCTCAAACCTGAGATACTCCAAAGCAGCAACATTGTGCATGGTAATACTGATGACTTGAGGGAAACTAAAGCGAACCTCAACCTCCTGGTCTTGGAGGGCAGGTGGAAGTCAGCCAGATTGAATCTGGCTACAATCATCAAGCTCAGCGCTTTCTCCTTGATGCTCCGAGCTCATTCAGAGCAGCTAATTTTAACTGCCATCACCCAGCCTGTGCCAGATTATACAGGACCGACCAGGAGAACTCTTCTCCAGAGTTGCCAAAAACAGCAACACAAACTTAAACCGACTTAGCTGAGCAATAAACATGGTGTGTGTCTGTCTCGCCCAGTCACTGCGCTCCCTATTATTGGTCTGTTCAGAAGACAGCTTACTAAATTCTCTACGATGTTCCCTCCCAGTTGTCAGAGATCATTGTTCTATTACTGGCATTTCCACGTGGCTGCAACTACCCCTTGCAGCAATGCAAAGCTGTGCAAGTTTCTGTCTTGCTGAAAAACGAGGCGTATAAGGATCACGTGACCCCTCGACGGCGATGCAGGCTTAGTCTTTCGCTCCGCTCACTTTGCCACATATTTTACGATCCTGTCAGTAAAATTTAAACCACTCTGCATTGGACCCATCATGAGTGCTAAGGCAGACAAAGTGGATCGGAAAAGAGAGATCGCAATCGCCAATGAAGAAAAAAATTCAGAGATTCAGCCATCTCCAGAGAAGACCTCGACGAGGCTATTGCTAACCTATTTGAACTAGCATTTAAAGAGCAGCAAAGCACTTTGAATTCGGTTGTGAATTTGGCAGTAAGAGATGCGATGGACTCTATGCTGATTCCAGCATTGTGCGAACTGCGTGAGGACATACAAGCAACCAACAAGTCTGTTAAAGAGCTAAGAGAGGAGTTTGAGGCCATAGTTACCACGGCGAAGCAGACACGTGACCGCGTTGATTCTGTTCAGGCAGCGGCGCATGAAGATAAGAGGACAGTCACGGACTTAAAGGATCAGCTGGAGCGACTCACCGAGAAGATAACAGATATGGAGGACAGGTGTAGGACGAACAACGTAAGACTGGTGGGGCTCCCAGAAGGGATGGAGGGTCCAGACGCAGCTGGTTTCCTCAGAGCTAATCTTTCCAAGTGGATTCCTTCCTTGAGGGGCTGTGACATTGATCGGGCGCATCGTGTGTATGACGGAGGGAGGGGCTCCGATCGGCCGCACACTCTCATCTTCCGTGTACTGAGATGGCATGACAGATCAGATATCCTGAAGGGTGCTCGGCAGGCTTATCCGGTGAAATGCTCACAGAGCAATGTCACACTGCTATTTTTTCCCGACTTTAGTCCGGCTACAGCGATCAGGAGAAAGGCATTTGGTCCGGTTTCGAAGAAGATGACAGCGCTTGGTCTCCAGCCCTTCCTCATCTATCCGGCGGTAATTAAGCTACGGCACAAAGGGGAACAGAAAAGCTACGATTCCCCTCAGAAAGCGGAGGATTTTATCAGCTCCATGTCTCAGCAGAAGTCGTATGCCGCAGCTCTGCGGGGGGACGACGGGGGAGCAGCGGCCGCTGTTTCTCCAGCTCGACGGGAGGGGCGTGACGGCCGGGATGGACCTGGCCCTAGCTGCCCAGGAGGGGATGATGACAGGATGAACATGGACGCTTGCTAAACCTATTTTTTGCGTTTTCTTCTCTCCTCTCTCCTACTGGGATTAGGGTTGGGTACCGTTCACATTTGAACCGGTACCAGTACCGGTATCGGTACCTGAAATTCGGTTCCGGTACCCAACGGTACCTTTTTTCGGTACTTTACTCTCTGTGTAATAACAAAAACATTTATTTCAGTGAAAAAATAAGTCCAAAACTCTCAATTTCAACATTTTGAACAATAGGGTCCTACAATTTTTTTTATTTTTTTTCTTCCAGAAATTTTTGTTTTATTTTTTTCTAATAATCAAATGAAAGCATGAAATATTTATTTATTTTTAATCAAATGAAAATGAAACACTTATTTTTTTGGCAAACAAACAGGTTTACTGTTAAAATCAAGGTTATTATAGTTTTGAATTTTTTAATTTGTTTCATTTTAATATCGTTTTCAAATTTGCTATAAAATTTAGTTTAGTTTTTATTTTGTGAACACATTTTTATTTAGTTTTTATATAGTTTAGTTTTAGTTTGTTTTAATTAAAGTTTAGCAGAATCAACAGATCACTTCCAGAGCAAAGGCCAAAGAAAGACTTAGGCATAATTAGTAAGGCAAACATTTAGCAACACAAAATTAACGCATGCTAAGATTGATTAGATGGTAAAAGTATATAAATATACACCAAAGGAAGGAGTCAGGCCTTTTTAGTAAATAAATGTACACAAGTTGTGCTTAATGTCATATCTAATGGTGTGTTGAAATATTTATGAAGATAAATGTAGCCTAATTTGGTTATATTAGATGTCTTTTTTCTTATTTTACCATATTTATGATATTGTAACTGTCGTGTCTTGCTCACTTTTCCGCCGCGTAAAAATACATAACTGGGACTAATGAAATTCAATAATAACGGCAATCGTATTTAACAATAAAGGCTCATATTTGAATATGTTATTTTCTTTATTTTTGAAGAATTATTAGCGTGTGCATGATGTGATATAGCCTATGCATGTTTGTTCTAAAGTTTGGCAGAGTGATCACGAGATGCTCGGCCAAGTTTTGTATTGTTTACAGAAAGATGCGTTCTCATCTTTTTTCTGTTAATTATCACGTTGCGCTGCATGTCTGTTTTTCTTCAAAGCACCAACTTAGAATGCCTAATGTTGGTTTGATTGCTTGTTACACGAGAAAATAAATAATTTTGCCCACCTGATGTTGTAGATTAATGCGGGTGCGGTTCGGCTCGCGACTCGCGGTCTTTATGTCAAAAGGTTCAGGTCTGGTACAGAAATAAATTAGTGCTGCTGTCGGATAACGGGTCGGGTGTTCTTTTAAGTAGGCCTACTGCTGGTGCACGTTTACCAAACAGGACCCGTGCAGGACTCTGCTTTAAACCGCTTTGCGTCTCTCTCCGTCAGATAACATGCGCTTGATGCGCCATTTACAGGCGTTTCAGCAATCCGCCACACAGCTCATATATTTTTCTGGCAAGGAGTGAGAACGTAATAATTATGAGAACGATTATTTATTTTTGTTAATTATTATTTTATTTCTGTTAGTTTTTCAATAACTGTTGTTAGTTTCGTTTCGTTTAGATTATCAAATATTTTGTCATTTTTATTTTATTTCAGTTTACGAAATTGTTTTTTCATCAATCGTTTTCGTCTTAGTTTTAGTATTCATTTACGAAAATAACCTTGGTTAAAATTAATCAAATGGTAGAAACATTGTGTGAATATTCCTTTTAAAAAGTTTTAATAATAATTGTACTTTTTCTACACTTAAGTGGTTAATGTAGTTGTAATAATTATTTGTATCATTTAATTGTTTTATTTAAATTGGACAGTAAATGGAATATATAAAGACGTACATTATACTGTACAAAAGTAATACAAGAGAAATATATTTCTCTTACATGTTAAACCGCACTTTTATTTTGACAGGTTGCCGTGAAGTTTCTGTGTGTATACAGTATGATATGATGCTAGTTTTCTCAAATGAAACTGTAAAATTCTCATGAAGTGTCTCTCACAGCCTGTAGGTATTCATTTAGTGAGACGCAGAGGCCGAAAATCACCGCGAGTTCAAGTGTGCTTCAGTATTTGTGTAGTTAACAAAACCGCGTCTCCGCCATTCATACATACCGAGGCTAACGGAACATGCAGGATTCATATTTAAACCGTCTTTTTGCGTTTTAATATTCAGCATACACTAGTTCATATCGCGATTCGAATTAAGTGACAGACCTTCTTTTATTCATCCCAAAATTGACGAATTCCGTGGCATTCCGCTCTTTAGAGTAAATTCCGTTTTTATGAATGGACTCCGCAACCTGTCCGCGTTTTCGCGGAAACCATATGACCCTAGAAATGTAAGCACACTTCAGAACATTTCGGTTTGCCCGGTGCGTTGTGTTTTAAAGAGTTGCAGGGGTGACATCATGTCGCAGGGGTGACATCATGTCACAGGTCTCTCTCTCTGTCTCGGTCTCTCTCTCTCGTATGCGCCCAAATGCATTCTCAATCTCAGGTACCGAAATTGGGTACCGAATGATTTAATGTGAATCGATACTCGGTAGTACCGACGCAAATCGGTATGTACCCTTAAAAGTACCGAGATCGGTACCCAACCCTAACTGGGATATTGTCCTTATTTATCCGGTACAACGATCTCTTTGCTGGTAAGACTGACACTCCATTTTTCTTTTTTGGAGGGGATTAATGGAGAGTAGGTTTAATTAATAAAAATATATTTTTTTGGCTGTGTGATCCTTTCGGGAGACATGTCTTGCATTGGAGTGGATCGGTCAAGACCCATCACTGTTTTTTGTTGCTCAGTCAGACCTATGTTCTCGGTAATCTGCGGTCTGAGTTGTTCCTTGTTTATGGTTGTCGGTTGTTCATATTTTTATGTTGTTTTTGTTTTTTACAGCAGACATTTATACTTTTATTTATTTTACCTTATTTCTAAAGGGATTTTTTCATCTAGGAGGTTTGGTATCTAAAATGCACATCAGTGTTTACGTGTTATTTACAGAATGGAAGTGCTTCTGTTTTTTTTCATTTATTGAGTACAATCTTGGGATTATGAATATTCAATACATACTCTAAATATTTTATCACTGAATGTGAATGGTTTAAATTCTGCTGTTAAACGAACCCGTGTGTTAGAATATTTACACCGTAAATCTATTTCCTGTGCCCTAATACAAGAGACACATTTAAAGCAATCTGACGTGGCACGTTTCCAGAATAAGTATTACAAATTAATAGCTTTTTCCTGCGCTCAAAATAAAACTAAGGGGTTGGTTATCCTTGTTAACCGGAAGTTAAATTTAACGATTGAACACCTTGGTAGTGATGAGAAGGGTAGATTTGTTTTTATCCGATGCAAAATATATAATAATAGGTTAGCATTGGTCTCTATTTATGGTCCGAATGAGACAGACAGTGCATTCCTTACACAGATTTCCAAAACTTTACTTGAGGAGATTGATTGCCCTCTAGTGGTGGGTGGTGATTTTAATGTTGTCATAAATCCTGCTTTAGATAAATCTCAATCTGATACAACAGCCAATCCATCCTCTAAATTATTGAATAAATTTATCACTGAGCTCAACTTAATCAATCTATGGAGAATTCAGAATACTAAAGCTAAGGACTTCACTTTTTTTTCTAATAGACAAGACTTTCTCTAGGATAGACTACATATTTCTCAGCTCATCTTTAATTTCATCTAATTCCTCCATCTCTATATTACCAATTTTATTATCTGATCATTCTGCTGTGTTGTGCAGTGTTCCTCTTTCCGATGTTAAAGCCAAGTCCCCTAGATGGCGCTTTAACATATCATTATTAAGTAATCAGACTTTAATTACTTCTCTAAAAGAATATATTAAGGAATTTCTTGAAATTAATATGCCCTCTGATGTGGATCCTCAAATACTGTGGGAAACGACTAAGTGTGCTATACGAGGTTTATGTATATTTTCTCTTCTACTCTTGCCAAAGCGAAAACTCAACAGTTTACACAATTAGAAAATAAAATCCAATCATTACAAAACCTACAAAAACAACATTTTACTGAGCAACAGGCTACACAGCTGTCCTCTTTAAAAGAAGAATATGATTTACTTTCACACTCAAAGGCAGAATTTATTTTACATAGGACTAGACAAAAATATTATTTTGAATCAGAGAGACCTAGTCATTTATTGGCCCTTAGGTTGAAAGAATGCGAGTCTAAGGCATATATTAGCGCAATAAAATCATTCAGATGATCAGGTCACCACGAACCCTGTGGCAATTAATGACATATTTAAAGGTTTTTACACAAATCTGTATAAAGCCGAAACAGATTTTGATGAACCAATTTGTAAGCAGTATTTAGATAAATTGGAACTGCCTCGGATCTCACAGATGGATAAAGAATCTTTGGAGGCCCCATTAAGTTTGGAGGAACTTCACGTCTCTCTAAAGAGCCTTCAAAAGGGCAAATCGTCAAGATGGTCTCCCCCCTGAATTATATTTAGAAATTTGGGATTTGGTAGGGATACTACGGTGAACACTTCGTTTCTATGATTAAGACTATACCACTCACCTGCAGCATCAGTCATAACTGGTAATATTATTTCCCCCTCATTCCCTTTACAGCGGGGAACGAGGCAGGGGTGTCCACTTTCCCCCTTATTGTTTTGTCTATCTCTTGAACGCTTAGCACAAGCCATCAGGAAATCTGAAGTATCGATTAAGATTCATGACCATAATCATAGTATTTCATTATACGCTGATGATATTATTCTATATTTAGACCACTTTGATGTTTCAGTCTCTAGTATAATTAAGGAATTTGATCATTTTAGTAGCCTATCAGGATATAAAATAAATTGGAGCAAATCTGCTTTAATGCCAATTAACAATGTTAAGGTTAATTTTTCTATTCCCTCATTTATCCCTATTAAGGAATCTTTCATCTATTTGGGCATTACCATATATAAAAACATTCATAAGATTGCCAGAGACAATTTTAATAACATTTTAGTTAAGGTCAAAAATGACATTCAAAGATGGAAGAATCTTAAAGTCTCTCTCCAAGGAAGAATCTCCACTGTTAAGATGAATTTGTTACCTCAATTTAATTTTTTTTCTCGCTATGCTACCACTTTCTCCCCCTCCAGGTTACTTTAAGGAGATCAACTCCATAATTTCTAAGTTTATCTGGAATGATAAATGTCCCAGAATTAAACTTACCACATTACAACATCCTAATAGCGCAGGAGGACTGGCTGTACCAAATTTTGAATTATATTATTGGTCGTTCCAGCTTAAGGCTCTTCATAATTGGGTTGATCCTCAATCTACAGTTTCATGGAGGGTGATTGAAGCTGACAAGGTTAAACCAAATAGACTTCAAGATATTTTATTTACTGGCACAGGAAAAAAAGGGGATAATTATAAATTTTGTCCGGTTGTGGCTAACTCTATTAAAATCTGGAAAACGGTTGAACGTCGGATAGGTGGACCCATCAAATTCTGTAACAGTACACCTTTATGGCACAATTTTAATTTTGTATGCGGAAATCGTCCATTTGTCCAACCCTCTTGGTCTTCTTTGGGTGTAAACACGTGCGGTGATATATATGATAACCAGGGCCTCTATTCATTTCAGACATTAAGAACCAAATTTTGTCTACCAGCATCTGCATATTTTGTTTTTCTTCAATTACGTTCTGCTCTCAAAGCGTATGGCGTTCCTTGGTCTTCTTCCATTTCCTCTCATCCTATGCGGGACTGGATTGCACCATCTGCTGGTCGGCCATCTGTTTCCTTAATATATAATAAAATTATTGATTGCATTACAAAACCTCTTTCTATTAAAACTATTTGGAATAGGGAATTATCTGACCTTAATTTATCTGTCGACTGGGAGAGAGTGTGGTCTAATCTCAGCTTGACATCTAAAAATCTTATTCACTTCAAAGTCATTCATAGAGCATACATAACTCCTTACAAAAGATTTAAAATGAAACTACAGTCAAATTTGAACTGCCATATATGTAACACTACATCATCAGGCACTTTTCTCCATATGTTTTGGGAATGTCCTGTCGTCATCAGTCTATGGACACATGTAAACCTGGTGATTAAACCTGGTGGTACAACACTATTGCCTTATTTTGCTCCATTTCATCAACGAAAATCGTTTTAAACAAAGTCCCAGCTGAGCCGTTGCGCATCTCCATTCAAACACAGCGGTGTTTCGTTTATGAATGAACAATTCGTTTTTAAACGAATCTAGTGAGTCAATGATTCAATTTTTTTTTTATTCAAAGAACAATAACATACAACATGTTATCAAGAAACAAAGGAAAATAAAAAAGATAGAAAGACAAATTACAACAAACAAAACAGTTGCCAGGGGAGGAGAGTCAATGATTCAATTGCCCATTCATAAAGACAGTCACGTGCTTCATTCCTGAATGAATCAGCAGTTCGAACGAATCAATTAAATTAACGATTCAGTGATAAAATCAGTGACATACCGCCTCCTACTGGCAGTTAAATTTTTAAAGTATCTTTTCTGTTATTTAAATCATTTAATAGTTCTACATTCAAAATTGTATATTTAAAATATTAACCTCAACATGAATTTATGAATTTAACTGCACTTATGCAACCTCTGAGCCTCATTAAACATCTGAAAATACACCTATAAGCCACTTGTGTGTTCTTCTGTGCCACCTCTGTAGAACAAATTTTTCTTAAATACTGATTTAATTTGATTGATTGATCTTATTCTACTTGTTTTTATTCTGTTGTTTTAATTAGAAATGATAAAAAGCTTAATATATTTTTTGAATTTGACATAACACGACACTTTAAATAAAGTTCGAAAAATTCCATTACAAAGGTAAAAACAAAATTCCCAGTAAATCACTTTAAGGAGTCAAATATCACCTCGTAATGGGAAGGTTAATTTTTTATCAGAATTTTTGATTATTGATTTTTGACTGTGCTCCTAAATTTTTTAAATTAGGAGCACAAGCGCTCCTAAAAAGAAAAGTAAGCGTAGAGCCCTGTGTTGAAAACAGGATTTAAGACAATTCTCCAGCAACAACGTCTAAAAGATAGCATTTAACACAAAGCTCTGCAACTTGTTGCAGCACGTCTGAAGACGTTCTCGGTTGATGTCCCCATTGTGAGATTTACCTGTCGATTGGGGGATGGGGACAGGTACTCAACTGATATGCAATATCGGTCGAGTTAGCTAATGTTGACTCAAAGATATACCAAAAAAATAGTTGCCATAACAGCATCATTCAAACCTCGAGTGCTGTATTTGAAGTAACGGGTGGAGCCAGCATTGAAATAAACCTAAGCTTGCGTTTTGCCAATGATGCAACGTCTGATAACGTGAAATGGCAACGTGATTGTCTGATTTCAAGCCTTGGCACCCTGCTGAGAGCGGTGATTGGTCCACATCAACTGCAAGAAAGCACCATTAAAACCCAAAGGCTGGCCAGGAGACAGTCATCTGGGCCCCAGGTGATTCTCTAGATTGTATGTGTGTGTGTGTGTGTGTGTGTGTGTGTTGTGGAATGTCTAAAGAAAAGCAAACGAGTTTGAGAGTGTGGCAGACAGGAGACTAGGTGTCTGAATATCTCCATGGGGACCCTGGAGGCAACGTTTGGTGTGTTCAACCTCCCCCATTAACGACCAACCACAGCAGGCAATGACTTGACTTGCATCTCACCTCTAAAGTCAACAAGAATTGGCATTTGCAACCAATTTTATCTAAAAATATTAGACAATATTGAAATAGGAGTTCAAAACATCTTAAAAAGTAAGGCTGAGAGCAATGAAACAATTTTGATGTCTCTTTACAATGAATTTATGGTATAATTTGATGCTCAATTTAGCATGCATTGTCAAAAAAAGGTCAAACATTTCAATGAAAAGGAAATGTTTTTTCTTTAATTTAAAAAAAAAAAAAAGTGTACTGATCATTTGAGCACATTAAAACCATGAGTGCGTATTTATAAAGTAAATGGGAGTCAATTTTGATTTCACATTGACTTTAATTCCACTATCCACCTCCGTATCAGTGTGTTGTATTACGCAGTTTCCCAGACACTATTTTGTAGAGTACCACAATGACTATAGAGCACTGCGCATTCAGCGCCGATACCACCCATCTGGAAAGAGGGTTGAAATAAAACAGAATTAAGAATGCGCAAGAACGTAATATCACAAAAGAGATCAAGAGAATGATGGAGTGGAAAAAGAGGTGGCGGTGTGGGGCCGAGAACGAGAAGTCAATAGATTGCCTCTTTTCAAGTTCTGTGTTGTGGTTAAGTCTCTAGACTCGGGCTTCACTTTCATTTTCCTCGAAAGACGAACGCACAGACACACACAGTTGCTGACAGCACACACCGCGGCTCCAGCTGTGGGATTAGAACGCCGTCTCCACGGTCGCTCCCTGTTTTCTCTCCCACCCCGGGCCAAGACTGCAGCACCGAGAACCCTCGCCAATCCTTTCCCTCGCTGCTAATGGGCCTTTCATTTACAAGCTTTCCATTAGCGCACAGACATTAGGCCTCCGCAAACTATGCACGGCCACATGTCAGTCACAGCCACTAGCTCTCAATGAAGTTAGAACTAGGCTAAATGTCCCATTGACTTTATAGGTCGTTCTACTCAAAACCACATGCTTTAAAGGTCTGGAAATCACCTAAGAGCCACGAGACATCAGAATCCCACTGAAAACGTTCGGTTCGCGGATAATTTCGTCTGTTAATACTCTAATTTCCACTGTTCTGCAAAAGTGGCTAAAAGTTCCACCGCCACACTCAGTGGCCTACACGGAATCGGAAACCCACTGACAGGTTCTGAAAGTACTCTCTCCTCCACGCAGACCTCCGTGACTCAGATCAGGAGCCCAGACCGAACCTGTGTGACCCTTATGTAGTATCAATCATGATCACTGACTCTCTTCCTCTCTGTATTCCCTGCCGTGCTGCACCACTGGATCCTGCCTGCAAAAAATAAATTGGTTGCATAAAATAAAAGGGGGAGCGAGTCAAAGTGGCGTCACCACAAAGATGGCAGCTCAAGAGACGGAGAGAGCGCGCAACTGTGAGAATTAGGAACGTGTGTGTGTGCCGCCTCCTTGAGCTTAGGCTGGTGTGTGTGTGTGTAATGCAACACAGACAGCAGCCATTAAAGTGGAACGTGGGGGGTCTAGGCCCCACTAATAAACTATGTGCTCCACACACATACGCACACAAAACACACTTCAACCATGACTTCTTGTCTTCATTACAACCATATTACGGGAATAGGGTGCGCCATTGTCACAAAATCACCCCGATTTATATTTGTCACCAAAATAATAGTTAAATTATAGAATCTAGAATCTTAGGATAGAATCTATAAAAGACAAATTCAAAAACTAGTTCAATGCAATTTTTTCATTTTATTTGGGGACAGTACTTTAAAACGGTGACAAAACTATAAGCTGCATAGGGCTGGACGATATGGCCAAAATTTATATCACGATACATTTCTTAATTTTGGTCGATACGATATAATTCCGATATCGATATGAACACTATTAAAAAAAGCCTCATAAAAACTGCCAAGAATGCCCACAACAGATGTCTGTACTTACAAACTTATGAAAAATGAATTTGCCAAATCTATGAAACCTTCTCCTATAAAACTGTATAATATTTTAGGTTTAAAAAAAAAACAGCACAAATAAATTAATGTTCACCTTTTATTTGTTTTAGCCTTCATGCAAACAAGAAATGTGTAATCACGGTCAAATAAACATCTCAGACTCACATTATTAATATCTTTTAACTTCAAACTATGGGCTTACATACACTACCAGTCAAAAGTTTTTGAACAGTAAGATTTTTTTGTTTTTTTTAAAGAATTCTCTTCTGCTCACCAAGCCTGCATTTATTTGATCCAAAATACAGCAAAAACAGTAACATTTTGAAATATTTTTACTATAAATTTATTTTAAAATAACTGTTTTCTATGTGAAAACATTTTAAAATGCAAGTTATTCCTGTGATTTCAAAGCTGAATTTTTAGCATAATTACTACCATTACTAACATCTTTCAGAAATCATTCTAATATTCTGATTTGCTGCTCAAAAAAACATTTAGTATTATGTTGAAAACAGCTGAGTAGATTTTTTTTAGGTTTCTTTGATGAATAGAAAGTTCAGAAGAACAGCATTTATCTGAAATAGAAATAATTTGTAACATTATAAATGTCTTTATCGTCACTTTTGATCAATTTAAAGCATTCTTGCTAAATAAAAGTATTAATTTCGATAATTTCTTTCTCAAAAAACATTATACTGACTCCAAGCTTTTAAATGGAATAGTGTATAAATCAAGTCAAGTCGAGCTTTATTGTCATTCTGCTACATGTGTGGACAATGTGGATCGAAATGTCGTGTCTCGCAATCTGATTCTCTGCCAGTAGGAGGCGCTGAGAGAGCGGGAGTACTAGCGGTTTCCACAGTAACGGCTGTAATCTAAGCAGCTCCGCTCATGAAAGCAACTTTATCAGATAAAATGAAAATGCCATCGAAAATTTTCTAAAGACAGTCGGTTTCCTTCACAGATACATTCATATAAAACACCCGTGCCAAGTTTTGATTTCGAAACGTGTAGTGCTCATGTTTATTCAACGAAGTCAAACGCCACAAATAAATCAATGTATGGGAAACACTGGTAATGTATATCGAAATATCGGAAATGTGTTTAAAAGTCATATCACCGTTATTGAAAAAAAATATATCGCGATACATATTGATATTGAATTATTGTCCAGCCTAGTGTTGTCAAAAGACCCGGTACTTCGGTACCAAGTCGGTACTAAAAAAATGAAAACGTCACGGTACCAGGTTTCAGTCAACCCGGTTCTTGCTGCGCGATCTGAAAGCTGCGCAGATGCGCTCTCTTCATAAAAGCACTGAGACGTGCGACATCAAACGGAGGAAACACATCAAACTAACAACACTTTGAAGACTGACACCCGGATCAAATGAAAGAGTTCAAGCAGGTAAGTTTCAATTTAATATTTAGATATTCTGTTACGAATATTATTCCATATTTTAATTTGAATGTCGGATTAAAATAAACATTGCCGTTATAGCGGAGTTAATCCTTAGCATAAGCGCGGCTAACGCTAATATAATGAGCATTAGAATGAAGTTTCTTTATTAACTACTTAATGCGCCTATAACTTTTATTAGGATAAAAACAACAGGAGGACATGATGGTATTTACTATTGTTACACACCAGAGGCTTTTAAATGAATTGTGAATCTAAAATATGCATGTTGGAGAATGTACAAACAGTTAACAGTGTTTATGTCATATCAGTCCGTCAGAAAAAAACAGTTCTGGCCTTTTTTTTTTTGCTAGTTGTTGTTATTTTTGGCTGGATAACTAGCAGGTTTAAAAGCCCTTTAAAATTAAATATGTACACAGTTTGTATTAAATGAAAGTACAGTCAAATTGTATCTCCTGTATAGACTTTACAATGACTTCATGTTATTATCTAACATCAACTTACAGTGAGTGAACAATATATTTTTACAACATTAATTAATGTTATTTAATACAAACACTTGATCATTCATGTTTGTTCATTGTGCATTAAATAATTTTAACAGATTGAACTTTGATTGATTGATTGATTTTATGCATTTGTAAATTTTGAAATTAACTCTAAGAAGAATAATTGCGATATATAACTGTTGTTTATTTGATAGATCATGTTATCTAAAAAATGGAATCTTATTGTAAAGTGTTTTTAATACTACAGTTTCCTTCTATTTGATATGCACTTGTCTTAAAATATATGTAATCTTATCTAAATTTATTATAAAAGCTGAGGTTTGTTATTTACTGAAATGTTATATTTTAGCTGGAGTCAATGATCTAATGTTGTATTTGGTCAGACTCAGTCCACTGCTTTACTAATATTATATTTTCCTTTTACAGCTGCAGGAAGATCATGAAGCACCAGCAAACCCTAAAACAGACAACAGTTTACAGATGTTTTTCAGCGGCAGCAGAAATATGACAAAAACTTTTGGGTGGAACTTGTTTAATTTTTTCCATACTTTTATTACTTGTGGAAAAACTTGAAATAATTTTAAATAAGCATAAAGAATGGCATTGGTTTTTGTGCAGTTTATTTTTGTTTAACTTTATTAATAAAAATGTGCATAATTAGCATATTTCTGTGTTTTGCTTTGGTACCGAAATTGGTACCGAGAACCGTGGATTTTCACTGGTATTGGTACGGAATACTGAAATTTTGTTACCGTGACAACACTAGTCCAGCCCTAAAGCTGCATATTTAAAAGTTGTTCAACGTTACTCTGGAAAATATAGTTCACAATAGGGATGTCAACGATTAATCGACGATCGATTAATTGTCGATAAGAGATGTAATCGATAAAAGCTATCGATGGTCGATTAAGCAGTTTAATTTTGGGGTGCGTGCAGCTCATGCGCAAAACACGTGCAAACGGCTGTGAGTGACGGTGAAGGGGCTGGATCTTACACGAAAATAATTTACTAATGTACAAACTAAGCTTTTAATATGATCCAAACTTTAAAAGTACATTAAAACAGATACAGTACAAAGTTATTTTGTATTGAAATGTAGTAGTGGCAGCTGTCCATGTTTCATTAATTTGTTCCCTAGAAAACCCATGATTTAACTTAAATGCGGGAACAATTTAAGTCATAGTAACGAATTCTTAATTCATGGCCACGAAATCTTTCATTTCCCCCCACATGTTTACCACAGTAAGAGATGCGAAAACAGTGATTAAAAGTGAACAACAATAAAATAAACCTGCGAATCTAAAGGGTGAGACAGTGAGGATTTGGGAAAAGAAGCAATAAATAATATTAAATTCGTGACCATCCGGAAAAACAGAACACAAAGCCGCATATGGCTT
This sequence comes from Aspiorhynchus laticeps, assembly GCA_023376895.1. Classification (NCBI taxonomy): domain Eukaryota; kingdom Metazoa; phylum Chordata; class Actinopteri; order Cypriniformes; family Cyprinidae; genus Aspiorhynchus; species Aspiorhynchus laticeps. The sequence goes on from CM041793.1 coordinate 45,551,843, forward strand.
GATTTAAATGTATGCGCTCGAACAGCATGAATCAAAAAGCATGGTCGCGATGTAAAATTTGCCTGCTAACCAATTATTTCTCTTATTAACAAAGCTTTGTACCTCACTTGTGTCATAATACTCCCATTAAAATGTTTCAAATGGGTAACAGTGTGTTTTGCCGTAGCAACGGCGGTGGTTCTGGAAGCGGATCACTGACCGCACGTCACAGCCCCACGCGCCGTACTTGCGTTAGGGTGACCACCTGGCAATAGATCTGTTGCGGGACAGTAGATATGATTTTGCAGGACAATGCGGGACACGTGTGAGACAGATCCATTTACTACTGTTATGCCATTTAAATACTGATTTAAATTACATCCGTTGTCTTGTGCGCCGATTTATGTTTCTGCCGGTGGATGCCCATTGCCCACACTCGAGGTTGCGCTTCTGGCAGCATTTAATCCAGGAGAGAGTATAAGGTTTGAGCACACACGCGTAGGCCTAATGTCTGATCGAGAGAGAGAGCGCATCTGTTTTGTGTGAGAGTGAAGAGAATCCTGCGAGCGGAGACACTACTGCGCTCTCGCATTACAATAATGAGCTCTGGACACTTGTCATCAAAATAACGCCATAGAAACCGCCTCAAACGAACTATTAAAATGAGAAGAAAGTCGTGTCTGAAAGGTGCAAGCTTTTTTTTTTTTTTTTAATGAAAGGAGAATATCGTGTTAATCCGTGTGCACTCGACCATTTCCATCGGTGGTGCTCGAGCACTTGAGGTCTGCACATACTTTGCGCCGTCCACGCAGTCGTCATCAGCGGAAAAACCCCTCTCTCTACGATTGCGTCGGTTGGTTATTTTCATAGCTAGAACATGACGGCTGCGCAAATGGATTTTTAAATGCCATTCACAGTTTTAATGTATTTCTTATTTTGGTATTTCAATTTCTGGGATGAAAAAATAATAATACAGAATACATAATTGAAATGCGGGACGCAGCTTACATCTTGCGGGATGTGGGACAAAGCTCCCAATTTCGGGACTGTCCCGCAAAATGCGGGACGGGTGGTCACCCTAACTTGCGTTTGGGATCATTTTATTTTAAATCCGGATAATGTCAATTGCAAACATTGCTATGATGTTTTAAAAATAAAAAAACGAGCACCATGAAACCATTTAAAAAGGCGCATTCAGCGGTCTCCGTGACAGGATATGAAACGGCACATAAAGTATAATGATCCCGTGCGTAACTACAGCGCGCTCTCTTCCTTTTATCAGATGATCGTAATCACATCCATTCATTTGACCATCCTGCCACTAGCCTTTTATTTAGACTAAAAACCCTTTTCATTCAGGTGAAGAAGCTGGCGTTTTGAGTGGCATTTGCACATCCTGTCATGCCGGTGACTATATGCCACTGCAATAGGCGCATTTTGCAGTGGTTAAGGTTAACGATTAATCGATTAATTGATCGTTAATTTAAACGACGATCGATTATGGAAATGATTGAAAATTGACATCCCTAGTTCACAACAAGCTATGAAGAAAAATGGAAACATAGGCTATATATACATTAGGGATGTGCGCTACGACTAATTTGACTGTCGTTTAAACGGAAGTTTTGTATCCGACTAGTCTAAAAGCTAGAACCGCCCCCCCCCCAAAAAAACTGCGTGTGTCTATATAACAGCATACAGTTGAAATACTTAATCTTTGAATCACACTGTCAAATCCCTCAATGAATTCTGCAAAAAATAGGTCACGATTATGCCGTATGCTTGCCTCGCGTTATCATCAATTAATTTTAGGCGGTCGTTAAACAGAAAAAAAGGAAGAGCATACACTCTTCATAAACCAGTGCATAGCTTATTTATTCAGATCGGCTGGAGCAATGCAGAAATGGAAAATCAATCAATAGACTGACAGAATTCTTCATTTTCATATAACATTAGCCAACATATTAAAACAAAAGTAAAAAACAATAGGAAAGTTTATCAAGAAATAGCATTAAAACGGCTTTTAAAAATGTACTTCATGTTGGCTATATTGTCTAAAAACAAAACAAAGCTCGTTTTACTTACTCAGACCGTGCGCATTTGTTCAGAGAATTTAACATGTTAACATGGTCTGGCAAAAGACGGGACTAGAGGCGATTCTGCACTTGAAAAAAAAGCACTCGGCAGGAACTAAAGTCACAGGCACGCAGAGAGATAACTACAAGCAAGCAGACAGTTTTGAAAAGAGTCTGGAAATCCCACACCTCCACCGAAGTGGGTCTTCGTTTAGAGGAATAGACAGCGCGGATAGGATCGCGGACCGCAGCGGCAGGTTGTAGTGTATGACATGATTGACATTTGGCTTTGGCTAGCCTCCAAGCTAACGCATACATGCATGTATTGAATATGATTACGCATAGCTCCAGTAAAGTTATTGTAAGCCAATTTGACATTACACAGTTTACAAAAAACGTTTCCATTTACTTCTAATTCAAAATAATCCCACACCTTGCTGGTCTTTCACGTGGAGCTCGCCGCAACTGACATGAAGAAAACGCATGTGAGGTAAAAATATAGTTTCCGCCCAGATACGCTTTTAAAAATATTTAAATATTTTGATATGTATTCTTTTTCAAAAGTTTTATTTTAACTGTTCTTTAAAATGTTTTAAATGTAACGTTAAAATTATGGTAATTTGAATGATAAAATCATCACGTTTTTTTTTCTCTCGTGTAGTCGACTATTGTTTTCAGTGTCGACTAGTAGGAGCTGTACCGTTTAGTCGACTAGTCGACTAGACCCGCACATCCCTAATAGGGTTGTCACGATACCATAAAAATGTCTTACGATACTATACCAGCTGAAGTATCACGATACCAAGTAGTATCACGATACCATGCAGTATTGTGTTAATTTAAAATTCAATTCTACAAAATGAATCAATTTCATAAATAAATAGATGTAAATGAAAACAGACAATATTTTTCTCTGAATACTTAATTAATGTGAATGAATGACTGGCTATTGTTATCATGAAATGATCTAAACAAAACTCATCTTAGCACTGTACAGAAGCTGAATGAAGTGACATTTAGATGTGGCATTTATACATTTAGACTGTATTTATAATTGCATAAATAAAGTTATGAGATTAATGTTTTAAATACTAAATTCTGAATATAGAAATATGTTGGAAAATAACGTAATATGCCTACTTTTAGATGGGAAACTTAAAACGGCCAGCAGGTGGCAGACGTTCGTGATTGACTGAATCACTGAGTCATTCAAACGATTCTTTCAAAACGGCTGAATCCTTCAGGAGCGAATCAAATGACTGTTTTTATGAATGGTTTAGTGAATCAATGATTCGCCCAAGACAATGCGGATTTGGATTCGAACACAGAAACGAAACAAAAACAGCACTCTTGCTCGTGTCATATTGCCGAACTGTCAGGAGCATTTTTTGCTCGCATATCTTGAAATTTCCAAGTTAGCAGCATGTATATTAAAACATAGCATTATACATGAATAAATATATATATATATAATGATTGATAAGAACCAAGTGCAAAGCGCTATGTTGATGAATGGAATTGCGTTCGTGATCGCAAAGATGCTTCCAGAAATGAACTATTTCACCTGTCCTAGAAGTGGTCAAATTAATAAACCTGCGATAATACTTTCTTGCAAGATATTATGATGTTGAATAAGTGATGCTTGATATGCTGTTTTTTAAAATGACATCAGATGGTCTGAATCAGACCCTTTCTTCTGATAAACTGCAGCATGAACAACGACGTGCAAGTGCAACTTCTCATTGCAAACTGAACTGAAGCGTCGGGAAACACTCAATACAATATAAAGCGTATACACAGACTAAACTACACAGAGCACAGCAGAAAGACATTTGGCAATCAACTTGTAATGTTTCTGCTGGCATGCATGTTCAAATGAACGTTTAAAACAGTGTTGCTGCCGTGCATACTACATATCTTTTTTACAGTACCTTATGGACGATACTACCATTTAAAAAATGCAATGGCACCGCGGGTATTTTTAAGCTTTAGTATCGCAATACTACCGTAGCACCGGTGTATCGTGCAACCCTAATCCCTAATATACATAATAATCAATAAGGTCCTAAATTAAACATTCTAACAGATAAATGAGAACTAAAACATAGGCTAACCCTAGAAAACAGAATTTTTTTTTTTTAATTAAGAAAACAAAGTGTTTAAAACAAATTGACTAGTCATCCATCCTGACTCATGCATACCAAAAAAACACTATTTTTTATAATTATCATTGAAAACACAGTATTTAAAGCCACAAATATTCTGTACAAAAAGAAAACATAAAACAAGTGTTTGCACAGACCATATAATTTTTAACTAGTTTGCTAAAATGAACATTCCAAACAAACTGATTTACTACAACAAATAGGACTTTGCAATACTTCATATGAGAGACAGAGTTTAGACAAGTGTGTTTGATTATTTGCCATAATTTGTTTGCCTGCAGTGTGCAATATGACGTGACATAAAAACCTGATTTGTGGTGTTTGTGACGCCAACAAATCTTCCCAACCTAGTAACCCAGGGAATTTATTTTTTTGCCCCGTTCTTCCTTTTCAGATCGAGTTCTAAACTGAAAATAAACACTCGAATGCTCGCTAACACTTCACAACTTTCCTCACCATAAGCCCGGGCACAAACTCCAAAGGGGAACGCTCTTGAAAATGTCAGGGAAAGTATACACATCGCAAACTCACAAATTGTTACACGAGCGTGACCACACACACACCAAAAGGACGGCCAAAGCCACATGCTCACACAGACAAACACACACAGGGGGAAAAACTGTCAGCCGCAGTCTCGACAAAACCTCAGAGTTCCCACCAAACCGTGGTCTCCACTAGACACAACACAAGTCGGTTGAGCTCAAACCTCGGTTAGCAACCTGCTTGGCACAAAGATCCAGCGTGCATGGCATTAGAGACACGGACACCTGAAATGCAGATTAAAGAAAGGTGTGCCGCTAGATGACAAAGTGCCACCTGAACTTTACACCACCTGCGTACTATAGAGAAACAAAGAGAGAGAAATCATATGCGATGAGCACACCGTTACAAACCGCATTGCTCATCATAAGATCAACCCTGTTTTTCAAGAAAGCTAGCGTGAATCCGACAGACAGGTAGGCCTATTGATTTGAGACTGCAAACAAGAAAACAAATTAGACTGACTGAAGAAAGATAAAAAGAGAAGGTATTTCAAGCCCTTTTGAACTAAGATGAGACATATTATTCAGGGCACAGTGATTGAATCCATCTTTAGATGCCGGAAAATGCCTTGCACAAACCCATCAGGATGTCCTATGACAACAGGAGCTCATCACAAGCTTTCCTACTATACATTACTGTCTATATTTTAAGCAGAAAATTTAGGACAGGGGTTTCTGTTTGAACTAACTTTAGCTCTGGCAGAAGTCATCCTCATTCAAATGGAAAAATAATAACTCATGTGTCTTTTTAATGGGAGGAAAAATGTCTACAGATGTGACGAGGAAGCTTCAAAGTATCTGGTAGCTGATATCTAAACTTCACTTCTGCTAGGATCATTTTCTAAATATTCTGAAAAGAAGCTTAATGCTTAGGCAGAAAGTAAACTGAGTCACTATAGGTCAAAAACACAGGCCAGGAAACACAGCCAATCTGCCGAGCCACATAAAACACACAGCCAATCGCATGCACACTTCCTGAGCGACTCTAGACAGGTTAAGTCATACAAGTAAGCGGGCCTGATTACACATGTTAACTCAAAAAGCAAGACTAGTTGTCTAAAAGGAATCCAAACATTTAAAACTCAATGGTTTGTTATGGAGAAACTGCATTTTCAAACTGAAGGTTTCTGGGTGAATTTAGCACAGCATTAACACTCATCTCACTGACTTTTGCTTACAAAGTGGGAAAAGAGTAAAAAATATGCAAAAACATCCAAATAGTAAAAAGAAACACCCATGGCACGTTCTTGCCAATGGAACAGTGAATCATACCTTGCAGCAAAAGAGAAATTAAACACCAACACCTACGCTCAGGCCACCCTGGCCCAGACCCTCCTTTGAAAAATAATGGCACCCTCCGCCACCCTCCCAAAGCGCTGGCTAATTGCCCATGTGGGTCCCTTAAACTTCATACGATGGAAGAGACAACAGAGAGCCCGGTTCCAGATGTGAGACCCACATGTGGCAAACTGTTGATATAATGAATAACGCAACTGGAAAAAGGCACCAAAAATAGGCCACTTATTGGCCTACAAGGCAGACAGACAGATATCATGCTTAGCTGGGCGAGAGTTGACGGCCAAACAAGAGTGCCAAAGTGCAAACGACTGATGCAACGGTGTATCTTTTTGCATAAACCCTAGCGAGAAGCACACTGGAGCTTCAACAGCAGAGGTTTAATAAAAAATAAATGTGTTTTTCTGTGATCCTAAGCCAAATTCTGATACAAAACGTAACAGTAGAAAAAAAACTCACATGTGATCAAAGCAGTACGGCAACACAATATTATGAACCGGCGGGTAAAATAGCTGGTTTAGGTGACTCTTTAATCCCTTGGGTGGCAAAGTAGCTATTCAAAAGAAAGGGGCTGATCTCATCGCTCCAACACAAAGCCTAGGTGACCTGGGCGGGGAACACCTCGCCTAAAAGAAACAATTTGATATGGCACAAAGACTAACCGGACAGCTCATTTCTGCTTATAGAAACTCTTTTCACCTTCGGTTTATTTTCCAATCTTAAAGTAAAGGGTTGGGTGATGGATAAATCAATTCCAGCACATTCCTGACCTACATGTTGGGCATTGTTAGCCACAATGCACTTCTCATGCAGGAACACTTAATGAAATGCCCTTTGGTCAATGAAAATGACTAAGATCAGAGACTTTGTGAGTTCTGCTACCTTTAAAATCCCACTCTTGTTTGGAGCTGACATGAGCTAGTAAGCGTGTGCAGAACCCCACCTCTGCACACCCACGCGAAAACGCAGACTTGTGTCCCAGACACGACGCACAGCATGGAAAACTTCTACCATACCATAAGAAGGCTTACTTTATACTGCAGACCAAACGAGGGGGAGGACGAATGGAAGAATCAGCTAATGGTTTAATGCATAAGACCACGACCTTCAGCGTTGGTGGAGCTCAGACACCCAACAGAGACTGAACTGACATGAACTGGCAGCATTTTTCCATACAAGCAGATGAATATTCACCAGGTTATTATGAATCAAGCTGCTGTAAAGCGCAGACTATAATGCAAGACAACTTTAAGATAACAGATGCACAAGGGTGATATTACAAACGGTCAGATGAGTTAATCTAGTAGTAGTGTCTTAATCTAGTAGTAACATGAACTGAACTCAAGGTAAATGTTCATATCTTTGACATGTTGTTGTTTATATTACAATTAGTAATGTAAAACTGAAAGTAAAAATCTTATTACGTTCCTGCTCATTCGAAGGGTACAGAAAAGTGGTTTTAGCTTGTCAAACAACCAGACCAAGCAAGTAAAAGTGATTGTCAGCTTAGCCAAAATGAGCCTCCATACAAGGTAAACAAAGAAAAGCAGGACTTACTTAAAGAGCTGTAGCCGCGTTAAACATTTAAAAGACATTTAACGTTACATTTTTAGACACAAGACCCTCTAAATGAACTGAACACACCAGTAAACACAAACAAAGCAGAAATGTGAAATATCTTGTGTAAAATCCTCCAGCACACACAGAGAGGCGCTGTGATGGGATGCCACTTTCTCAGGGCCAAATGGCTGAAAGTTGCTCGCAAATGGTGGATGCCATACTGGATAAACACAAGCGGTTATAAAGCCATTAAAAACCTTCACATCAAAGTTTAATGTCAAACTCAAAGTTTAATGCATCTGGGAGCGTAATAAACACGTTTACCATGTGAATTATATCTAAAACAGACATGACTGTCCAAGTCGGGACGGTTCAAAAGTTGTGAAAACTTGTGTGCTCCAAAATATCGATTTTAATCCCTATAAGCAAACTTTTTGCGTAAACGAGCCAGACAGAATGACAGCTACACACAAATACCTGTAAATGTCATGCAATATGGAAGTGATTTGTATAGCCAACACAAAAACTGACGAAAGACCCAAAACTCATTAAAACTAACTTTGCCACCTAAGTTAGCTGCCAGCTTGTTCATACGTTCATCTTTACAAACCCTTCAAAACAACACTGTATGGCACACCGTGACTTTTAACACTTGTCTGACTAAAGTCTGTACACAAAAAGTCGCTTGAAATATGAATATTATAAACACATCACCCAATTCGAGCGGAATTAGCGGTCTGCATAACCAGAGTTAAACTCATCTAAAACGACAAAAACTCTCTAAAATACGTTTCAGGCATCTTGACTTGCTTATAACAGTAATCTAAAGTTGGATTAAACCGATCTGTTGTTGTTGTCGTGTGGGAAATCTTACCCGTATCGCCCGGGGTCTTCATGTTGGAGAGTAACGTTATAGCTGCTTCGTTAGCAGTCGTGCTAACTGAGAAAGAGAGTGAGTGAGAAAGAGAGAGATGAAATTAACTTCTTCCTCTCGGTGAGCTCAGGATCGCACACAAAACTCCTCTGTAAACTTTTCCTCCTCAAATCCAGCCCCTTCACTCGTCCTCCCCCGGTTTGTTTGGAGTTTTCGCGTTTTGTTTTTCCTCCCCAACGTGGAGGACGCTCGCCGCTGCCTTGTGGCCGGACAGAATCGCTCTTTTACGGTCAGATATCGGAGAGCGTCGTGCCGTTGGAGGAGGACCGTGTCCACGCTGAACTCCTGATTAACGTTACTTCATATACGCTGCGAAGTTGCATATTCAAGCCTTCTCGCTGAAACACGAGGCGAAGCCGACAAAATCAAAACAAACGAGAAGGCAGAAATGCACGATCCACTTTTCTCCCTCTCTTTCCACGGACTTTTTCCACTCACTCCGTTTAACACTCTCTCTCTCTCTCTCTCTCTCTCTCTCTCTCTCCTCCTCCTCCTCCTCCTCCATCTGGGTGTCGTGTTTAGTTCCTCCAGCCCACGCGAAGCGGGGGAGGGAGGGAGGGAGGGGCGGAGAGCGCGCATAGCCACGCCCACTCGCCATTTGTGCCGCCGTCACTGCTGCGTTGCTGCGGAGACCGCCAACGCCGTCCGATCTTGGCTAACATGTCTTAATTGTGACCCTGGACCACAAAACCAGTAATACGTGTCATTTTTTTTAAATTGAGATTTATATATACATCATCTGAAAGCTGAATGCATAAGCTTTCCATTGATGCATGGCTTGTTAGGATATAATAACAATATTTGGCCGAGATACAACTAGGCTATTTGAAAATCTGAGGGTGCAAAACAAAAATCTAAATATTCAGAAAATCGCCTTTAAAGCTGTCCAAATAAAGTTCTTAGCAATGCATAGGCTATTACTAATCAAAAATTAAGTTTTGATATATTTATTGTAGGAAATTTACAAATTATCTTCACGGAACATGATCTTTACTTAATATCCTAATGATTTTTGGCATTAAAAAAAATAAATATATATATATAATTTTGACCCATAACATGTATTTTTGGTTATTGCTACAAACATACCCATGCTACTTATGACTGGTTTTGTGGTCCAGGGTCACATATCTTTAAATAAGAACAAGAAAGCCCTTATAAGCTGACTTCTCTCTTGGGTTTGTATAATTGACTTTAATAGCCCATTTTGTTGTATTTTATTTTTGAAGCATCTTATGTATTTATTTTCTTTGTTTTTTCTTTGTCTCTTTAATTTATTTTATTTTTTTCTGTTTTTGGTTATGCTCAACCAAGGCTGAATAAGATGGGTTATATACTGAATGTGATTATGTTTGGTTGTAAAGTTGATGCAATAAAAAAAAGAAGTCTTGGCTAACATAGCGAGGTGCTGATGACATGTTGTCCCACAGAAAAAGACCGAAAACCAATCAAATCTGTCATCAGTGGTGGTCTCACGTTCCTCAAAGTTGACACTGCTAAAAATGAGCTTTGTATTAAGGCTTGTTGTGTTACTTAGTGAATAATGGCTCGCGCAGAGACTGCAAATCTGTTTTGATTTACTCATCCTCACGTTGTTTCCAATCCAAATGTCTTTCTTTCTTCAGTGGAACTCAGTTTAGAAGAATATCAGTGCTGCTGTGTTCATGAATGGAGTTCAAAGAGGTAGCGCATACAACTTGTGCATACTTGATGCTTTGATATTAATTTAGTCATTTTTTTAAGCTTGACAACTTGTATTTTTGTGGGAAAGTGCAACTAAGGTTATTCCACCAATGAAACACTCGTGGATTTTTATTTTTTTGTATGTTCCTTCGCCCCTGCTGATATGACTCAAAGTTTGAGGATGAGCTTGCTTAAAAAAGTAACATTGTTGGCATTGAAAGTAAGTTTAACAGACATAAATATAAGCTGAGGACTGTAATAACCTTTTGCAGAAAAGGCCATGGATCCAACAGATGCTGAAATTATAGCTTATTATTTGTGCGAAGCGAAGTGTCACAGTGTCGTAGCATATGGATTGAACGCGACAGAATGTTCTTCAAGGTTGTTTACTCAGAAAAATGCAATTGTTATTGAGAGTGCTAAATGTGGGCTGGAGTGAGAAACGAATGTGAGTCTGTAGGTGGCCTTCTCTTTTCCTTATCTCTCATTCTTTTCCTCCACCGCCTCCCTTTCTCGCTCTCAGAGCGGGAGCAGTTGTCAGTGGAAACTCAAGGGTAGTAAACGACATTTGTAAAGCATTTGCACGTAAGTGCTAAATTACCAGTTCAGCGTTAATGCTACTAGTGAACACACGCACATAGGCCAGGCCTTGACTTCTTTTTGTATGCGAACCTCATCTCCGGGGACTTCCAAATACTGAGAACGCGACGAAACCCCACACTTAATCTTTAAATGTAAGCAATGGCAAAATAAATGATAACCAACATTTGTCTTTCATTAGCCATGATACATTTCACACATAATGCTCAACCTCAATCATTACACGCTAATTAACACTGGAGGAAAAACTGACGTCTACCAGTAATTGATGTTCATCTGAAGAGGGCTCTGGGTGTAAAACACTGAATACAGCCATTTGCTGGTGCATAAGCAAATGACTCACAACGAGCAAGACAGAGAAAGAGACAGAGATCTGGTTTGTGGCCTCATTCGGAGATGTTTTCTTTCGCTCCTCTCCTTTGTGGCACGACCCCGCCGTCTCTAATCAGAATGACAGACAGACGCGCAGGAGAGAAAGAGAGGGGGAGAGAGGGAGATGAGAAAAAAGAGAGAAAAAGAGGAGTCATGCTCAAAGCAAATGGGCCTTGGGAACATACAAAGTGGTACACGGCACAGGACGAACTGTAGTGCTTCTTTAGTGCAGCACTAATGGGCAATTCACATATTCTTGTAACTTAATGAAAACCATAACCGTGCGCTTACAGAAATAACCCTTTTTTAGGAATCCAAGAATATCAAAGTGATGGAAGGACATAGCAGTGTAAGTACGTCATAAAGATTACTCCAAAATGGATTCGTAGGGAGAAGAAAGAGGTAATTTATGTGCTGTTTTTTCCATGGTATTCTCAGATGCACAGAACACTTTTGTGCGTTCACCAATCTGAACGCTGACATGTGCATGATCATGTGAAGACGAGAACGGGACCAGAGCACTGTTGCTGTGTCCGAAATCGCTCACTTGTTCACTATTCACTATTTTCAACATGTATTTTACCGCTTTGAAAGGAATTAATACTTTTATTCAGCAAAGAAACATAATAAATACTGTTCTTTTGAACTTTCTATTTATCAAAGAATCCTGAAAAAGTTCCCACAAAAATATTAAGCAGCACAAATGTTCTCAACATTGATTAAAATGTTAAAATAAAAAAAATAAAAATGTCTCGAGCACCAAACCAGCATATTAGAATGATTTCTGAAGGATGTGACACTGAAGACTGCAGTAATAATGCTGAAAATTCAGCTTTGGATCACAGATATAAATTATATGTTAATATATATTAAAATACAAAACTGATATTTTAAATTGTATTAATATTTCACAATTTTACAGTTTTTACTGTATTTATGCTTTTTTTTAAATCGGCCTTGGTCAGTATAAAAGTCTTTTTTCAAAAACATTTTAAAAATCTCCAAACTTTTGAACAATAGTTCACTACATGGAAAATAAGTGAACGGAAATAACTGGGTACATTTAAATACAGCATCAAAAAAGATTAACACATGGTATTAAACTTAATTAACAGCTAAAACAAACATACCGGTAATAAATAATTCTAACTCACTAAAGTTTAATGTTTCTTTAATCAATTGATGATAAAAAGTGAAAGAGCAGCACCAGTTCAAATACAATATAGCTTCAGCTATTAGCTGTACACCATAAATCAGAGTGCATTATGGGTATAAAATTATCACTATATAGGGAACTGAGGACATAAATGTTTAGACCAAGCAATCAAATCAAGTGTGAATTCAGTAAAATGGGAGTTTAATGCACGCTTTAATAGATTTTAGCAAGATCATTTTAGTTTGAATTAACACCTTGAATTATATAACCAACAAATTCAAACAATTACCAATTTCTTTATTCCTACGCATGACTGGATCTTATAGAGTATCCCTAATTTTAGTCATGCTGCATTAAATTACTTGTCTTACACAGAAACAAGATAGATGTCATAACAAATCAACGTGATCCTTCAGCCTGTTGTCCTTTACTTCAACTTCTCACCCGCTGACAAGTCTACACAAAACACCACAATCACTGCAATTAGCATCCCATCTCCCACACATTTGAGGCCAATGATCACTCAACCGAGGATTCAGAATGAATGAGGAAGCTTAATCACTGACAGCTAAAAGTACTGATTAATGAGCGGTCATTAAAACTTCATGAAGGACTGACTGATCAAAGCAACTTCGTATATATGTAGCGGCCAGGTCTACAGCACAATAAATAGAAGCTTGTTGAACAAGGCAGAATGGGGCGGAAGGGTGTTTCTGCAATTTCTGATGAAGGAAATCTAATCATAATACGATTGGGGTTCGGCAGAAAGCGTCTTCTCTTAGTCATCTCCCAAACACGACTATAGTTCTAGTAGTAAATGCCCCCCCATTGACCCCGTGAAGGGGGCCCAATATACACATCCACATATGCACGCATGCAGAATCCAAACACACACACACACACACACACACATTCAAATGCACAAAGGGAGCTTTGTGCACCAATGATGGAAGGTTCTTATGTGTGTGTGCATGTGTAATTGCTATTACGAAGGTGTTTAAAGGTGTCAAGGTCAGCGGCATGGCATACCTTTTAATTTTTCTCACCAGGTTTTCAAAAATACAGTTAAACTACGGCATCCGAGGTCTCGTCTTCCCAGCTGAGAGAGAGAGAGAAAAAGAGGCCGAGAGAGATATAGAAGTGCTGTGGGACCGACAGGGAGGAATTCTCAAGGGAATCATGGATTAGGAAAGAGTTTCAGGAAAGAGAAAAAGGAAGGGGTGGGGCTAAAATGCTGAGAGTGCAAGGGGTAAAAGAAGCAGCCCAAAAATGGAGGGGGAAGGGCATCGGGGGAAAGAAAAAAAGAGAGAGAGTTTATGTATACATCTGTGTGTGTGCGTGTAAAGGAGCGTGTGAATAGACTCTTTGTGATCAAAAGACTTGTTTATTTTCTCGGTGCTTGAACTCCTCAGGAAACACATTTGGCCTGTCTCTCCGCCGTCTGCCACACTAACCTCAAGACACACACCTTTGACTTTACACACAACTCCAGAGACAGACTTTACAGTGCTGCGATCCCATGGACAATATCTCCTGTTCAAACACACACGTACATCTCAAAGGGAAACCTGATGAGGAGCGTGCAAATTGACGTCCATGTTTTCTCTTTCAAGTACACATAAATTCTCCCTCTCAGGATCTGTTCAGTGTCCCCTCGCTCTCTGCTTTTCCTTGTCCCAGCTGGTATTCACACATTTCTAATAGGATTAGCACACTTTCACTTTGGGGAAGAGCAGATAGATGTATACGAGGGATGAAGGGGTGGAAGATACGAGGTAGGGAAAGCAGTTTATGGGGTTAAATGTGGAAGAGAGAGAACTGGAGTGGTGCTTGCATATGCAAAACTACATTTTGATAAGGTATTCGGAGTGGTTGCTAGGCTGTTGCTATGTGGTTACTATGGTGTTTTTGGTTTCTAGAGCATTGCTAGTCCCTAAAAGTGGTTGCTAGGCTGTTTCTAGGCTATTCTCGGTGGTTGCTAGGGTGTTGCTATGCAATTACTATGGTGTTTTTGGTTTCTAGGACATTGCTGGCTCTGAAGGTGGCTGCCAGGGTGTTGCTATGCAATTACTCTGGTGTTTTTTGGTTTCTATATTGCTGAAACATGAGACATGGCTGGCTCTAAAGGTAGTTGCTAGGCTGTTTGTAGTCTATTCTGAGTGGTTGCTAGGGTGTTGCTATGCGGTTAATATGGTGTTTTAGTTTCTAGGACATTACTGGCCCTGAATGTGGTTGCTAGGCAGTTGCTAGGTTATTCTGGGTGGTTGCCAGTGTGTTGCTATGCAGTTACTATGGTGTTTTTGGTTTCTAGGACACTGCGAAAACATGAGCGAGGTGGCATGAGACATTGCTGGCTCTAGTTGCTAGGCTGTTTCTAGTCTATTCTGGGTGGTTGCTAGGGTGTTGCTATGCGGTTAGTATGGTGTTTTTAGTTTCCAGGACATTATTGGCCCTGAGGGTGGTTGCTAGGCTGTTTCTAGGCTATTATGGGTGGTTGCCAGGGTGTTGCTATGCAGTTACTATGGTGTTTTTTGTTTCTAGGACATTGCTGGCCATGAAGATGGTTGCTAGGCTGTTGCTATGCGGTTAATATGGTGTTTTTAGTTTCTAGGACATTACTGGCCCTGACTGTGGTTGCTAGGCAGTTGCTAGGTTATTCTGGGTGGTTGCCAGTGTGTTGCTATGCAGTTACTATGGTGTTTTTGGATTCTAGGACACTGCGGAAACATGAGCAAGGTGACATGAGACATTGCTGGCTCTGAAGGTGGTTGCTAATGTGTTCCTGGTGTTTGTCAGAGTGTTAAAATGCGGTTGTTAGGGTGTTCTGGTTGGTTGCCAGCTTTTTACTTATCAACAGTCAAAAAAGAAAAATTTGACTTCATAATTCATCTAACCATTTTTAAACTAATAAATTCTATGCATCAAAAAAAAATGTATATGACTGAATAATTAATAAATATATATTTAAAATTATTTCAAATTTAGCCACATGGGATCTGCAATGGCTGCTTCTATAATCTTCTATTTTTATTATGCAATTTATTTTCTAATTTTATTCGATTTGCATTTATTGCCCCAAAATCAAACAAAATCATTCACTAACACATGGGACAGAAGCACTGCCTTATTTGCCAATTGTTTTTGCAAATATTCCCATTTTTCCACACAAATGACATTTATAACGTGCATGGAAAAATGAAAAAGCTAATGATATCCTAGTCCCTAGATATGGCTCACATCCCTCCTTCAATGGAAACCTGTGCTGTGAGCGCTCGCTAACATTTAATACTCAGGGTTACCACCAAGTATGAGCAATATAAATGAAATAGACTGAAAAAAATATGAAAAATGAAATACAGATCAATTCATTTAAAAAAACAGGTGGATACTGTACTCATGTGGGGCTTGTGACGCTGACTAGCTCCTTCCTGTAAGCAAATGCAATGAGAATGCAGCGGTAATTCATCACACACACACATACACACACGTCAGGCAGCGCGTACATGGGCACCCTCCAGCTATTTAAAGTAAATATTTCAAAAGCGGTAAAACCAGGTGCCCCGCGACCACTTGATTAAGTGTAAATAAAGTCGACTGTAATCCCTGAGAGAACAAGACAGTTTGTGTGTGTGTGAGGCCTCATAAGCCAGCGAGGAAAAGAGACTGAAGGAGAGGAATGCAGGAGTTATATTTGACCCATTTCAGGCACTTTGCCAAGCGCTGTGCCAAGCCTATGAGAGCGCGAGTGAGAGAGAGAGAGAGAGCGATGGAATGAGGGCGAGGAATTAAAAGTGAGAACAGAAGTAAATTGTGGAGAAGAGACACAGGGCACCAGCCGCAAGAAACATGAGCGAGGTTAAGTGTTAGAGGACACTGAACGGCTACGAAAGCGTACACGTGTTTATAAGCGCCTGCGAGGGCCGCTGGTATGGTGTCGGTCTATATCGGGCCCGGCATGTGTGTGTTGACAGTGTCTCCTGTATCTCAGCTAGGAACTCTCTCTTCCTACTCCTATTCGCACTATTTGCGACTTCCTACTCTTCTTTTACCTCCCTCCCGTGCACAAACGCGGACTCTTTCCATCTTTCTTTCAGCCCAAAATAGTCACAGAGTGAAAAATTTCAAAACGACATCTACACTTTGTTTTGGTTGGAGACGTCCTCAAAGTCTCCCGATAATTTGTTTCATATTAAAGCAACAAAGCTCAAAGTTATATTTAAGAAAAAACGGCAGTGGGATGAGGAAAAAATGGAGAGGGGATAGAAATTATGGGGTAACGTTGGGATATACGGGGTATAAAGTAAACGTGGGATGGAGCGCAGGGTTCGGAAAGAGTGAAACGCTGCCCAGGGAGAGTCTGTTGAACACTGCAGACTGTGTGGCAACTGCGGCCTCATTACCTCACTGGCAATGAAGTCTCGGCCCATGCCTTTTAACACAGAGGAAATGTGTGTGTGTGTGTGTTGCAGTGAGAGGAACACAGTGTCGGTTTGTGAGGGGGAGAGAAATAAAGAAAGAGGGTGAGAATATGTTTGCGTACCCAGTGCCAGGATGACTGTGGTGTGCCGACAGCTTGCCAACGCTCCAACCTCAATCACGTTCGTCGGGTGTCGAGAAACACCTCGCGGTGTCTGTTGCTATGGCCATTAGTCTCCAACCGCACGTAGATATAAGCCAAGATAATAATACATAATCATTAAACTCTGTTATAATGACAAGCCACTGTGATGTCTACATCGCAGTTTGGCATACTGAACAAAGGATTCGAGTAACTATATTTAACACTTTTAAACTTAGGCCTTTTTTTGTTTGAGCGCTATATAATTGCAGTGTGACCTTTCGAAGGCTGTGAAATGTAGTCAAGATTTTTTTTTTTAGTCAAACGCATCTACCACTTAAAGGACTAGCGCTGAAAAAGAAACTTTGCTGAAAATTTGCCGTCCAAGATTTAGATGAGTTGGTTTCTCCATCAGAACAGAACAGCTCAGCAATGGATCCTCTGCAGTGAATGGGTGCCGTCAGCATGAGAGTCCAAACAGCTGATAAAAACATCACAATAATCCACAAGTAATCCACACCATTCCAGTCCAACAATTAACGTCTTGGGTGTTTATAATAAACAAATAGTAGTAGCCCTTTATTAAGACTTAAGCTCAAATCCATCATTAAGACATTCTTAATTTCAAACCATTGCTTCCAGCTAAAATAAGAGTTATCTATCCATAAGATTGCTTTCTCCAGTGAAAAAGTTGTCTAAATCAGAAGAGAAATATGAACAGATCTAGCACCATTTACAAGCAAAAATTGGTGAACAACTAGTTGGTGGGTTGCCTGCATAACAAGTCAACTAATCAGTTATAATTAATATCAGATAATATCAATTATATGTGTTTTCTATAGGAGCCTTTATCTAGTCTGCTTCAATAATTGACTAGTTGGACAACCTTTGAGACCACTAGTTAAACTAAACCCTCAGACCCATGTTAAAATCTGAGTAATGAAGGTGTTCTATGACAAAATGCTACATAGTTAAAGTGTACTTGTAACAAAATCAACCATTTAGTGATTTTTGTTTCTTTGTAAATTCACTAACTTAGACAATTCATATTTAATTACATCACAAGGCATGTTTTGTCTTCATGTATGTAAATACTTTGGTAGGCTATAATTAAAAGTAAAATATAATATAGGCTATTCTGTAATTTAAATGTAACTAAACTCGTGAGAACATGTTTGTAGTAGGCCCACAGCTTCAAACCACTATTCAGACTCTTAGCTGACATTCAAATATGTATTCAAAATAACTCACCCATCACACCGGTTTCTGTCACGAAATGGGAAGTTAACAGTCAAGAGGTTATTTACATGAATTCTCACCGCAGACACTTAGTCGGTTTTGTAGGTGGAAATCTTTCCGTAATCTAGTAAAATCTGCTTGGTTTGATGCTGAAAGTCGCCGTGTGAAATCAGATAGAGTTTGGTGTCCATCTAGTGGTTAATATTTGGTATTGCAAAAATTAAAGTTAATCCAGTCAGAATGAAAAAAGGCGGGAAAAAGCGTGTGCGAATCGTGACGACTTCCTCACGTTCTGAACAACACAACGGAACAGTCTAGTTTAATTTTTTTGCTCTGTGCTGTTTGTAGCCCGCTGTTTTCTACCAGGTCATTAGCTGGTTCAAGATAGTAAACCAGGAACAAATGGTGTTGTTGGCTGTTCTCAACCCACTTGAACCAGTTAGAAACCATGGCCCGGTTTCACAGACAAGGTTTAGACTAAACCAGGATTAGGCCATAGTTCAATTAGAACATTTAAGCAATTTTTATTAGCATGCCTTAGAAAAAACATTACTTGTGTGCATCTTGAGACAAAACAAAGGCACTGATATGTTTTAAGTTCAGTCAGCGCAAGTTTATTTCAGTTGAAACAGCTCAGAATTACATTTTAGTCTGGGACTAGTTTTAAACCTTGTCTGTGAAACCGGGGGCATATGTTCCAAAACAGTGGATCTATAAACAAATTATTTTGTAGGTACCCAGCTGAAAAAAAATAAAACAATAGAAACCACAGATTTTAATGGTTTTACTGGTTATAATGGGACTTGTATTAGTTTTAATGAAAACTGTACCCTGTGGGTTCTAATTGGTCGACTTCTATTGGTGGCTTGTTAAAACCACTAAAACCTAATGGAATATGTCACTACAGAAAACAATTTTTAATGGATTTAATGGTTAAAAGTTGATAATGGTAGGCCTGTTTGTATATTGGAAACCATTAGAATTTCTGTAATGGCTTTTATTGTTTTTTTCAGCAGGGTAATTTCTAATTATTTGTTTAAAACTCAAATTTTTCATGAAATGTGGAGGTAGGCTACTACCTTTTTAATGAATCTTTAAAAATGTACATGTATTGTTAGGCCTACATGAATACTTTACTTATTTAGTACCAAATGGACACCATCTCTGATACCATTACTGTACCATGGTGCTGCCACAGTGGGTCATAGGCTACCTATTTGAGACTAGCTATGTTGTGCTTCATTAAAGGTAGATGGATAGAAGTTAAATAGACTGTTATAGGGATTTTAAAATGTCCAAATATTTATGTGTCATGAGTTTTAGAAGTGACAGCACAATGACGTCACACAGCAAAAGAGGTCAAGAACCGCTGTAGATGTTAAAAAGTGGTGCTTGACTGACTTCTCAAAACACCTCATAACCAGCTTTTAAAAGAGTGTCTCTGAGACTCCAGTCTGAGAAATCATCAGCTTGTTAGTGTTAAAACTTGAACGTGTTTGGGAATGCCTTATTCCCATGCTTAATGTTTTTTTCCTGAGGACCTGAATTTCCATTGCGTGACAGTTGGCAGGTGTGATATGAAAGTTTTCTTTTTAGAACTAACCATTCCTTAGCTAACATAAAATTAACTTTTGTCAGTAAAGTGTCATTTAGAACACAGTTACTGGTGTATACATCCTTCTGGAGTAATGTGAGGTTGCTCTGTGGAATAATAATTAGATGGTTTCTTCAGAATAACTCTGAAAACACAGTTCACCTACAGTGTAACTATAGCCTTCCAGGCCTTCAGTATACTTCCAGAGTTTAAATTTAATTTAAAATAAAACTTAGTTTGTAAAAAGCAGCTTGGATAGGTTTCCAAAAATAATCAATGTATAAAAAGGAAGGTATATAAAACTGTGTCAGATTAGATATATAAGGTAACTGAAAGTTTGCCAGAAGTGAGCAACATCAATTTTGCAAATTAATTTAATACAAATTGGAAGGCAGATTGAAAGTTGCTTTTAGCCTCTCCCACCACATTCTAATAGGCTACTTACACCAGGAATTAATATTCATATTTATAATACTCAGGTTCAGAACAAGATAAACTAATTCAGCAGCATTTGTGACATGCTTGAATATCACAAAAATCTGGGTTACAGTGAAGCACTTACAATGGAAGTGAATGAGGCCAATCCGTAAATGTTAAAATACTCAGTATATGGCCACAAGACTTAATATGCAAATCGATATGATTTTAGTGTGATAAAATCATACCTTCTTAATAATTTTAAAGATCAGCAAGCCAAAAGTAGTGTTTGCACTCCTTCAGCAGAAGAAGTGTTCAGTGAAAGGAGGACTCTGTGTGTGTGTGTGTGACCGGAAATGCTGTAGGTGACGTCAGACGCTGGAGACTTGGCGGAAAAACTGAATGAACAACGAGGACAGCGAGGAAAATTTAGAAACTCTTCAGGAATACATCGACTGGTGCTTCGACGTTATAGTCATGAAGAAAAACCAAAATGCATGTTCTCCAGCCAAAAGCGAGACGCCGTCTTCCAAAAGAAGTCGCCCGGCAGACTCGCCTGAAACAACATCGCCGACGGGTAAAAGCTTTACCGACATCCTGGATTCAATCGACAAGCGGTTGTCCAGCTTCGACGCGAGGTTGTCCCTGGTCGAGATCCTGCACCGTGAATTTAAATCCCTGAGAAAATCACTGGAATTCAGCCAGCAGCAGGTGGAAACACTTGCTGCTGAAAACGCATCACTACGGGACTCGGTCAAATCTCTAACTGAAAATATGACCCATCTAAGTGAAGAAAATAAAAAAATAAAAGAGACTGTCATCGATCTCCAGGCCCGTAGCATGAGAGATAACCTGGTGTTTTCAGGCATCCCGGAATCTGCCGAAGAGGACCCAGAAGCTACGGTTAAAAACTTTATCAAGACATACCTGAAGCTTCCGGAAGACACCGTGGAAAACATCTGCTTCGAAAGAGTCCATCGGATGGGAGCGAAGAAACCTGGAGCCCCGAGGCCGCGTCCTATTGTGGCCAAATTCGGATACTTCAAGCAGAAAGAGCAGGTGAAGAGTCGCGGCAGGGAGCTGAAAGGAACAGACTTCGGCGTAAACGACCAGTTCCCCAAAGAAATCCTGGAGCGACGCAAAATTCTGTTCCCAATCCGACGCAGTCTCATCCAAAAGGGCTCCCGAGCTGTCATCGCTGTGGACCGGCTATACGTGGACGGACAGCTCTACCGCAACCTCCGTACCACTCCGTGGTTATATTAACACCACTCCAGATAAGAATCCATTATATTTATCTTTTTTTTTTCTCTCTTTCCTCGCTTGTTCTTCCATTTACCTCTAACTATTTATGTCATTTCGATAATTTGATACGATATCATAACAAACACGTACAGTCAGTCTCCGCAGCGTTTAAATGATTTTGCAATGTTTTCGTTTCTGTCAAGTTTTTACTTTCATCCCTCTATGCTTGCTTCTTTGTATGTCTTTCTTACTTACAACTCCTTTCACGGCACCGATCACCTGCTTTACTACACATATAAACACAACACCCTATATCACACATCTGCATGTCACAACCATGCACATATACACTCAGCATTAACGCAACCACTCAGACCTTATAACGCACACAGACATGAAGGACACACTCGCATACAAGCGCGTACACGCCCGCTCATATCTTATTCATTTGAGCATCACACGCAGCGAGCAGCATTAGCTACACACACACATCTATGGGTGCATTAAGGTTTGTCACATGGAATGTGAATGGAGCTGGCTCCAGAGAAAAGAAGTTAAAAATATTTAGCCAGCTTAAAAAACTACAAGCAGACGTTGTTTTATTACAAGAGACTCATAGATCTGCCACAGCTACAGATCAACTTAAAACAACTGAGTTTCCTAATGTGTTCTCAGCCTGCTATAATTCTAGGCAAAGGGGGGTAGCAATTTTAATACATAAAAATGTTAATTTCACAGTACTCAACACAGTTATAGATCCAGAAGGTAGATTTCTAATCATTAAATTATCTATATTTGACAAAAAGTTATGTATTGTTAGTATATATGGTCCAAATGTTGACGACCCCTCTTTCTTTCACGGTTTTTTTACCGCACTCTCTGAACAACTAGATTGTGCACTTGTTATTGGGGGAGACCTCAACTTTGGACTAAATAAAGAAATGGACAGGCTAAGTACAGCTGGAACTCAGCGCAATTGGGAATCCACAAATATAGTTAAACAGTACATGAGCGACTATGGACCTTGCGATGCATGGCGTTCTTTCCACACCAACAGTAGGGAATTTACTTTCTTCTTACATGTCCATCACTCTTACTCTCGTCTGGATTATTTCCTAGTCAGCAGGCAATACACCTGACAATTACATCCACGCTCTATGGTTTTGTCCACCTGTTCAGAGGTACTGGTACAGGATTTGTGAAGACTTATCAAAGTGTCTTAAATGCTCTATTCCAGCTTCTCCTTTAGTCTGCTTGTTGGGCGACCTAGATGGTGTCACTACAGAAGATAACACAATCCACATGGCTTTCACTGCCCTATGCATTGCTAAGAAGACTGTCCTCATGAACTGGAAAAATAAAAATAATCTTAATATCAACCAATATAGAGATTATTTGTGGGATTATATTAGCCTTGAAACAGCTTCTGCTGACACATTAGATCAATCTCTCTGGGCTCCTTTGATCAGCTCCATCACCTAGTGTGGGTGGGGGTCCCGATTCTGTCCGGCTGTGGTTTTTGTTGTTGGCGTGGGGTGGCAATATGGGCCTGGGGCATCTGGGGGTTCCCTGGGGGTGGGTGTCTTGGGGGGTTCGGCGCTGGGGCTGCGGCCTTGGCCTGGATGGGGTGTTGGTGACTCTTGGATGCTGTTTCTCTGGCGGCGGCATGCGGCGCTGCTGGGGATGCCTGTGCCGGCGGACGTAGGTTGCCAGCCTGGCGGCCGCACTGTTCCGGGGTTGGTCCAGGGGGGGGGGTTTGGGGATCTGGGGGCGCTCTGCCTCCGGGTTGGGGTTACGGCTGGGCCTGGGGGGCTTGGGTCCTGGTTGATGTGCCGCCGGGAGCATGGGTTGGTGCATGCGCTTGGGCCCGGCTCTGGTGTGGGGGTCTTCGATGCATCGGTGCCTCCGCAGGGGGGGAGGGGGGGTCCAATAGAGGCGGGGTTAACGGGCTTTACCTGGGTGTCTTATTGTCTTATGTAGTTTGGGAACTGACTGGATGATGGGGTGGGGTAGTTTTTCCTCTGCTGTGGGGTCTGGTGGGCCGCCCCGGGCTGCCATGGGCCCTGGTCTGGATGGGCCTGGGCCCCCCGCCCTGGGCAGATTTGGGGTAACGGGGGTGCCTATGGGGGTCAGTGGGGGAGCTGGCTCCAGAGGGGGGGGTATTTTGCCCCCTCTGATGCTTTCCTCCCCATCCCTAAGGCTTCACTTCTCCCGCTCCATCACACCAACACATAGGTAGGGTTTTGAGGTGCGGGTGCGTCGCTGGGATGCGGGGGAGGTGGTACTCCTCTGTCTCCTCGTGGCCGCCTGCATCTCAATTACACATTACAGCTTAGACATTCTCATTACTTACTGTCACATGACACATACATATAGGGCCTTGGGGGTGGGCACACTGAATGGCATCCGGAGGGCGGTCTGTTCATTCAGCCTTCCCTCTGGTGCCAGTGCCCACTTCTCAATTTTAAGTTGCACATAGACATTGAGGGCTCTAGGGAGGGGACGAGCTGACACAAGCTTGTGGAAGGTGCCCCTCCCCTGTTTTAAAGCACCCCTGTTTTAAAGCACCTTAGAACAACATACACCAACAATACATCTGAGCGGGTGGGGTGAAGCATGGGGTCTTTTTTTTATTATTTTCTCACACTCCTGTTCTCTGTTCTCTGTCTGGGGCCGGGGGCTGTGAGGATGAGCTGGCCGCCCGGTCGGGGTCTGGGCTGTTGATTTTCTCTGCTGCTGCGGGGACCGGGGTGGTCTTCCTGTCCCCACGCCGGAGCAAAGGGGGTTCAGCTCCGGGATCGGGCGCTGACTACCCCTCTGGGGGTGGTGGTGCCTGGACCTAGGAGTATAGAGTGCATATGGGGAGTGTGAGTGTGGGTACCTTGTCCATTTTTGTGTGTCTACATGTGGGGAGAGGGTGTGATTATTCGTTTGCGTGCATGAGGGTGGGAACATATGCTTGTGTATATGTGTGCTTGTCGTCTACGTCTATGTGTCAGGTCGGGCCTTAGACTCCACCTCACTCATCATCTTAGTCGACCCCCACCCCACCACCATGCCCTGCCGGTGGAGGATGCCGCCGGTGCGTTGGTGATTTCTCGCGCCGGGGCAGGATGCTCGGGCGAGCGCCGGCCCACTCTCGGCGGTCGATTGGCGGGGCCTGGCCCTACTGGCCTTGCTGGGCCCCGATTGTGGGGTGGGGGGCCTTTGGGTCTCCGGGCCCAGGGCCCGGTCCGCCCTGGTGTGGTCGGCTGCCGGTGGAGCCTGCGGGCTTGCCGCCACGGCACCCTGGGGCGTCTACACTGTGGCTGTCGGAGGTCCCACCTTCGGGCTCTCCTCTGCCCTTTTCTGGGTGGAGGCCGCGGTTGTCCCTGCGGTGGTTCTCCTGGGGGTCCCGTGCCCTGGGGGGCCTCCGGATGTTTGGGGCCCGGGTCTTTTCCGTGCCTGCTTCATGCCTTGCGGGATGGGGCTGTTGTTCCCCACACACACTATTAAACATTTACATGGAGGAACCTTATGAACACAAGCGCGCTCACACACACAGGTGTACACTCAAGCATTCACATTGGTATAAAAACAGGTGATCATAGACACACATTGTCTTGATCTACTGTTGCTTCAAAACTTATTTTGTAATATTAGTTATGTGTGCTGCTCAATAACATTTAACATTTAGAATTTATTGTGATTCATACAGATGTTGGTTGTTGCTGCAGTCTCTTTGATGTTGTGTCTTCGGTTGTTTTCTCTTTTTGTCAGCAGGTATCGAAGCAAATTGTCTTTTTTTTTTTTTTTTCCTCTCTCTCTCTATCCCCCATTCTCCTTTTCTCTCTCTCTCTCTCTCCCCCTTCTCTGTTGACTTTCCCCACAACCTTTTTTTTTTAATTTATTTATTTTTTTTTTTTTTTTTCCTTTCTTCTTTCTCTCTCTTGTTTTCTCTGTCCCCTGGTCTTGTCTGTCACAGTGTGGTTAAGTAAAAGGGTATATAAAATTAAATTAATTAATTAATATAAAAAAAAAAATAAAAAAAAGATAAAAAAAAATAAATAAATAAATAAATATATTTAATTAAAAAAAAAAAGAAAAAAAAAAGAAACAAGGCTGTGAATGATGATAGCATAGCCACGCATATGTACTGTCATGTGTTATCTGTGCTACTGACAGGCCAAAAAAAAAAAAAAAAAAAAAAAAAAAAAATCATACCTTCTTTTGTGTAAACTTATAAACAATTTGACTAATTTTTGCAACAATCGCAACATAACGCTATAACCACAAAATGACTGTAAACGGATTTAAACCGCTTTACAGCCCAAGTAATGCAAGTTTTAACTGTCAATTTTTAAAAGAATTGTGAATGCTTTTATAGAAATTTAAACTTTACATTTCTTTTTAAAGCTTCCAAAAATCAGTCTTTTGTAAATGCCTCACTGCAGCCTCTCTGTTTTTTTATTATTATTATTATTTTAATTTTCAGTCAAAAGGAGGGACAAATTTAAATTTTTGTGGTAACTAACATTATGCCTCTAATGCTGTTGATTAAATGTCTATTAAATATTGTTTTTGAATTGAGCTTTTCACACTTGAAACTAAACTCATTTTAACTATGGGTCAACATAAATGATCTTGTTCCAAGTTGCACTCGGTTCATACTTCACCTTTGGAGAATAATAAAATCCAACTAGTCAGGGTTTCGCAAAATCTGCACCTTATTTACATATTTACAAAACTAAAATAATTAATTGGACAATTGCAAGACAGAACCAGCATGCAACTTGATTTAGTAAGGAAGCTGTCACTTAAAGTGATTAATTTGACTAAACTCTTCCATTGCTGCACTTTACATATTTCCCTCAGATGTTGAAACTAAACCCAGTGCGTGAGTTTCTGTGACGGCATTCATGAAAGTGAGTGACTTCTGTGACGGCATATTTAAAAAGGCAGGCATCGTTTACCTTATGATTGGATGGTAAACAATTTGTGATGTTCTAGCAACACGTCTTTTGACACTGCATGCCTTTGGCCTGCAAAAAAGCTTCATAACCCAGAGTTTAACAGCAGAGGGTAATGTTAGGCTACTTAACCCAGGGTTAAAAAGAAATTAACCCAGAGTTAAGTGTTAATAAAATCCTTATTTTCACATACACACAAGCATTTTTAAAAGGTAAAGGAGAAGACAGAACCAGACATGGACACATTTTTGGTCTAACGTTGCACTTTAATCCTAACACTTATTGGCTGTTTGGCCCCCTCCCTTCTTTGCCCACCCCGTTCCCTCCCCATACAACAGGCACACAGAGAGCGATGAGTAACAGACAGTTCAACAGTTCTGACACAAAATCCGGATTCAAATCCAGAGCGGATTACAAATTCCATGAAGAGCTTCTGAGGTAAGAGCGAGACACACACCGACAGAGAGGAAAAAGGATCTTCGCACAAACGCAGATACAGAGTCGAAAGTGACCATCGTCATGGAGTTAACATCAAATGTCAAAAAGAGAAGCGGGTATGTGTTCTGAGAACAAAAGGAAAAGCATCTGCATGTTTCCTGACAAAATGTTATGGCAGAACTCTTTGGTTTCAACTCTTGAGGTTTTAGCATGAAAATCTTCCTTTGTTGACCTAATCAGTTACCTTTGGATTGAAGCTGTAGTAGCCGAAGGGAAACAAACAGGAAAAGCAATGACATGTTGCATTGGATATTAATTTGAACTCAGTCAAAATAACTGAACAAACTGTTCTAAGTTCTATTTGAATGCAGCTAATTCCATTTAAATGTGAAATTTACCTCTATTTGGCAATGCAAAACAACAGAACATACTGCGCACAATGACAACGATGCAGTCGTGGACATTCCTGCTGTAAATGGTTGAAGAACAGTTTTTCGTGTGCATTTCTACAAGAACGTCCATGCATTTGAGCACGTCTAGCATGTGAGAGGTCCCGCGGTAGAGGTTTAACTTTGGTATCATTCAGGGCCCTCTACGGCAGAGCCGTCCGCACACACCGACACACAGAGATATATTCAAAAAACAATAATCACATGAGCAACGTACACATAGATAAACCGATGTGAAAACAAAATCTGCCATAAACTGTTCTTCAAAACCGATCGTGTGCCAGATATTTGAACCGGACGTAGGATAGATAATCTGGGGAAATCTGTGAACCCTTATACTCACGCGAAAAAGACCCTCTCCTGAGCAACATCTCCTCTGCTCTCCTTTGTCAAATTCTTAAAGCTTTTTTCCCATCTATTTGGCATTTCTAATCAAACATGAGGTATATGCAGAAGCGTATCTCTCTCACTCTTTTTCCCTCATCCAACGCATCTTAAAAAAAACGAAGCAAAATCGAAACAAAAAGAAACAGTTTGAACGAGAGTTATACTTAAAATTAGCCCATAACTATACATTACATCAACTAAGTGTGAGAGATATAGTTTGGAAACTTGTCATCTCTCGAAAGCGGTGGACCAATTTTTTGAAAAGGTGCCCATAAAAACTTTTAGTAGCTAGTTTTGGTTTCAAAAACTGAAGTTTGTCATCAGTTAAACATTGACACTCGCTTTTTTCCTGAAGCTACCCCACATTTTCCCCAGTTTGGTTTTACGAAGATTAAAAAAAGACCGAATCGATAAATTAAAATGCTATAAATATACATAAATAAGCCAATAAATAAGATGAAGAGTTGGAAACATAAATCATTGATACACCCTCCCCTCACACAATAAATACAAATTTTCGAGGGGAAAAAAAATCAAAGAGAGACAGTTTAAAGCTTTTGGTCTAAAATCAAGTCATCATCATCATCATCATCATCAACATTTCATAAGGACTATTTTTATCACAGCCTTTTTTCTTTTTTTTTTACACATTAGCAATAGTAAGCAGTTGAACATAGATTTTTTTTCCTACAAAATCTATCAAAGCACTAACAGGTACATTCCCTCTAGAAGTGTCCAGTTTCTTTGAAACCCCCATCCCACCCCGTCCCACCCACCTCTACATTTCTCGTTTGTCTGCGTCTAAGATCACATAGTCAAAAACAGTTTCACCGACACGCCGGGCGAAAGTTACGTTACGTTAGCCTATCGGTCGTGTTTCGGTTTGGTTTCCATGCTGGAGATGAGCTTCCACATTCACACAAGTCTCCCTATCTCTCCTTGAAGAGACCTAGCACCAATACGGTCTTTCTCCACGCGTTGTGCATTGGTTAGGTTGCTATTTGGTGTCAAAAAAGAAATATGTTTTCGCTTTTGGTATGTCTTCAGTTTTGGCTTATCGTTTCACAACATTCGCAATCGAAGCAAAACTTGGAAGCTACATGTTCACAGTATTGTTTCAAACCGCCTTATGAGGGAGCCCCCTCCCCGGCATGATCAATTCAAAATGACGAAACACACGAAATATGAAAATAGGCAATACGTCACCCCATTATCCCAAAAATATAAAGCAATGAGACGAGTCATACAGCATAAACAGACAGACCAAGAGGAAAAAGCAATAAAACAAAATATATATGTATATATATATATTCTGAAGTTCAGTTCGATGATAAATATTCTCCCGTCCAGGAAGGAGAGTGAAAGCATCGACTAAACAGAAAGAAGGAGGGAGGAGGTGAAGGAATGATCTTCTGGTCGAAGCCACGCCGAGTCTTTTTTCACGAGTCTTGCTACTCTAAAAACCTCCTCCTCGTGCACCTCCTGTGGTCCACTCCTAGTATTTGGTTTCATTCCAGTGAGTAAAGTTCAGTTTTAGTCCATTGGTTTTGGTTTGGTTTCATTTTTGGTTTAATCCGTGAGTTAAAAAAAAAAAAAAAAAAAGCGGCAACATCACATGTCTCTCCTCAGCATCTCAGTTGTTGGATTTCCCCCTGCGAGTTTCCTCGGATCCTCTTCAGTCACTGCTCCTCTTGCTTTTCTTCGTTTGGCCAGCGTTTTTTGTCCGAGGCGCAGGAGAGGGGTCTAGAGAGGATGGAGGGCAGGGGTTTGGGGGCTCGGGGGGATTCGTTTTTAAATTTCTTCTTGTGTATATGTTTTTTTTTTTTGACATGTCTGAGGTCTTGTCATCTGAGCACTTTTCAGCTGACACAAAAGGCCAGACAAACGCTTTGGTATCCAAGTGAGTTGAGGATTGAGGCATGGATGCGCTTCCAGCAGATGATCAGTGATGGAAAGGGAATCGAGGATGTGTCACAGTAAGCATCTGTGTGTGTGCGTGTGTGTGTAATACTGTTGAAAGTAGAGAAAAATCCCTCTAAATTCGTTTGGCGTCGTGTTTTTCATTGTAAGTTTGACAGGAAAAAATGCTGAAAATGTCATGGATCAAAAATGAAAATGGAATGAAAAGAATGAGAAAATCTAAATACATGGTAGCAGAGGTAGATTGAGAAATACATTTACAAAAAGTTGAAATTATAAGGGGTGCATGGAAAAATGGTATTTGGTGTTGTGTAGAGTTAATCTGATCCTGGATAAGTCAGGTTTCAAAGTCTTAGGTAAAGCTTTTCTCTCCGATTTTTGGTTTTGGTTTTTGGTATTTTGGTTTTGGCATTTTTTGTCTTGTGAGTCTTTCCATTCTTCCTCCATGTGTTTATTTTTTGGTTTCTCTTCTCTACCGTCCAGTGACACTTGTCAAATGTCCTTCCTTTGTTCCATTCGTTGCCACCCGTTTTCCTTTTTCCTTGTTGTTTCTTCGCAAAGTTTTTTGGCTCTCGACCCTGCCCTCAAATTCATCTGTTCGTGTAGGTTTGTCTTTTTCCATTTGGAAAGGAATAAATGTACATTCTCAAAGTAGCTCCTTCGAAGCCACCTCTCCACGCTGTGTAGGTAAATTTTTTGGTTTAAACAGTCCCCCGTTATCCTGTTCTCTCCTTATCCCTGTTCTCTTCTGCTCATTTCTCTGTATTTTTGGCATTAAAAGACGTAATGAGAGAGAGAGAGCACAAGAGAGAAATGGAGGGAGTGAGAGATGGCTTTGGTTGAAAAGGCGAGTCTTGTCTGTCTTCTTTCTTCCGCCCCTCTTACTCCCTTCAAGTGCAGCAGGTTGGTGTGGGCGTCACTCAGCCATGGCTCCGCCCAGAGGGGGCGGCGAGGCGTCACCTAACGAGCAGAAGGAGGCGGGGCTTGAGCAGGGGGAGACGGAGCAGGAGTCTGGGCTTGTGCCGCTGGCGCCAGGAGGCGGAGAAGCCCTGGGGGTGCCGACCAGACCCATGCCTGCGCTCCTCGCCAGGGGCAGTAAAGTGGGGCGGTTTAGGAAGAGGGACTGATGAAATCCAGCTCCTGGACCTCCAGCTCCACCCAGGAACATTTGACCGCTGCCCTCAAGAGCGGAAATGGACATCTGGCCACCACTGGCAGCCAGGGCTGTGAAACAGATGAGAGAAGAGAGGGAAAGAGAGAGATTTATACATTTAGGTCATATAAAACATATACACTCTCACCAAAATCTTACAATGGCTGTTTGATGCCCCTTTTCCACCAAAAGGGTGCTGGTGCTTGGAAACAGCTATTTTTCTACTAATTGAGAGTTGAAAAAAGACTAATTGAAGAGTCTTATTAGCTTTTAGAATGTATTTTAACATTTAAAGTAATTGCATTAAGTACCTTTATGCCATCATGTCAGCTTTCGTGTAATTAAATTCTAAAAATATATGCACAACAATTTAAAAGATTAAAAAAAATATTTTCAAAAGAAGTTTCTTTTGCTCACCAAGGCTGCATTTATTTGATCAAAAATACAGTAAAAAACAGTAATATTGTGAAATATTATTACAATTTCAAATTGCTGTTTTCTATTTGAATATATTTTAAAATGTAATTTATTCCTGTGATGCGCAGCTGAATTTTCAGCATCATTACTCCAGTCTTTAGTGTCACATGACCCTTTAGAAATCATTCTAATATGCTGATTTGCTGCTCAAGAATCATTTCTTATTATCAAATGTTGCTTAATATTTTTGAGAAAAAAACATTTAATCATTATTTCATAATTATAAAAGAAAAGAACAACATTTATTTGAAATATAAGTCTTTTGTAACATTATAAATGTCTTTACTGTCATTTCCATTTAATCCATTTAATGCATCCTTGCTGAATAAAAGTATTGTTTTGTTATATTGTTTTTGCAACAAAAAAAAGTTAATAATACTTAATAGTATTCAATAATATTATTCACAGCTTTCAATTCACATATATGATTTTTATTAATATTTAACATTTTTCAAATTTGTTATACCATTTTGTAAATATATATATATAAAAAACAGCATTCGTAGATTTCAGTTAACACAAGATTTTTATGAATGAAATTTAATTATGTATTCATATTTATTATAAATATAAATAAAATGCAAATGTTTAAGATATATATATATACTGTATATATATATATATGTGTATGTATGTATGTATGTATGTATATATATATATATATATATATATATATATATATATATATATGTGTGTATGTATATATATATACAGTATATATATATATGCATCGCCTCCAGCACTGTGTTGGTGGCAAAGGGTTTTAAGTGGTTAGGATGAAAGTTCAATGATGAGTTCAATAACAAGGGCCTAGAAATGGCAGGTGCTTTTGAAAAAGACAGACAAGGTACACAAACACAGTTCTTCTCACACACACACGCAGACACACACACATCAGTAGTGAGGATGAAGATGTGATGAATATGCGGTGGGAGTACAGCGGAAGGCTCTTTGATGATGAATGATGGGAAGGTTTCCCTCATGTTATTCTAACTGATCTCTATATATGTTCTCCTGCTCCATATATTTCTATCAAAACACTTTCATGCAACCATCTTTTTCTCCAAGCCTTTTTTATCTCGTCCTCTTCACTATGACAAACCTTGCATTGTGGCCAGAGGGTTGCTGCTGATGAGGGCCTGGTTCATTCCTGTGCTTACACCCATCATTGTGTTCCTGTAACGTGTGTGGTGTCATTTACACGTGCCCACAAACACACGCCATTCATACATGCAGAGAGAAGCAAGCATTTTTAGTGACATTTCAAGAGCAACCGCGTTTATTGTGGAGTTTGTGTTCATTTCACATGCTGGAAAGACTTACATGAGCCAGACAAAAAGAAAACTCAAGAACAAGAAATTCAGCATGCGGTTTAGGTTGAAATCGACAGGTTTGGAACTCAACTGAGAACAGAGATAGCATTGAGAAAACAGGTATTGATAAGACTACAGCAAAGCTGTAATTATTTCAGTTCAGAATGCTTAGTCTTAATGAAAGTTGCTGACAGAAATACACTCTGTTGTAATCACAGGCTTCATGAACTCTTAATTTTTCATGAAAAATTTATGACCACAACAGTTTGCAAAATGCAGAACACTGGATGCCGGATTTATGCAAATATTCTTGCACATCAGAGGTATCATAAATAATAACAAATGAACATTCACAATATTTTATGATTCAGATATAGTTAATTGATTGAAACAACCTAAACAAAGATTTTTTGGTACTGTATATTATTATTATTAAACATATTTGTAACAATTCTGTTCTAAGATTATTTACATTATGTAACATTAGATTTTGTACATTTGTGCAAATTTCCAAACGTGGTTTCAAACGTTAAAGTATAATAAACAAGAAAAATTAACATTCATAATATTGTATCGCTCAATATGTTAGATGTAAACAAATATTGCTCGGGTTAATTGATTGTTTATTAATAATAATAGTCTTTATTACTTTTATTATTAATTACATTTGGAGCAGTCCTGGTCTAAAATCATTTACATTATGTACAGTATTGGATACAGAATTTGTACAAATATTTTTTCAAATGTCAAAATATAATAAACAAGAATATACTAATATTCATTAGGGCTGGGTATCGTTCAAAAATTTCCGATATCGATACCGATACCTTGAGTTCGATACCGGCTCCTGAACGATACTTTTTTCGATACCAATTTTATAAAATCAGTTTTAACAAGATATACATTATCTTAAAAATCTTTGGTTTTATTTTTTTCAGCTTGTTGACATTTATACAGACTCAAAGACTCATCTCCTGAGCCACTGCACAAAGGAACAAAATATATCCAACACAATAAATCAGTGCAAATAATTTTAATAAAGTTCAAATAGTTTTCAGTTACACATCTTTTAGGCTACATTTACACTAGTGCGTGTTCGTTTTAAAACGCATAGCTCAGACAGAATCATCATTTCTATTCATTTATTCTAGGTTAAAGACTTCAAGAAATTGAAAATCTTTATCCACTTTCATGAGTGGGTTTTATTTTCTTTCACCATATTGTTATTAAATTCTGGTGTAGTATGTCTAATTATTTGAATGCATAAAAACTACTTGGTTTATTCAAATTTATTCTTAAAATAGCCTTATGAAATGTTTTATTTTTCCTCAGAAATTCTGTGTTCTGTATCTGGTTTTCAAATGAAGGCATAAAACATAAATTTCATTTATCTTTTAAATTATTGAAAATCAAACTTTATAAATTTTACTATTAAAATTAAAACATGGAAGAAATGTTGTGTGATCATTACTTTAGAAAAAAAATAGAGTTTTAATAGTAGCCTAGTAGTAGCAGTATGTACACTCTGCTGAACAATATTAATGTATTTATGCCGCACTGCCTTCCAAATTAAACCCAACTTTTATTTTGACGGGTTGCCATGAATATCTTACAGTTCTGTGTGTGTATATGATATGACGCTAGTTTAACTCAAATCAAATGGTAAAATGCTCATGAAGTGACTCTCATAGCAGTTTTGGAGGTGTTGTTCATGTGTTTATGGCCTCATTTAGTGAGACGGCAGACCGCGAGCGTGCTTCAGTCTGTGTGTAGTAAACGAAACCGCGCGATATAGAGAGCAGACTGATCCGTGCGCTTTTGAATCACTCTTGCGGATGTCAAACACTGATCAATCTGCGCCGTGTCGCTTCTAGTTGAACACACCTAGTGCTGCAGGCTGGCTCACTGACGTTGATGAGATTAACCCCTTAGGTATTGAAATTTGGTACCGAAGGACCAGACTTTTTCGATACTCGGTGGTATCGAGGCAATTCGGTCGGTGCCTAAAAAGTATCGAACTCGATACCCAGCCCTAATATTCATTATACATTACTCAATATATTACTTTCTTAGCTGATTAAAACAAATCTAAACAAATAATTGATAAAATTATTATGTATTTACTTATTTAACCGTCTTGGTCTAAAATCATTTACATTACGTATAACATTGGATTCTGAATTTGTTTAAATTTGCAAATATTTTTTTCAAATGTCAAAGTATAATAAATATAAATAAACTAACATTTTATATATATATATATATATCATTCAATATATTACTTTCTTAGTTGACTAAAACAACCAAAATTAATAATTTATTTAATAATAATCATCTTCATTATTAATATTAATATTATCATAATAACACACTTAGAATAATTTATAATAATGTATTATTTACTATTTACTTATTATTATTTTCAATTTTAAAAAGTTTTTCATCATTACTGTAAATACAGCAACAAAAGAGCATTTTCCTGCCCTAAACAGATGAGGCAGCTTCTCACCCTGTGTTCAGGCCAGGGCTGCTGAGACTGGGCGGAGTGGGGCTGACTGTGCTGAGAGGAGGCGGAGTCATGGAGGAAGGGGCGGAGCTCATTGCTGCATGTCCACTGGGGTTGAGAGGGCAGGCCACAGAAGGTGTGGGACTGACGGCTAGATTCAAGAGGAAGGATTCAGTGTCTGTACTTATAACCACAGATTTGAAGTGTACAAATTTACTTACCTGTTGTGCTGAGACTGGTAGCGGCCTGAGCCAGTCCCTGACTGGACATCTACAGGAAAAAGGAATAAGACTCTAATTACCAAACATACTTCTCCTCATGATGGTCTTTAATATTTTCCTTTACTTCCAAAGGTCCAATTATCATTTTCTGGTGGAACATTATTCAAACACGTCATGACCAGACATGTTTCCTCGGTACAGCATTTTGCGCCTATTCTCACCATGCAAACAACATTTGAACACAGCCGTCTGCAGAAACGGCTTTGGGCCAGATCAGTGGCTAAAGCCGTGAGTGGGTGTACCATGTGCGGGCTGTAGCAGGGCGGTTTGTGCGTCGGCGCTGGAGGCTGATTGGGCAGAGGAGGGGTGGCGCTGCTGGGGTTTATACGCTTCTCTTTCTGCCGCCGGTTGCAGAACCAGACTCGGATGACCTCTTTCTCCATGCTGAGCTGCTCGGCCATCAGCAGGATTTCTTCAGAGGTAGGCTTCTGGTTCTGGGGGTGAGACGAGGCGCATGAGTACATGACATATGACAAAAACACTTGGACCAAGACCAGGTTTCAGCCCGAAACTATTTCATGTTGATGCATGAAATGCTAAATGCATGACATAAATCAAAGAAGCAGTTGAGCAACTGGTACTCAAAAATGCATGTAAATACAGATTTGCTGAACCCTTAACACTAGAACCACCACGGGGTAAATTTTACCGGTGGCTGTTTTTCAAATGTACTTAACAGATTTTCTATGAAACATTCAAGTCTCCCAGTCATTGGACCTCATTCATGAAACACGAGCAGAATGAATTTTTGTGTAAATCGTTCGTAAAGCTGTTCTGACATAAATTTTCGGATTCATGAAAGTGTTTGTATTTTCAAAATGTTAGTTGGTACGACAGAAATGTACGCCTGCTCCCTACCACGTGCAAATGGTGCGTAAAACGTTCTGTGTTCTTTTTGGCAAACTGATGACAGAATTTTGAAGCACTGCCATCTTAATATTTTACAAGGTCGTTTGCTCTGTCTTTTTTTTTTTTTTAGCTGAGAGTTGATAACTGTTTAGCTTTGGGTAAAACGCAGCGCTTGTCACTGTCACTTTTACCCAGCTGTCCAATCAATGGAGGAGGGGCGGGACGAATATCTACAATCAATCATCCTACTTGTACAACAACTGAACAACAATAGAGAAGTTAATATTGCTGGTTACTGCATTTTTATATTCAGTAATATTCTTCAAAATGAGATACTGGTAATTAGGGATGGGTATCGTTAAGGTTTTAACGGTATTACTACTCTTATCGATACTGCTTATCGGTCCGGTACTTTAACGGTATTCTTATCGGTACTTTTTGTTATACTGTATATATATATACTGTATATATATATATATATATATATTATAACAAATTAGGAGCTGAATTAACATTACTTTATATTCTGAAATGTAAAATAAATATTTAATTAAATTAATATAAAACATCAATTTGTAAATGCACCAGTGTGCAGGCATTTTTAGTGTTTTATATACATAAGATACAGTAAGAATATTAACAAAGAAACAAAGTAAAAACAAACTGACAAATACAATAAAACAAATATACAAATTAAATGAAATAAACAGTGCTTTAATTTTTCCATGAAGGTCTACTAACATTACTGTTCAGGCAAGTAATAGCCTACAAAAGAAATCTAAAAGTAATCAAATGTAAATGCACACTGCATAGTTTTCACTGTATGTATTGATAGATTAATGCTTATTAAAGCTATAACGTTATTCAGATTAAGAGCTGTGGGGCATTTTTTTCTTTGATTAACATTGAAGCGCCAGTCTGTCACTTTAAGGCAATATATTGACACACATCGGATTTTCTCCGAACAGTTCTGGTCCACTTAAGACAAACTGTTTAAGTGAATACTCTCGTAGCTGGCCATTGTGACATATTTTTGTGTGTATTTGATCGTTTGGACGCGCCCGAAGCTCAAACTGTAATCTGCTTGTCCGTTTTGGAGCGCGCTGCGCAGGCACGCACGCACACACATTTCAGCCTGGGGAGCAGCGTCTCTTGTGCAGATTGTACTTTCAACGTTTTATTATCAAACATGTCCCGCAATTTAGCAACAGTAAAGACGGCATTTTACAACAATCACCGATTGAGCTGATTCAGACTTTAAGTTTTGTTTAGGGAATGCGCGCCGCTGTAAAGGGATGGAAGTTGTGCTAGAAGAAACGCGGCTATAATCCTTAGAAGCCAAAATCAAAAATAAATAAATAAACTTAGCTTAATATAACAGCCACAGGCATAAAGTGCATATGTTTTAATAGTTAGTTCTCTATTCTATCATAATTAAACAGGGCTTTCATGTTGCGCGTGCTGAAGCTCCTCCACGTGAGCGCGATCTTGCTTCTGAATTACGAATAGCAAAAATGCATCATAGACAAATGTTTGAATATTATTGCATATAAAACAGCTGGCAACTCTGGTGAGATAGAATTTGCAAGATAATGTGTATATGTAGCAACAATAAATGTGTGTTTTCATAATTTCTCCAGTACCGACAGCAGAACCGATAACGTCAGAGCTTATCGATACTCCGGTCTTTCATAATTTAGCCCCGAGACCGATTAAATACCGAGTTTCGGTACCCATCCCTACTGGTAATACGTTACTGCCATGGATATTCCACATCATAGCAACCAAATCGACAGCTGGAAAAACGCTGTGCCACCAAAGCATTCTCAAGCGCCACCAGCTGGCCGTTTTCAGAAGAGCGCCTGACATTTTTTCAGCTGGCTAAAAACGCTTTGGTGGACACATGTTATTGAATATTTATTGTTAGGCATATGGCCTATTAGTCTTCTTAGCATTTATGCAATATACTGGAGCCAAACCTGAGAAAGTAGACCAGAATATTCCACTGCGTTCCTGGACACGCAACTTGCGTAGCTGTAATCATAGGCGGGGATTATGCTAATTGTGAATGAGCGTGCATGAGCGCCCTATTTACGAATGATTGGAATTCATTAACATACACGTTTAACGATCAAATCTGATGTTTACAAAGCGTTTGTGAATCCGTAGGAGAGTTTTCGGGAAGGTCCGTTTTACGCGCAAATTACACAGAATTTACTCCTATATTTATGAATGTTTCTTGAATGAGGCCCATTGACTTTTTACTAAAATTGTGTGATTTACAATACCCTGTTGTTAAAAATTGTTTAGATAAAACCAGATAAAAAAAACAGGGCATTTATACCTATAAGCGCCGCGCGGGTCAAATTTACCCACTATAGACCTTTTACCTGAGTAACCGATGAGCGCCGCCATGACGGATTCTAACTTACGTTTGGGTGCTCTCGTGTTCCGGTCTCCATAGAAATCCGTTAAGACGGGGGAAAAAAAGATAGACTGAACTGAAACTTTTTCAATATACTGTAACTAAATATAAAAATGTGCTGAGGGTTAAGCTGTGCTGTTGTAGGCTGCCACAGTAATGGCAATAAGCTAAGGAATTCCTTTAAAGTACTTGTTTTGCGTATTAGAAAATCTGTCATGTCCGGCGCTGTATACATGGCTTGCAGCACTTATTAAAGTTAAAATACCGAGTGTTAAATAATAAAATATGATAAAATAATGTTTGCTCTTATCATTCTCTGGACAAAATCCCGTGAAGTTCGCCCCGATCGGGAGCTGTATGTGCGCTGATCTGTTTTCAATGCAGATAACCTCACATCGCTTCATGTCATCTTCCACTCATTAAACTATGACAGGTCCTTTACTGCAAAAAGTCGGTCATTGCCACACTCTAAAGTGATTAAACAATGGCGCCACATGATTCTTAACATCATTTTCACGTTATATTATCGGCTCGGAAAATATGTAAATGTGACTAGAAACCGGAAATGTAAAGCACCGTTCTAGTCAGGCGAGACTTTTCTTGCCGCTTATGTTTTTAACATTGTACATTGCTAGGCAACACCTTTCACTCACAGAATTAGAGGTTATCATTTTCATAAATAGAGACAAAATGAGAAAAAGAAGGCGATTTATGGATGCTGAAGAGGTATAAGAAGCACTAAATACCATGAGTGATGGAGAAAATTTGGATTAATTATTTCATTTTTGTTTTGCCATTTCTATCGTTTATTGTTCGCTTCTGCCCGTTTCCTGAAGAAGAAAAAAAATCTGATCTATGATGAATAAAACCATTTTTTAAAAATATATTACCCAAAGTTTATTGGTGTTGTTCTCTCATTCAAATTATAAATGATATAACTAAACAAATTAATAATTAATTAGGTGAAGCTGTGCGCTTGAATTTGTCATCGCATCATGCAGTGTGGTGAATTATTATTGCTCATTATTGTCTATTGGCTATTTTAGTAATTTAAATAACATAGGTTAATATATTATCTAATATGATTATCTTATCATATCTTAATATATTAACTAATGACATTGTGCATAATTATTATAATATATATTATGATACTTTGGAATATTATTTTATTATTTGCATTCATTTATTTTATCCAAATTAACTTATATTATATTATATTACATATTATATTCTGGAATTATATTTTATTATTTTATATGATGTATTGCTATATTTTGGGATTATATTTTATTATTATTTTATACAAATAGACCTTAAAATGAACAACATTACAAGCAGTTTGTAATAAGATATAATAAACATTATCATCGTTATTACTATATTATATATCATTGTTTTTTATTATTTTGTAATTTATTTATAATATAATATTATGCTCTTTTTTATTTGTTCTTTTTCCTTAATTGGGAACCACTGTCAAATCACTACACTTTCCAAAGAGAGCCTTCTGGAACAGTTAAGTAAATTGATATTATTTGTTTAATGCATATAATTTAATGTCTAATGCGTAAAAAATGGTTGAGTAATACTTCTACAATCATGCCAGATGTATAAGGGTTTAATGTGGTGACATAATTCTTATACTGTATGTTGCAATAAATTAGTTTGCGGCAGACTTCTGATTCTCCAGAGAAAAAAAAAAAAAAAAAAAAAAAAGTCATCAGCATTTTCAAAAACCAATATATTATTTTTTATCATGAGACAGCAAGAAAGAGGTCATTTCTGAAGCTGAGGTGTGCTGTACAGAATGCTCCAAGTCATGTGAACCAAATACAATTTCTGTGGAAAGAAAATGAAAATCTTGCTACATGTGTTGATGTGTGCGTCTAACCGAGATGAAGTTGCGCTCCAGGGCTATGCGGACGTTGGTCTCGATGCTGGTGCGTTTCTTTCGGCGGCGTCCAGGCAAGCCTTCGAAGCCCAGCAGAGGTGAGGACAGCGAGCTGGGGCTCGGCAGCATGTTGTCTATCGCCATGGTTTCTGTTACACAAAAACACACAAACACACTGTAACATGAATCACAGGGAACGCTATTGTGAAACAGCAAAAGAAAAAACTAGGGGTGTCCCCGACTAAGGATTTTCATAGTCGAATCGGAATTTTCGAATCTTGCCAATAGTCGAATCATATGTTTGGGGGCGTGGTCAAAATACATTACCACGAGTCAGACACAGTCATAATTACTGACTTAACACACAGGGAAAATGTGTAACTGACGCCAGATACAAATGGGGTAAATAATGTTTTATGTTTTGATTAAAAGATTAAAAATATTTTTTTACAATAGTGCTCTCATTATAACGTTATGTAGCCTATATGACAGACAGTTATTAATGTTCTGCATTTCTGTTTTGAGCTGCGCGTGCTGAAAATGACCAGAATGAAGCATATGATAGCAGGGTTTTAATCAATGGGATTTAACTCATTTATCTCATATAGAATACGCTTCGTTATTTATACAACATAACGTTAATATTTACGACTTATAGGCTATCTGCACAAAATGCCCTGAATGCATGAACGTGTCTGCGCGGCTCTGAATGAACTCCTTTTATGGACGTGTTCTTCACGCAACAACGTGCAGAAACACTACAACTAAACTCTAAAAATTCACAGCGTTTTATTATAATAGTGTTCTCGTTATAACGTTATGCATATGACAGTTATTAATGTTCTGCATTTCTGTTTTGAGCTGCGCTCTGAAGATGACCAGTAGAATGAAGCATTTGATAGCAGGTTTTTAATCAATGGGATTTAACTCATCATTTATCTCATATAGAATACGCTTCGTTATTTATACAACATAACGTTATATTACGACTTATAGGCTATCTGCACAAAATGCCCCGAATGCAGAAGTGAACGTGTCTGCGCGGCTCTGAATGAAGTCCTTTTGTGGACGTGTTCTTCACGCAACAATATGCAGAAACACTACAACTAAACTCTAAAAATTCACAGCGTTTTATTATAATAGTGTTCTCATTATAATGTTATGTATATGACAGTCCCAGTCATAGTTATTAATATTCTGCATTGTTGTTTGTCCTGCTCGCGCTGCACGCTGAAGAGATAATCACATAGTACAATGAAACGCTTACTGCAGCTCAACTCAACCAAATGCATCTTATATGAGAT
Organism: Aspiorhynchus laticeps; assembly: GCA_023376895.1. Lineage (NCBI taxonomy): Eukaryota > Metazoa > Chordata > Actinopteri > Cypriniformes > Cyprinidae > Aspiorhynchus > Aspiorhynchus laticeps. Next base: position 45,593,603 of record CM041793.1, read on the forward strand.
AAAGAATATATACACGATTAGTGTTGTCACGGTACCAAAATTTCAGTATTCGGTACCAATACCAGTGAAAATCCACGGTTCTCGGTACCAATTTCGGTACCAAAGCAAAACACAAAAATATGCTAATTAAAAAACTCTTTTTTATTAATAAAGTTAAACAAAAATAAACTGCACAAAAACCAATGCCATTCTTTATGCTTATTTAAAATTATTTCAAGTTTTTCCACAAGTAATAAAAGTATGAAAAAAGTAAACAAGTTCCACCCAAAAGTTTTTGTCATATTTCTGCTTCTGCTGAAAAACAACTGTAAACTGTCTGTTTTAGGGTTTGCTGGTGCTTCATGATCTTCCTGCAGCTGTAAAAGGAAAATATAATATTAGTAAAGCAGTGGGCTGAATCTGACCAAATGTAACATTAGATCATTGACTCCAGCTAAAATATAACATTTCAGTAAATAACAAACCTCAGCTTTTATAATACATTTAGATAAGATTACATATATTTTAAGACAAGTGTATATCAAATAGAAGGAAACTGTAGTATTAAAAACACTTTACAATAAGATTCCATTTTTTAGATAACATGATCTATCAAATAAACAACAGTTATATATTGCAATTCTTCTTCTTAGGGTTAATTTCAAAATGTACAAATACAAACCCGATTCCAAAAAAGTTGGGACACTGTACAAATTGTGAATAAAAAAGGAATGCAATAATTTACAAATCTCATAAACTTATATTTTATTCACAATAGAATATAGATAACATATCAAATGTTGAAAGTGAGACATTTTGAAATGTCATGCCAAATATTGGCTCATTTTGGATTTCATGAGAGCTACACATTCCAAAAAAGTTGGGACAGGTAGCAATAAGAGGCCGGAAAAGTTAAATGTACATATAAGGAACAGCTGGAGGACCAATTTGCAACTTATTAGGTCAATTGGCAACATGATTGGGTATAAAAAGAGCCTCTCAGAGTGGCAGTGTCTCTCATAAGTCAAGATGGGAAGAGGATCACCAATTCCCCCAATGCTGCGGCGAAAAATAGTGGAGCAATAGTGGAGAAAACCATACTGGATGCCCGTGATCTTCGGGCCCTTAGACGGCACTGCATCACATACAGGAATGCTACTGTAATGGAAATCACAACATGGGCTCAGGAATACTTCCAGAAAACATTGTCGGTGAACACAATCCACCGTGCCATTCGCCGTTGCCGGCTAAAACTCTATAGGTCAAAAAAGAAGCCATATCTAAACATGATCCAGAAGCGCAGGCGTTTTCTCTGGGCCAAGGCTCATTTAAAATGGACTGTGGCAAAGTGGAAAACTGTTCTGTGGTCAGACGAATCAAAATTTGAAGTTCTTTTTGGAAAACTGGGACGCCATGTCATCCGGAATAAAGAGGACAAGGACAACCCAAGTTGTTATCAGCGCTCAGTTCAGAAGCCTGCATCTCTGATGGTATGGGGTTGCATGAGTGCGTGTGGCATGGGCAGCTTACACATCTGGAAAGGCACCATCAATGCTGAAAGGTATATCCAAGTTCTAGAACAACATATGCTCCCATCCAGACGTCGTCTCTTTCAGGGAAGACCTTGCATTTTCCAACATGACAATGCCAGACCACATACTGCATCAATTACAACATCATGGCTGCGTAGAAGAAGAATCCGGGTACTGAAATGGCCAGCCTGCAGTCCAGATCTTTCACCCATAGAAAACATTTGGCGCATCATAAAGAGGAAGATGCGACAAAGAAGACCTAAGACAGTTGAGCAACTAGAAGCCTGTATTAGACAAGAATGGGACAACATTCCTATTCCTAAACTTGAGCAACTTGTCTCCTCAGTCCCCAGACGTTTGCAGACTGTTATAAAAATAAGAGGGGATGCCACACAGTGGTAAACATGGCCTTGTCCCAACTTTTTTGAGATGTGTTGATGCCATGAAATTTAAAATCAACTTATTTTTCCCTTAAAATTATACATTTTCTCAGTTTAAACATTTGATATGTCATCTATGTTGTATTCTGAATAAAATATTGAAATTTGAAACTTCCACATCATTGCATTCTGTTTTTATTCACAATTTGTACAGTGTCCCAACTTTTTTGGAATCGGGTTTGTACATAAAATCAATCAATCAATCAAAGTTCAATCTGTTAAAATTATTTAATGCACAATGAACAAACATGAACGATCAAGTGTTTGTATTAAATAACATTAATTAATGTTGTAAAAATATATTGTTCACTCACTGTAAGTTGATGATAAGTTCACTCACTGTAAGTTGATGGTAAGTTAATAATAACATGAAGTCATTGTAAAGTCTATACAGGAGATCAAATTTGACTGTATTCATTTAATACAAACGGTGTACATATTTAATTTTTAAGGGCTTTTAAACCTGCTAGTTATCCAGCCAAGAATAACAACTAGCAAAAAAAAAAAAGAAAAAAAAAAAAAGGCCAGAACAGTTTTTTTCTGACGGACTGATATGACATAAACACTGTTAACTGTTTTTACATTCTCCAACACGCATATTTTAGATTTAAAAGCCTCTGGTGTGTAACAATAGTAAATACCATCATGTCCTCCTGTTGTTTTTATCCTAATAAAAGTTATAGGCGCATTAAGTAGTTAATAAAGAAACTTAATTCTAATGCTCATTATATTAGCGTTAGCCGCGCTTATGCTAAGGATTAACTCCGCTATAACGGCAATGTTTATTTTAATCAGACATTCAAATTAAAATATGGAATAATATTCATAAAAGAATATCTAAATATTAAATTGAAACTTACCTTCTTGAACGCTTTCATTTGATCCGGGTGTCAGTCTTTAAAATGTTGTTAGTTTGATGCATTTCCTCCTCTTGATGTTGCCCTGTCTCAGTGCTTTTATGAAGAGAGCGCATCTGCGCACCTCTCAGATCGCGCAGCAAGAACCGGGTTGACAGAAACCTGGTACCGTGACGTTTTCATTTTTTTAGTACCGACTTGATACCGAAGTACTGGGTCTTTTGACAACACTATACACGATATACATATAAACCAGCTGAAATGTTTTGAAATCACTTGTGACCTAACTGATCGCAAAAATCCAGTCTTTCACTCTGCCTGTGCCAGTTTGAATCTTGTTAAAGATTTAAATCCCTGCCGCTTTTCTGTCGTCACAGATCATTAAAAGTGAAACTTACATCTATAGGGGGGGTGGTTGGATTTATTCATGCATGTTAAAATATTTATTTAAAGCTTCTTTCTTTTCAGATTCTTATTTACAGCATTTTCATATTATGCTGTATATTAACTTATTGGGAGAAAACCGGTAGTTCTATGTGAAATCAGACATTGAGCACCCCCATATAGCCAAAATGGCATCCTAACACCCCGCGAATATTCGACTGTGAGATTGGGAGTCGAATCAGGCTCCTCCTATCGAAGCATCGAATCATCGACTATTCGGGGTCACCCCTAGAAAAAACTGACAGAAACACACACCTGCGTCGTTCAGCCATTTCTCCAGCAAGGGTTTGAGCTTGCACATGTTCTTGAAGCTGAGGTTGAGAGCTTCGAAGCGTGAGATGGTGGTCTGACTGAAGTCATTGCCGTAGAGTTTACCCATGGCCATACCCACGTCCCCCTGCAGGAAGACATGGAGCAGTTACCATTCACTTGTTTTAGCAATTTATCCCTATGCGGACAGGACAGGACAGTTTACATTTCACATACATATGTTATTTCGATACCAACTTATGTGTTTTTTTTATTACATATCCTCTGAGAAAATCTAGAGCAAATCCTCTAAGAATTTGAATCTCATGCAGATAGAAATGTCTATGCTAACTGTATTATTTTCTCACAAAGCAACTCATTTATTTGATCGGCAATGAATAGCATAATTAAAGCTACATTTCTCATTGGGCCAACTGTTTGCATCTAAGTTATGGGTTTAGATCTTATTGTCAACTTAAAAATAACAGCTGGTATTCCATGTGAATAAAATTTTTTTTTTTTTTTTATAAAAGTCTGATCCTAAATAATGCATTAAATTAATGCATTTTTTTATTTGCATTAAAATGGTATTTAATTAAAAAATAATAATAAATAACATTTTTAAAAAGCTAATGAAAAAATTATATACATATCCTTATATATATATACTGTGTATATATATATATATATATGATAAATAAGTATTGTTTATTTTAATAAAAAAACATAAAAGATAATAGTTTTATATGTTAAATATTTATAAAAAATTAAAATGCATTAAACGTGCATTAAATGTTTATTAAATCAGTTCAAATATATAAATAGTTTATTTCAATAAAAATACAAAAAAAAAATTTTACTAACAATTTATATTTAGTAAATACATTAAAGCTGTATTAAAATGGCATTAAAACAATTCAAATAAATAAAGCTGTATTAAGATTAAAATGCCTCCCTTAATTATGTTATAAATTATCTTATAAATAAATATGATAAATAAGTATTGTTTATAATATATTATGTTTATTTCATTGTATTTATTAACTGCATGTCAAAAAAAGTGTCTTGAAAGAAAGTTTATATATAAAGTTCGATTTTTAAGAACATCTTTTGAACTGTGACAGAAAATATCAGAAATCATCACACACACACACACACACACACACACACCTGTGTGAAGCCCAGTTTAATTCTCCTCTGTTTGAAGGTTCTGGCGAACTGTTCGAGCTCCTCCAGATCGCTGGGCTCCTCGGCGTGAGCTGTCACCGTGGGAACGGTGGCTGAGGAGGGGGCGGAGCTCACGGCGCTCTCCACGCTCTTCTCCCTCTGCAATGACCACAGCCTGTCGTCAAGATGATGCTACAGCACAGATTGGGGAAACATACTACTTTCTCAAACACGGGTGTAGTGTAAGACAGACAGTGCTTCCATTTCAAACATATTACTAATGATTCCCCTCAAGTTTCAGATTATACCGATTTCTACCCCTAACTTTTTAGAGCTGAAAGGGAACAAATCTAGACTCTGGCATACTATAGCATACTACAAACTTGTAGAAGTATGCGATTATGTACACTTAAGTTCCAAAAGTTTGGAGTCAGTGAGATTTTAATTTTTTTAAATGAATAGTTATTGATAATAATAAGAAATGTTTGTTGAGCAGCAAATCAGCAAATTAGAATGATTTCTAAAGGATCATGTGACACTGAAGACTGGAGTAATGATGCTGAAATGATTCAGATTTGATCAAAGAAATAAATACATTTTAAAATATATTCAAACAGAAAACATTTATATTAAATTGTAATAATATAACGTTTTTACTGTATTTTTGATCAAACAAATGCAGCCTTAGCAAACATAAGAGACTTTTAACTTAAAACCAATACTTTTAATAAAAATCTTACTGACTCCAGACTTTAGAATGGTAATATATTCATGATATGCAACAATTTTACATTTTCCATACATAGCAGAGCACTCTGCGTCACATACTGTATCCACTAATGCAATGTGCTTGACCTTCTTTTACTTGTTGACTCGTTATTTGATTGGACTGTTGAAAACTGCCATTAACACTGATAAAAAATGAAAAATAACCATATTTATTACTGAGATGATAACTGGACACCACTTGCTAATTAAATAAGCAATAATGAGGTTGACAACAATGCAGTTTGAACCCGTTTCGGTTTCATACCTGTGCTTGAAGGCCCAGTCTAGATGGGGAGGTCAGGAGACTCCCTGGGCTCTGCTGAGGTAGTGGAATCAAATTTGATGTTGAAAGCAAACCTGAAAGAGCATGAATGACAATTTCTCACTAAAGACATCAGTGCACACAAATGTTACTGGTGTGACAGAGACCCCATAGGCAAATAATGAACAGACGCGTCTCACCTTGCTGACCCTGCTGAGCCTGGGCTTGAGGAAGCAGGAACTGAGCTGGAGACTGTAGATGATGACCGGGCATCAGGACCAGCTGCTGTAACTGCAGTAACTGCTGAATGTCCTGCAGAGAATGACAGAAAGCCTTATGAGAATGAAATAAAGAAATGTGAGCAACAAAAGACAGGGGGAATAAGAGAAAAGATCCAGTTATTCTACAAGTCAAGTTTCAGTAACAACTGGCTCAGGTAAATCTTAATTTGTATTTATTTTTTTTTGGTATAAATATTTTAACTCTAGTCTCATTTCACATTCTGTTAATGACTGACTATATATGACTACATATTCAAATTGTATTTGCATAATATAAATGCATTAAATGTTAATTTAACTGAATATACTGAATATATAGTTAAATAAAAATGTATAAAAAGTCAAATACATTCATTCAAAATTAAATTTAAATTGCATTAAATACATTTAAATAAAATATCAGTATAATAATTTAATTATAAGAAGCAATATTAAGATGACATATATATATATATATACACATACACACACAATTAAATAAAATGCATAATAGAAATGAAATTTCTTCCAAATGATATTCAAATTGTATTAAAAATATAAGAATTTACATTATATTAAAACTATCTCATTGTTTCCCATACATAAGCTCTTCCTGGGCGACCCACCCAGGAAGATAAAATTCGAATTCCACTTTTCGAATTTCCGCGCTTTCTGACCTCATTTGGATGACCTGTGTACATGGCGTAACTCTCATGCGCACATCGTCGACTCGTCATACAACGCTACAAACTGGATCAACCAGTGTTTCCTAATACATTGATTTATTTCAGATGTTTCAGACCCTTTTAGCGGCCATAAAAGGTACATACTGACAAACCTAGCGCCTTTTTTTGGATAAACCTTAGCTATGGTTCAGTTGGAAGATGTCTCCAGTACTGTCCCGCGAGCGTGAGGTCTGACTGTCCCGGCGCTGTGTCGCCTCTCTCGGTGTCTCTTCTGTGCAGTGAGTGGCAGAGAAGCAGTGCATTCAGCTGGCCGTACCCCAGTGACTCGTCAGTAAATGAGTACAAAACAGCGTTTCCAAGCACCTGTCGCTTACTGACTGTTTGGGCTTATAAATATGAACATAGATTGTTACTCAGACGCAGGCAGTGCGCTGCATGAGACAAAACAGTAATTAGCCAAAACCACTGCATATAGTCGCTCTTTATTTAATCAGGATTTAAGGAGTAAAGTCAGAGTGATTCCTGGTTAATATGTATTAATAATGGGTCGTGTTTAGTCACTATTTATAATTGTTTTGTAGATGAAAACAGAAAATATGTAAATGTTAACAATTTTATTGGGCATTCAGTTGTATTAAAGTATGTGACAGTTTAGAGAGTAGAACAGATCACTGCTAAAACTTGTCTGAACGCAAACCCGATGCAATGATGTCATAAATATGCTAATTAACCTGCCGCCACTAGTCTCACAAGATCCTGTGGGAAACACCGTATCTTGTTTTTGTATTAGTTTTTTTTTTTTAAATGATTTATTTTATATATTTATTAAATATTTAGATGCAGTATTAATGCAAGGCTTTCATTGTAAACATGTTTACTTATTTAATGATACATTGAATTGCAAAATAATAATATAATAATTTAATTATATTAAAATTATCTTATTTTGTATTAGGATTATACATATAATTCAATAAAAAAATGCATAATATAATTTAAAAACATTTATTCAAAATTATACTTAAATGGTATTAAATACATTTAAATAAAATAAAAATTTAATATTAAAACTTTAACAAAATTGACGTATTTTTGCATTAGGATTTTTCAAATTGAAATAGTCTTATTTACTTTATATATTTATTAAATATTTAAATACAGTATTGCAAGAATTCCAATGTAAACATGTTTCTTATTTATTGACAATCTAATGGGAAAACTTCATTTTCTTATTTTCTGTTCATAACTGGCCGCATGCCACAGATGCTGCTGAAGAAGTTTATTTAACCGGGAACGTTCTTGTAACTGGAATAAAGGAAAATGCAAAGCTGGCCTGCACTTTCCTGAAAACCTACAACCGCTGCGCTGACGGTACCTGGGCAGTGAGCTGGATAGGCTGTGACAAAAGTGGAGGCGGAGCTTGTTCAGGTTTGGCTTGAGACTGGGCTTGTGCTGCTGCCTGATTGGTCTGCTGCTGCTGATTGGCTGCCGCGGCTGCGTGGGCGGCATGTGCAGCGTTCGACTGCTGCATGGCTGCGGCTAACAGCTGCGCTTGAGCCTGCTGCAACAACAGCTGCTGCTGTGCAGGGAGGAGAGCGGCCAGCTGAAGACAGGAAGGACAGGAGCGAGGGATGAAGAGAAAAGGTGGAGAAAAGAACAGCGTCACCAAGCAGAAAAGGCGGCATCTGTAGCACCCTCTCTTATGCAAGCAGAGCCTAAGATGGCATCAATATGGAGCTCATAATATGACAAAACAATTTGAATTTGAATTGTGTAAATTTGAATTATTGGCAAGTGTCATTTAACAAAACTGAATATTATGTGGCATTTAACATAGTTCTGAATTAGATTTTTTTTAACTTGAATATTGAACATTTGAAATTTAACACAACTGACAATTTTTATGGCAGTTTTTTAGTAGACATTTATATTTAGTCATTTGGCAGACATGTATTTTCAAACAGCGTATTTTTGTTCTGAATTCTTTGACTGCAAATATCCAGTTTTTAAAAATACAGCTTCAAGTTTTCAAGATGAAGAAGAAATTCGGAACATCAAATTCAATATTTAAAATTCAAAGTTCAGAAATTCAGATCGTACAGAAAGTAGGTCAGAGGTCATCCACAGGGAAGAGTAGATGATCTCTGAAAAGTCGAACGAAGCATTTACTGCGACCAGGAGGGGACATGTTCGGTTCACTTAGGCTAGTTTTGTCGTGGCCACGACATATTAACTCGTGGGAGCGTGATAATATGTCGTGGCCACGCGATGTGAAGTTGAGGGAACAAGGTCATCCATTTCTTGTGGACAAGAGTTTAATGCATAAACAAACCTGCACCTGGGATTATCAGAGAAGGAAAAAACTTTTTTCTCCATCCCACAGTCTTGTAGCCTAAGTCCGTTAACTGATCGTGTCTTTTTATTTAATATTTGTATTAGGGCTGGTAATTTAACGCGTTAATTAGATGAATTAATTACGGTGATTACGGGAGATTCTTTGCAAGATGGCGGCAGGTGCATTGGGCGTTGTTACAGCTCTCTTAGTTTACAGTCTGCTTTTTAACTTTTTAAGTCCTATTAATTTGAGTTTTTTTTGCGGATCATTTTAATAACCTTTCATTATTTAACAGATATGAGAAAACATTTGTTAATAATGCTGACTGGTTGGTTAAACAAACATACAATGCCTTGGGAAATTTCGGACACGGGAAGCATACTTTAGCGGTAACCTTTATTTATCCATCTCTGTACAAGCGTGTGAAGATACATTCAAAGTCATCAACTCGACGTCATCAAAGTAAAGCTTTAGGCCTAATCATCATGATTTGTTTACTATTATCGGGAGATATTCATCCCTGTCCCGGTCCACACCACACCAAACCAGTGAATGTACTGGATTTTACGTCGGACTCTGCTGTCTCTCAGGTACGCACTCTGGGTCGCGGTACGTTGCTGTCTGGTTATGTACAACAAACTAACCTCCCTTGCTTTGGTTCTCCGGGTTTTGGTGGCGGCGTCTTGCCCGCGTGGAGTGCCGTGACGAGCGGGGAGGTGGTGGAGGCCCAGCGGCTGGGCACTAGCATCATGGACCGGCGTCACACCGGCCCAGTGGACTCCATGTCGGATCCAGCTATCCTTCAGGTACGCACTTTTGGTGGCGGTATGTCACTGTCTGGCTATGCTCAACACACTAACCTCCCTCGCTCTGTCTCGCTGGATGCTGGTGTTGGTGCGGGGAGCGTCGTGGCAGAGGAGGCCGAGTTGCCGGGTGTTTCCACGGCCGCAGTTGGCGTTCCGCGGCGTGTCCATGTGGGATTGTTGGCGTCTGAGGCAGGCCTAGGTTCCCGTGCGGCGAGCGGGAGTGACACGGACTTTCAGACGAGATCGTGCATTACAAGACCTTTGGGGAATGAAGGGAATTTTGCTCCGATGGAGTCACCAAATAGTTCAATTTCTGTGAACTCTGGTTTAGGTACTTCACAAGTGTTTGCAAAGTCTATGCAAAATGTAAAAAGTAAAGTTGTAAATCAAGGTATTTTAAAAAATAAGAAATGGGGATTCTTTCAAACAGTAAATCAATCAAGAACAATTTGGGATCCTAAAGTCAAGCCAAAGGGTCTCTTAGGTGGGCATTTGAATATACGAAGTATTATATCAAAAAGTGATCAAATTCATCATCTTTTACTAGACTCTAATTTAGATTTTCTTTGTTTATCTGAGACATGGCTTCATGAAAATTCTCCGTCTGCAGCATTAGAAGTACCTGGTTTTAAATTGTATAGGAGAGATAGAGTTGGTTCTAAGGGAGGTGGAGTTATGATTTATGTGAAAACTGGCATCCAGTTTAATGAAATCGCCTGGGCGAATTGTATAGATTTGGAATGTATTGGTCTGAACCTTGTATTATCACCACAGATGTCTTTTGTATTAATTGTAATCTATCGTCCACCATCTTCTAATATTAGTTTTTATGAAAATTTGAAACAATTACTAAAGCAGTGTGATTTCAACAAAGAAGTTATTATAATGGGAGACTTTAATATTAATTGGGACGATAAAACCGTCAGAAAGAATCTCAAACAGATAACTTCGATCTGAAGCAAATGATTAATGGGCCTACAAGAATAACTAATTCAACAAGGTCTCAAATTGATTTAATTTTTAGTAATCGAGCAGAGAGAATTTTAAACACTTTTAATATGTTAACAGGCCTTTCTGATCACAATTTGATTTTAGTGGCCAGAAAATTATCTAGCAAGAGATTCAATTCATTCATAAGGAAATATGAGTCTTATGGCATTCCAAAACGTAAACTAGATGACTTCAGAAAGGCAGTCCATCAGATTGAATGGGATGATTTATTAATCGGAAAAGATCAGGACGAAGACAGTCAAACATTCTCCAAAAAATTAGAGAGTACTATTAAAGATTTCAGTTGTAAACTTAATCCTAAAAATAAAAAACATACTGTCCCTTGGATGAATTCAGATATCTTAGAATTAATGAAAAAACGGGATCTTGCTTTAAAAACTGCAAACAGATCAAAGTTTAGTCATGATAGACAACATTTCGCTATGTTACGGAACAAGGTGGTAAAGACCTTGAGAAAAGCAAAGGCTGATTTTTTCCTGAGAATAATTAATGAGGCTAGAGGTAATTCTAAAACAATCTGGAATAAGTTGAACTACTTAAAAGGTGATAAAAGAAAAGATAGGTCATCACTTGAATTGATGGTTAACGGGAAGCTGACTAACAATCCAGCTGATGTAGCCGAAGCACTTAATTATTACTTTGTTGACTCGGTAGTCACAATTTCACAATGTTTTTCCCCTTAAGTATTCAGAAGTTTATACAGTTAATACAGTGGAACAAGCCCTTACTCTAAGGGCAGTCTCTGAATTAGACGTCACAAGAACAATTACATCTCTTAAACCATCCAGAGCAAAGGATATTTTTGGTATGGATGTGATAATGTTTAAAGAGCTTAGTGAGTCGTTAGTTAATCCTATCACTAAAATTATCAATCTTTCAGTTTCTCAGGGGATGTTCCCATGTGCTTGGAAGTCATCTGTTATTGTGCCTATATTCAAAAGTGGTGACCCTCACTCTGCTAGTAATTACAGACCTATTAGTATTTTACCTATAGTCTCAAAGGTTGCAGAGAAATTGATGGCTGCACAAATCACTAATTATTTAAATAATAGTTCTTTTGCTTTACATCCAATGCAATTTGGCTTCAGAGCAAACTACTCAACTGAGATGGCAAATTGCTACTTCACTGAAAAAGTCAAGTCTCTATTAGATAAAGGAGGGGTCGTCGGGGCTGTGTTTCTTGACCTCAGGAAGGCCTTTGACACTCTAAACCATAGAATTATTTTGTCTAAATTATTAAGTTTTAATTTCTCTCCACATACTTTAAGATGGATCGAATCATACTTGTCAGGTCGCACACAGTATGTTAGTATACAGAATTATAAGTCAGCTCCCCTAAGTATATCCACTGGTGTTCCACAAGGATCTATTCTGGGTCCTTTACTTTTTACGTTGTACATCAATGATCTTCCATCCGTCTGTCCTAACACTAACATTCAAATGTATGCAGATGACACTGTCATTTACATACATGGAAGTAGTGTGTCACAAGTTGCAAATGAACTTACAGAATCCTTAGTTCATGTTGCAGCTTGGCTAGAACAATGCTGCTTACAGTTAAACATCTCTAAAACAGTGTGTATGTTTATCACCAAAACTAAGAATTTAAGTGTAGTGCCAGATGTATTTGTATCAGGGGAAAGATTACAAGTTGTATCTGAATATAAGTACCTTGGTGTTCTGATTGATTCCAAACTTTCATTTCAGGCACAGGTTAAAAAGGTCTGTAACCAGGTCAGATTTAGTTTATCAAATTTTAGATTTATTCGTGATTATATGTCGTCTGACGCCGCTCTGATGTATATGCATTCCATGATTATTTCTCATATTACTTACTGTTTAACTACTTGGTCGCAAGCCAGTATTACTACTCTGAAACCACTAGAGTCTTTGTATAAACAATCAATAAAAACTCTTGATAAGAAATCAGTTCAGTTTCATCATTGCTCAATATTAAAGAAATACAATTTGCTAAGCTGGGATAACTTGATCAAATATGTACATATTTGTCTGCTGTTTAAGACTATGCATAGCTTGTCTTCACCACTAAAACAGTTTGTGAATATTAGAACAACTGCTCACAGATCTACAAGGGGTGGGGAAAGAGGGGACTGTATTATTCCTTTCAAAAGAAGTAAGTTCAGTCAGTCTGTATTTTCAGTCAAAGCTGCAAGGGAATGGAACTCCATCCCATCAACAATTAGACGATTACACACTTTTGGCTCTTTTCAGTCTCATCTTAAAAAATGGTTACTGACAACTCAGCACTGTCAACATTAGTATTGTATTCTTGACAATAGACTTCATTGTACTAATTGCTCTTGGCTATGTTGCTCTCTCCTGTTGCCATCTTTCTCTTTCTCTCACTCTTTCTCTTTCTCTCATGTTTACTTTGTTTTAGATAATTCACTTATATTTTGTATTTTAGTAGCGATTTTTCTGATTGTGTGATTTTTTTTTTTTTTTTTTTAATTTGTATTTTTTTTTTTTATCTTCTCTCTCCATATGATGTGTATATGTGTGATGCTCTGTCTTTGTTTTTAGGGTGACCTTTTAACATTCTGTCAAGGGTCTACAGATGAAAAATAGCCTTTTGGGCTAATTCTGGCACGTTTACAGTTATGTTTATTAATGTGCATTGCCCCTGTAAATAAATAAACTAAAAAAAAAAGTTGAAAAATAAAATTATTAACGCACTCGCCCCGCCCAAGACCTATGTGGGTCATCTGACATTTCATTCAGTTGATTGATGACAAATATGATGCCGGGCAACAACTCACTGCATGAGCCAAGATAACGTAGTTAGAATGTCCCTAAAATTCAAGATATGGGGGAAAAATGCCCCTGTTTGAGTTTTTGTCTCATATTTACATCATATAGTTAAGCAATATCACATGAGCAATATGCTAAGTGCAATATCACAGGAGTGCAAATGTGATACTGATCTAATGCAAAAGTTCAGTACGTAGGACGTTAATATTGTGTTATTTTAGACACAATGTTGTTTGTTTTGCTCAATTTTGCCAAAGAAAATATAAAGACAAAGCAGAACTGTTCGTCTCCGAGCAACACACAGCGGCATTTCATTTCTTAATGCACGTTTTGAACGAATTGGGTGAATCATTTGGCGCGTTGAACCATTGGCCATAGGCGCCTTGGATTTGAAGCGGATCATCATCAGATCGATCGCTGTATAACATCAAAGTATGGATGGATCACACATGGATCGATCTGATGGTGATGATCCACTTCAAGTCGAACAAGCTTAATGATTCAATGAACCATTCATAAAGAACCATTTACTTCACTCCTGAATGAATCAGCCATTTGAACGAGTCAAATAAATGACTCGATGACTTAATCACTAAGACATTTACCACCACCTACTGGCAGTTTTAGTTTATTATTTAGAGTATCATTTCATTAAAGAAATAATTTCATATTTTCATAGTAATAATAATCAAATTAATCAAATAAATGATTAAAGGTATACACAAAAATGACAATTGTGTCATCATTTACTAACCCTCATGGTCCAAAAGAGTAGGCCTATATGTATTAAATTTTATCAAACAATATATTTCTTGCTGAAGCTACTTTTTGTAATGTCTGTTTGATGCTTTACACAACAATGACTTGAAATTATCTTTTGGGATTCATTTGCGATTAATTAGATTAATTAATCGCCACATCATGTAATTAATTAGATTTAAAAATAATAATAATCGCTTACCAGCCCTAATTTGTATATTATTATTATAAAACTGTAATAATAATATATAATTATTATATTAACTGGTTAGGGCTATATTTTTATATTTATTGTTATATATGCTTATTTCCCTTTCAATTCGTGTAGAGCTTTACCTTATTAACGTTCTGTATAATTATGCTAGTATTATTAATATGCTACCATATTTTGCAAATACTGTAAGCGCCTGACAATTATGCCAATGTTTTGACTTTATGATTGTATTTACGCCCGTATGTGACAATGAGCAACGTGTTGTGTTTTCATTTACAAATGAAACTATGCAAATGATTCATTCCTCAACAAAACACTATTTATAATAGTCTATTAATTAGCCGAAATAAAATTAAATATATGTTAAATTCAACCTTTAAACTGCACTTCCAGTAAAAATTTCCGTAATTCATATAGCATAATCAAAGCTTTATTAGCATGTCGGCATTTACAGTAGGCTATTATTTACAAAACTATTCAGAACGTTAAGAGATCAAAATGAAGGGAAAATAAATCAAATGCATAACAACGAATATAAAACCAATAATAATAATAATAATAATAATAATAATAATATACAAATATTATGGAAAAAGACGATCAGTTAATGGACTTGGGATGGATACAAATGTTTTCTTGTAGGCCTATTTTATTTGATGTACTTTATGTAATTTATTCATGATAAACTTCATTCGAATGCTGTCTACATCGCGCTCAATACAGTCCGGTAGCCTAGGCCTATGGTTAAAATAATTTAATAATGTAATAATTTCTAATAATTGATATAATAATATCTTAATTCAAAATTAAACATAAATAAATCCATCTCTGATAATCCCAGGTTGCTATGGTCACATCAGGTTTGTTTACGCATTAAACTCGTGGCCACGAGAAAAATATAGCATCTCGAGGCAGAGTCCTGCACGGGTCCTGTTTGATACCGGCACCTGCAGTAATCGACAGAACACCCAACCCTTTATCCGAGTCCGACCCGAACCACACCCGCATTAAATCTCCTACATGTGGTAGACAAAACTCATTTATTAAAACTTTTATTCAAATTGTGAATAGGAGGAAAGTATGCGGTTTCCCTGGCGGTGCGCAAGCGGTGCTCGTGCACCCGTCCTGCCGCTTCCACGGCTCTTCGCGGCAGGCACCGCCAGAGATAAAAAAATAATAATCTTTTTTTCAGCTTTAACCACTTACCGGGCAGATTATGAACAACCAATAGAACATTTCACTGAGCTCATGTAGGTAGGCCTAGTGTTGAAAACATGATGAAGATCATTTAAAATGTAATAGAATATCCATTGGATGATCAATCAAAAATCTTTTACAGAGATATAAATAAATAAATAAAAAATCCAGAGCATGCGTGTACGAGTTGGTTTGCCAGGAAAAAATTAAATTGTGTAATTGTCATAGTTAACAGTGTTTGACATGAAAACTACACTATAGTTAGTCCCATGAAATGATAAATAGCAAATAACACATATACTAAATTTCCGTTATGTTTTGTTTCTTTTTAGTAAAATCAAATGTGACCTTGTTGTTTGCAACTATGGCAATGTCTGCCCCGAGACCGCACATAACACTTCCACTACGAGAGAAAGCTGCAGCCGCACGGTGATTCCATTATTACCTCACAAAATGATCTCGTGGCCAAGACATATTATCACGCTCCCACGAGTTAATATGTCGTGGCCACAACAAAACTAGCCTAAGTGAACCGAACATGCCCCCTCCTGGTCGCAGTAAATGCTTCGTTCAACTTTTCAGAGATCATCTACTCTTCCCTGTGGATGACCTCTGACCTACTTTCTGTACGATCTGAATTTCTGCGCTTTGAATTTTAAATATTGAATTTGATGTTCCGAATTTCTTCTTCATCTTGAAAACTTGAAGCTGTATTTTTAAAAACTGGATATTTGCAGTCAAATAATTCAGAACAAAAATACGCTGTTTGAAAATACATGTCTGCCAAATGACTAAATGTCTACAAAAAAACTGCCATAAAAATTGTCAATTGTGTTAAATTTCAAATGTTCAATATTCAAGTAAAAAAAAATCTAATTCAGAACTATGTTAAATGCCACATAATATTCAGTTTTGTTAAATGACACTTGCCAATAATTCAAATTCACACAATTCAAATTCAAATAGTTTTGTCATATTATGAGCTCCATACATCAACAGCATGGTTAAGTTACAAAAACATGTAGTTGCATTTAGTTAATACAAGCATAGAGCAAAAGAGAGAGAGAAAAAGAGAGCAAGAGAGAGATCCATGTATTTATTTACATTTATGAATTTGGCAGATGGGTATATTTTTAACACCGCATTCAAGAAACACATTTTATCAGTTCTTGCTTTCCCTGGGAATCGAACCCATGACCTTGGTGTTGCCAGGTATGTTCCACCGTTTGTATCAATATAATATCTATATTTGTTTTCATTGAGATTAATTGCATAATATAGCAAATAAAGTTTATTTCAAGGTTTTGTTTTGCTCTAAACTTGCACTACTGATTTAGTTAAAGTGGCACAAAGCCAGTGTTTTCATTCAGAAATTGCTAGTAAATTTCACAAAGAACTGGTAAGAAACACATTGAATTAAACGATTTGAAGTAGAAAGACTGAAAAAAAAGAAAGACTATTCTCTTATAAAATGTACTCCAATCATGTTTGATTTACAACTTAAAAAAATCATTTTTACAGTGTATACATGGTTTATTTACAGTTGTCGCTGCATGTTGCACTGGAAAAAGGGAAAGTCATATATAAAATGTGTATAATAATTTGTATAATACAAATATATAACTGAAATGTTTAATTTTGTAAAAATGCCACATTAACAATCAAGACAGAACATTTTAATCTGATCATTTTTTAAACTCATTAAATGTATAATTTATTATATTTAATTTTAAAAATGAGCACTTAAAATCTGGGTGGTGCTGATATTGCTTTTAATTTTTTAATTTTTTTTATTAATTGTTTTACATTTTAATTTAGGCCATTGGCCACTTGACAAGTGAGATAAATGAAAACGAGACACTGCAGCTTCAACTAAATGAATAAATAAAATGTTAATTTCTGCTTAGTGCAGTTTTGTTTCCCCTAAAAAATGTCAAATATTTTGTTTTTAAAATCTTCACTAGCCTACATGTTTGTCTCATCACGCAGCTCTGTGTGTGAGCTCATACCCCTGCGAGCTGACTGCCTGCCAGCATGAGTTGTGTGTGTGGCAGAGCCGGCTGAGCTGGAGGAGGTGGAGGAGCGTGAACACTGGTCATCTCAGCGGCCTCCTCGGCTTTCACCTATCAAACATTCACATACATCAATATGTGTGTATATGTATATAATAAACACCCACATAAACACTGATAATATAATACACTAACACTTCACATACACACACACACGTCTGGTCAGCTATTCTAGTAGGGACTCTCCATAGGCGTAATGGTTTTTATCCTGTACAAACCGTATTGTTTATCGCCCTACACCAACCCTACACCTAAACCTACCCCTTACAGGAAACTTGCATTTTTACTTTAAAAAAAAAACTCATGCTGTATGATTTATAAGCCTTTTGAAATATGGGGACATGGGGAAATGTCCTCATAAAATCACCTTCTCCTTGTAATACTTATGTCATACCCATGTCATTATACAAATGTGTGTCCTCATATGTCACAAAAACATGCACACACACACACACACACACACACACACAAAATCACATAAATAGCAACAATATAAAACACACAAAAATGCATCTTGCAATATAAAACAAATTATTTTAAACAAATTAAGAAATTATTTTTAGTACTATTTATTTATCATTAAATTTCTGTAAAAGTATTTTAATTTGATGATCAAAAATCCATTTAAATGCATTAAATACTAAGACTAAAAATAGCATTATTCATTTTTATTTCCTTATCTGTATCAAATGAACAGTGAATCATTTGTTACTGGCACAGCTAGTTTGTAACTGATATGCAAATTGCCTTTACTAAATGTCAACAACCGATTACACCAACAACCACTTCATGTCTTTTCTTGACAAAGACAAAAACCACAAACAAAGGCAATTTCCATATGTAAACACACACACACTTCCAGTTATTCATTTGATTACTCACCGATTTAAGAGAAGAGAAGCAGTTCAAATTGTTTAGTCATGTAAATATCTGTCCAGAACCTCTCTGCAACTACAACTGTCGATCCGTCTCTTTTTACCTCACTTCTGATTGAATTCTCTCTCCCTCCCTCTCTCTCTCTTTCCTGTATCTTGTTTGGCATCTTGTTAGGAACGCAGCTCAAAATAACTAAAGAAATCTCATTTGCATATTATAATGTTAACGGAGAATTACCTGAGGGCAAAAATGGACGTAACTAAATAGTTAGGCATTATCACACACACACACACACACACACACACACACACACACACACACACACACACACACACCTTTGTGTTGCTGGGTGCAGGAGACAGGCAGAAAGGACTTGTTTTCATCGGCTGGGTCTGAATGAGACGGTTAAAATTGATTAAGGGTAAAATGGATTAATCTCACTGGCCTAAACTGGATAACTTTAGCTTGAATAAATAATCTAAAACAGAACATATCACAATTTTAGGCTTAGAAAGTAACTGTGTGTTAAATTAGAGGTCTGGTTCTCAGTCAAATACACTCTTAACAATAAAGGTTACAAAAGGTTTTTGCAACAGTGCCATAAAAGAATTTCAGTGAACAGATTTTTTTTTTTTTGTTTTTTTTCTTTGTGTGACAAAAACATTTTTATATTCTAAAGAAACTTTTCCACTATAAAGAACCTTTTGTGGAATGGAAAGATTCCATGGATGTTAACGATTCTATAAGGTTCCAAAAGTGTGTTTTTGTAGTGATGCCATAGATGAAGCATTTTTGGAAGCATTTAAGGACTTTTCAGTGATTAGTTCTTAAAATAATTGTTATTTTCTTGGTGTGAATTTTGATCTAAAGAAACTATTTCCACTATAAATAACCTTTTTTGTAATGGAAAGATTCTATGGATGTTAAAGGTTCTTCATGGAACCATCAACGCCAATAAAACCTTTATTTTTAAGCGTGTATCAGTATTAATACACCATGTTCAAAATTCATTCAGAGGAGACTTGGAAACAATTGTGAAGTTCACTTTGTAACCATCACACCTTTCATTGCATCTGTCCATACTGTTAATGCAGTAAGCAACAAACTTCAACTTCAAAGAGGGAAAATGAACATGTTAGCCACGGGACTGTCCCTGCATTCACCTGGGATGACATTTGCAAATGACGAATGCTGCGTGTTATTAAAAGAAAGGTTTGATCCGTTGGTTAATGACACTGATTCCATGAACATGGTTTTTAGCATCTTTTGCCACATACACTAAATATATGCATTTTGTTTTTCCTCAAAATCAAATCTTTGACAACCCTGATCTAGATGGTTAAGTTTCTTTGGAGAACCTCTCATGAACGTCTTTTTTTTTTTGTTTTGTTTGTTTTTTTACTAAAACACATTCACTGACATCGAACCACTAATAAAAAAACATGCACTAAAAGATGTTCACACACCTGATCGCTGGCCTCTGGACTGTTCCTCTCAGAGTCTGTAGAAACACAAACACACACACACACACACACACATGAAGGACACATCAGGTCAGAATAGTGCCTCAGGCTCCGGCCCTCACATCAACAAAAGCGTGGTCTGGTTAGCCAGAGGCATTGCATTATTGGAATACCATGGAGCGTTTAACCTGGGTTACTGTATGCTGCTGTGTGTGAGTGTGTGTGTGTCAGATTGGGGCCACGGCTGACTAAAGTGTTCTGTGTGTAATTCAGACCAAGTGGAAAATGTGAGAATTATGCCAAAATAAAATCTCATCACTCTTACACACACACACAAACACATCTTGGAATAATAATGAATCATAGTAGTACACATAATAAAACACGCTTACACATGCAGTGTTTCTCTCCAACAATATCATCACACCTACTCACAAACCTCTACATCTTCATGATTTCACATACTAATAACAATAATTATATTGATCACATAGATGACAACATAACATACATTTCTACTACATCTTAAAGCATTCAGGCTCACATAGACCTTCAATAATCAATCGTAATATTGATTTTTACCTGTACTGTCCACTGGAAGCTCAGTCCCCATCTTGTCGTCCTCGACGGCTTTAGACATTCTGATATCTACTGAAACAGAGAGAGAGAAACCGACTGAAAACACTTCTGGCATTAGCTTTGAAAAGCTTTTCTGTCAATTGGCTTTAAATCATCAACCACATAAAAGTGTAGTTGACAAATAACCTGTTTTCATCATGAGGAGTCATGGTTTAAAACATTTAAATGTCTATTGTAGGTGCCGAAACCGGTTAGCTTACTGTCATTTTATGACACACTTGCATAAAATTGCAAGATTGCATAAAATAAATACAACATTGTTTTTGTTACTGGAATTACGCTTTTGGACATGCTAAAGTATATTTCAAAAACAAATAAAAGAAAACTGTCTGTGTTTTTTTTAACATAATTCTTTAAAATATCTAATCAACTATTTATGAGTAATAACTACTTTACTAAAGTAACACAGTTTGATAAAACAATATGAATTCATGCATTTGTTTTAAGTTTGAATTTTAAGGAATATAGGATGACAGAAGAATTAAGATTTAGCCAATTTTAGCTTTTTAGTAGTTCAATTAAGTTTTTAATTAAAAGTACATATATTGTCACCTCATTTTAAAATCCCCAAATCCTAATTTTCATATATTCTTCATCAATAGAAGAATTAAAAAAACAAAAAAAACGTTAAAATCATTTTAAGTTAAGCATAGCTAAATATCATACAATGCATTCAAAAAGTCTGACAGATTATTTAATTGATCTTTAACTAAAAAATATATTTTAACATTATTGAAATATAATACAATATAAAATATAATACAATAAGATATGACATCTAACATAATAATATATAAAATATAATTTAAATCATAATATTAATAACAACCCCATCCAAACAGTAGATAACAATCAAACCAAAACCTCTAATTATCGAAACAGACACCTAGCATCAAAAGTCAATTTCCATCAGCAAAACTATTCAGCGAGCAGCTCAACTGCTCTATCTGTCTTTCCTTTGTCCTTTACTTTTCTATTTCATTCTGTTTTGGTCCTGTTTGACACTCTCTTCATCCTAATACAGCACCTGCGCCTCCCAGAGAGTAACAGGGATGGAGGGGCATGTCCCATCCTGCACGCCATCATTCATACAGATACACACTCACGTACACACACACACACTCACGTACATACACACACACACACACACACACACACACACACACATAGCTGTTAACGCGGACAGGAGAGGATCTCATCCCGCGAGAGCACGTGTTGCACTTCGCAGGAGGATAACAGCTTTTCTCTTTCTTTCTCATGGTGAAATTGATGGCCACCTCAGACCATCTACACGGCCATTTCCAAGAACAAATTGATTTCCTTGTCCAGTTTACTTAATGTTAACTAAGTTCATATTACAAGGCTGGAATGTGTAGGCTGAACATCAGATCTATCATAAAGATTATTTGTATGGAAGCAATCATGTCAATTAGAAAAAAGGAAGGGACGCAAAATTGAAATACGAACATTTTAGAAAACGTGCAAAGGCAGCGAGATGTAAACAAACAGAACAGGCATTCATGTAAACAAGAACAGTTATTATACAAACATTTATAAATGTAACTAAAAATGTAGATTTGTATGCACTGAAAAAAAAATTAGGTAGGAAACGAAATTTTACTCAGAAATTGCTAGTATATTTTACAGATAAAAAGAAACGGCGAGTAACATTAAATTAAATGTCAAATTTTGAAGCAAAAAGACTGAAATAGTATTTTCTTATTAAACATACTCTAATGATGTTTTATTAAAAAAAAAGATACATTTTTACAGCGTGGTTTTGCTGAATTGCATATACTTAATTCAAATACATTTTGTCAAAATAAACGCAATAAAATCTAATCAAAACTCCAATTTCTCAAGTAACTTTTGTAACTGTAAAATTATTTTTTGTTTTGTTTAAGTTTTTGAAGTAAATAAAATTGATTATTGGAGTACAATAACATTTCAGTTTCAGTACTTCAAAATTTCACGTTTATTTCAATGTGTATGTGCATTCTTTGTGAAATTTACTTGCAATTTCTGAGTGAAAACTCTTTCTACACATACATTTTTGTCAGCATATTAAACATTTCAATTAGACAACAAACCTCATTATGTAAAACATTTCATTAGACATTGAAAATGATCAGAACGTAAATGCATGAATGTTTAAAAATGATTGGACGAGTCAAGAAAAGTCATTCTCAAGCCTTTCAACTAAACTTCTACAACCAACTCAAAATAATCTCACACACAAAGCAACATTTTTAACCTGATATTCAAGTAATATTAGAATAAGCAGTATTTTAGTGCCTAGTGATACATTATGAGTTATTGCAGGTCGGTGTTTTTGTGACTCACCGGAATGTTTTGTGCTCAACTCTCTCTGTCCTCCGATCACTCGATGAGAACAGCTCCTTCACTCTATATGCCACTATGCTGGCCGTGGGCGTTTTTTTTTTTTTTTTTTTGGTGGTTCACAAATTTCACTTGCTTTAGTCATAGAAGGCAAAGTCAAATTAAAGCCACTTTCCAACCGAGTCAAACGAAACCTCCATCCTCCGCCGCCCACCTCATTCGAGTGAGTTACTAAATTAGGATGAATTACTCACTGATATTGATAGTCAAATGAGTGGAAATAAAAGAAAAGATTGATCACCTGTTTCCAGACAATCACACCGGTGAGGTGAACCAGAGATTGTGATTGTAAGCACAGTGTAAATCACAGTCAAAGTGCCACGAGTTGTTTTGTCATGATGCAAAGCCACGAAAGGCCTAGAGGCGAATATGACGTGCCGGTTGCATAAAAGCATCTGGCACTTCCTTCATCTGAGCGTCTGACTCGAGACCATTCACTCTTAAAAATAAAGGTTCCAGGAACCTTTTTGAGATCCACAAAGAGCTTCTCGTTCTCAGTTTCTTTAAAAAAAAACAAAAAAACATTGATGCTCTGCTGCACGAATGCAAAACTCTGATCCGAAGAATCTGCTGTATAATGTAATATAAAGACCTTTTATGATCTCTAATCAACCATAAAGCTCAAGAAACCTTCCCAGCAAAAGTCTGGTTGATAATGATACATGGCTCAATGAGGCTGTGAAATAATAAACAGAGACACTTGAAAGATGTAGATGTAGAATAAAGAAATCACAACACTGCACTCTAAGAAAAGCCCCAGTGTTTTGTGTTAATATAATGGTATTGATTTTTCATGGTGTTTTTCCGTAATTTTAATTACACAATGCAATGTGTTTCAGGATTAAAGGAAATGTCCGGAAACTTAACGTATAATGACCTGGCAGGAAATGACCAGAAAGTACCAGTGCTATTTTTCTGTTGATTTTTGTCTTCTAGTCTGGGTTGTGTGTTACTTTGAGAAATATTAAAGTGTGTTTGGTTTTCATAACTTCATAACCTTAAAATAATACCATTTGTAAGGTATGTTGCAGTATATCATAAAATCTGTCTTCACATTTTAGTCCATATAAGCCAATTATAGCCAGCTAATTGTATTATAGTCTTATTTTACAATATATTACTATACTGAAGATACTGTATCATACCAATGTTAAAAATTTAAAATAAATATTTACAAATATTATTGAACATGTTTGATGGTTAAAATATTTTTTGCTTTTAATTTTCAGAAGCCTATGTGACACATATAAAGAATTATTTTCCTTTCAAAAAATCTTATCAATAAAAAAATTATGTTTGCACAATATTTGTTTTCAGCTGTATGGAATAAAAGGCATTTTACATTATAGCTATATGTTCATTGAAAGACTGTGGTTTATTTTAGTAATGGCTGACCTTTTTATTCGAAGGACACAACAAACATGACTAATTAACCATAAACCTCACAAAGCCAAAATGGAAATATCATTCCGATGACTCTCTTATGAAATATAAAATAGTGTGAAAAACGTGAAGGTTGATTCACATGCAGTCGATTCTGTGTCAGTATTACCCACAAACCTCTGTGCTGTGTGAGTCAGTGTAGTGTCACCCCCATTTCCTGTTTAACCGTGTGGCCTTCCACTCACTCTCATCTCTCACACACACACACACACTGAAGAATATCTAGTGAGAGATATTCTTGGAAAAACTCAATCAATCAGCATCAGTCACGTCTTTTTAAAGGGCATAAAACTGGCCGAGGGAAACAAATTTGCAAATCGTGTTCTTAAAAGGAAAAATCCTTTTAAAACTGATATGCATACCTAAAAACCATGAAGTCTTGTACTATACGTAATATACATGTACACACACACACACACAGTATGTTATGTACTGTATATGTGTGTGTTTGTAATGACAATTTCATTATGAATATGAAATTTACATTTACATTTATGCATTTAGCAGACGCTTTTATCCAAAGCGACTTACATTGCATTCAAGTTACAGTTTTTACATTTTTATCAGCTCTTGCTTTCCCTGGGAATCGAACCCATGATCTTGGCGTTGCTAGCGCCATGCTCTACCATTTGAGCTACAGGAAAATTGCCTTATTTAATTCAATTCAATTTGATTCCATTTAGATTTCAAATATAGCTTTACGCAAGTTACTTTAAGCTATCATTAAATTTTTCACTTTAACAATTTAAGAGGCATGTGACTTGCATGTGATTTCATTTTGGACGGGGTTGTTACCAGGGCATGTGAGCGGAGCGGAGCGGGGAGCGAGTGGGGAGCGGAGCATGCGAAATATAGTCGGAGCGCGGAGCGGGTTTCTATTCAAAGGCCGGAGCGATGGCTCTGTCTCGCTCCAGTTCCGCTCCGATACCGCTCACACCACGAGTCTAGGGCATGCACAAATCCACCCACAATTCACCTGTGCCTTCAACAATTAACAAAACTGTCAGCCTACACTTCGGTTGGCTAGGGCCTCAAATTTAGCCCGGCCCGTGTCCGAGAGCTTGACAGCATTACCAGCCCGAGTCCGTCCCAAGCCCGTCTTTTTTCCCCCTTCTCCCAAGTCAGATTATACTGTTTCAGCTATTAAAATATTTCAGTTCTGTATGTAATGGCAAAGTGATAATATTTTGTTTCGTTTTTTTATTAAGTTAATTTAGAGAAACATTTGGAGCATGTTTTTGTTCATTAAATATGTTTTTTCTTTCTTAAAGTAACGACCAAGCATCCAGCGGCAGACAGTGAGCTGATCATAGCCATGTTTGATCAATTTAGCATTCTCAAATCATCAGGACTTGCCTAAAATAAAATCTATAGATATACTAAAACAGTTCAAGCATATAACAATGTTTAAACGTTAAACCTAGATAAATGTGCGCTGCATCAGTAGTTTGTGAGGAGAGTGGAAGTTAAAGCGCAGGACATGGAGGCACCAGCTTAATCAATTGCATTTTTTTCAATGGAAACAACTGACGCAGTAATTTTTGCTCATAAAAGTAAGAGTAATACATCGTTCGTAACTGTAAAGGGTCTACTTTTATTTGTGTGCACTCACAATATCAACAAAACTTTTTATAAAATATATAAAATAATTTTATAAAATAAAGAATACAATGATGCACCGTCTCGTCTTGAACAGGAGCGCTTCACAAAAATGAACCGAAAGTCAGTGAATACATGCCTCACAGACATGATAAATATATCTATAGAAAGCTTTAAATTACTACTTAACGAAATAAATCAAATAGAGAACAAAAACTCTATCATTATAATCCGTGAAGATGCACTTCTCTGTAAAGGCACGTCTAATGAGGAGACGGCGAATCAGGATCATCATCTTCATCTTTGCGACACTGACACAGAAAACACTAGTTTATTAGTAAATAATTTAAATATCTCCTTACTATTTCCCCCGGACACATTCATGGTAATTACTTTTGCTGGGGCTTTGCAGCAAGCTTCAGCCTATTGTGTGCATTTGAACGCAGAACTCTTCAGAAACGGCAGGTGTTAGGCATGCAGAGGAATTTTAAATTTGAGCGAGCATGGAGCGATTTCACCGGAGCGGGATGAAATTGTAGGTGAGCGGGGAGCGAAATTGAGCGGAGCGGTCTGGTGTGACTTCGAGCGGTGGAGCGGGGGAGCGAACACCCATGTGAGCGGGGAGCGGAAATTCTCAGCGCTCAGCTCCGCTCACATGCTCTGGTTGTTACTGTGAAATAATGAATAACAAAAAAACAACAACTTTTTTTTAGTTAATGATTATAAAAAATAGATTAAGTATTATTAAAGATAATAAGATTTATATTTTGCCTATGGTTATGTAGGTGTACTGTTGTGGAAAAACAATATTCGAATGAATTAAAAAAAAAAATCAGCCTTATTGTGATTCAAACACAGATAAAAGCCTCAAACGTGGGTTAATGATTTTCTTTCATTATTTTTGATGCTATAACATGGAGTAAAGCACTAGAGCAAATGCAGACACAGCAAAAAAAACAGCAAAACTGCCCTGATGACAACATAATTCACAACAGTAAATCCTTATGTGAACATCTTTAATACAGTAAAAACAAAGTAGAGCTGCTCACATCTCCAAGTAGAAACACGTTCAAATCTAGGAGATCATCTTTTCTAACAATATCTGGCTTTTTGTATTATTGAGTTGTGGTTTATTTAGTTGTAATCTAATATGACTGAAACACCTGGAGCTTTTCTGGTTATAGAGTGACCTATAAGTATAGAAAAGCTGCTATATAAATAAAACATGTACTCCACTGATTTTTCACACTTATTGCCTCATCTCTCTAATATTCTTGTATATTAAAAAGTAATGGGAGCATGTACAGATTGTTTGCATACATCAGGCCTCTACATACACCGACATACATTACTCTTCATATACAAACACACACACACACACTGATATTCAAGTCTCTTGCATTCCTCCAGAGATTTGCTCCTGACATTTCATTACTTTTGGCCTCAGTCCAGTTAGTTTTGATGTCCTCTCATTAGCAGAGTCTGTTAGTGAAGGCGAAGCTAATTAACCTTGCGGCTCCCTCTCGAGAGATCATTAGAGGGAAGGAAAAGCGAGAGAGAGAAAGACACTGACTTACCTGGAATTCAGACATTTCGCCATAGCCGCCATTTTATAAATAAACCACAGCCTTCTGTCTGCGTCTGTCTGAGTCTCAGGTTTATCAGTGAGCAATACTTCAGTCCAGCTCACAGCGGCCTAACGAGTGGACCAATCGCTGCTCTCAATGATCAATATATGCAAATTACCAGAGGTGGAAAGAGTACGAAAATATTCTATTCAAGTAAAAGTACCATTACATTAATGAAATTTTACTTAAGTACAAGTAAAAGTACCAGTCTAAAAATCTACTCAAGTAAAAGTAAAAAGTAGCTCGTTTAAAATTTACTCAGAGTAAAAATTACTTAGTTACATTTTAACAATGGGCGGGAGGCAAAAATGGGATAGGGCAGGGGTGTCAAACTCAGTTCCTGGAGGGCCACAGCCCTGCAAGTTTAGATATAACCCTAATTAAACAAATCTGATCCAGCTAATCTAATCATTTAGGCTTATTTGAAAACTCCATGGTATGTGTGGCGGAGCAGGGCTGGAACTAAACTCTGCAGGGCTGCGGCCCTCCAGGAACTGAGTTTGACACCCCTGGGATAGGCCTATTAATCTCAAACTAGTTGTTTTTAACCTGCAGTTACAAATACAGAAATAATAAATAAAATAATAAAATAAAAAGATACTTTAAATGTGAAATTAAAACCGCCAGTAGGTGTCAGCAAGTCACTGTTAATAAGTGAGTCATTGCGATTGAACCAAATCATTTAAACGGTTGATTCATTCAGGAACAAAACACCATCATTGCTCAGAGAAGCTAAATTGTGCTATGGTGGCTGTGTTTGGAATTATTTTTTTGTTGAAATAGAGCAAAAACAGGGAATATGGTGTCGAAAACCCAAGTCTCTTAATTAGCTTCTTGTTCATTGAACTGTTCAAAAGAAATCTATATGTAATCATGCTGATTTTTGGAGGAAAAAACGGCACTCTTCATGTGATATTGATTTACTATATGAAATTATATAAATATATAAATTTTCAGGGGGGTTGTTATTCAAAACATTCCCAAACGCATTAACTATATCATGAAAATCTTGATTGTCTATGCATAAAAACCTGTTTACTTAAGTAACAGCTATGGGTGTCATAGGCCTATTTTTAATATGACTGACATTATATTTAATGTGAATATTAAAAACATTGTAAGTTAGGCTACTTATCATAACACTTTCATTGTACAGAAAGAGAGCAAAGAACATTTACATTATCAAAGAACAGTTTCACTGACAGTCTAGTTCAAGCACTCTCAAAAACTCCCATTAAAATCACTGAAGCTGTTTACACTATGAAATTAATATCTTACTTACAGATTCATACACACATCTGCACTTTGTTGTTTCTAACAAAATAATTCACCAGAAAGAGGTATTCAGTCAGTGAGCAAGTGAAGAAAACGCTGACATTTTAGCGATGACTCATCTGAACACCTCTGATTGGCCATTGCATTCATAAGCTCAACAGAATCATGTGTGATTGGTTATAATGCGCAGCGCTGTAAAAACGCTTCTGTCTCTGGCTCAGAGCCAGCCAACGAACGCAGATTTGAATTTAGCAGCTGATGATAGACGCACTGAACGATCTAATCACACTGGTGTGAGTATCAAATACAGAAAATATAATTTGGCTATTTTTTTGTCTTTTGGAAGCTGCATTCAAAATCCACTTGCCTCAAAAATCTGAGGTATGTGCCCCCTCACTTTGAATGGGCATGACGCCTCTGACCTTACCTCAACATGCTCGCGAAGGGTTGATGACGAGATTTTATAAGCTGCTAGTTTGGTCTCCATAGGCAAACACAGCTTACACTGCATAATAGAGCATAAATATGGCCAGGGGTTCACTTCATTTCCTTCGAGTTCAACTTCAGCAGAATACGACGGGGTTTCATTTTCAGCTGCGTCTGCTCCATAATGCCTGTCTTGTTCGTCTGCATCTTTCTTGTGATTTTAGCTTTCTCCTGCCGTTTATTTACTGCAGTAGTTATCTGGGAGCGATTTTTTTTTTTACTCAGTAATTGAGGTGTTTTAAAATGTAGCGAAGTACAATACTTCTAAAAGTATATACTTAAGTAAAAGTAAAATTACAGATTTTAAAAATTACTTTAAAAAGTAGAAGTACACAAAAAAGCTACTCAATTACAGTAACGCGAGTAAATGTAATTCGTTACTTTCCACCTCTGCAAATTACAGAGTGAATATTCATAATATTATTTGAATATTAGATTCCATACCCAACACAAGGCTATTGACTCAAACTTCTAGCTTGAAAAGTGTTCGGCCGTCCTTGTTCAACTACATGTAATTGT
Source organism: Aspiorhynchus laticeps (assembly GCA_023376895.1). Lineage (NCBI taxonomy): Eukaryota > Metazoa > Chordata > Actinopteri > Cypriniformes > Cyprinidae > Aspiorhynchus > Aspiorhynchus laticeps. The sequence goes on from CM041793.1 coordinate 45,623,741, forward strand.
CACATGAAAGAATGAATGAGATATGGGTTCATACAGTCACTCTCTCCTCACTTCCCTCCCACATTTTCTCTCCACCCCCAAACACCGCTGTATTTCACCCCTACACTTCCTCTGACATCTCTGAACGCGGGTATGGGTGAACGCTCACACAAAAAAGGAAAAAGTTATTATCTAGAGACATATATCAGGTAAAACAGGAGGTTATTTCTCTGTTGTTTTGTTGTGGGAAGCTATCAAGGCTGGTTTGAAGTGGTGTAGCTCAATGTTGAGAAAGAAGGAGGCAGAAAGAGAGAAAGAAAGAGAAAGAGGGAGAGACAGCTCAAGTCAGCATAAGAAAGTGCTGGGGTGGCTGGAAAGTGCTCATCACAAGAACTAAAAACATGTATATCTCATTTTCGTTCTTCACACGCCTCTCTTTTCCATTGCTTGGTCTCAATGCGCTAAAATTACCACATCTGCCCAGCGAAAATGAAGCTGAAGTAGCGCAAATAAACCGCAAGAGGGCAGCAGTGCCTTTAACAATCAGACGTGAAACCTGCTTCACAGGCGGCTTTACAGATCGAACGAGCGATTTCTGCTGATTTCTTTTCCACTTCAACTTTTTGTCCTGTTCATTTTACATATTTATATGTTATGGCTTTGATTAACAAAGCTGCTTTTCAAGTGTAAATAGGTTTTAGCTTAAAAGGGAGACCAATATTAAACCAGCACGGGAGTCTTAACCGATCGAACGGACGTTTTCCTGATATTTCCACCTTTCAACTTTCTCCTCATGGTAATATTTACATTTTACATGTGCTTAATTTAAACGTATAGTCTATAGGTTCTACTTATAAATGATTTCTAAAATAAATCACTCGCTACACGAGCGAATGAACGATATCACAAGTCGTTTCTGCTTCAACTTCTTCCTCTGATTTTTAATTTAACGTTTCTTTTTTTTACGTCTGGTTGAGCTTTTTATATTTGGAAAGCCATTTTGTTCAGAGTAAATTATGTCGATGTCGAGTTCTGGGACTTAAAAGAGAAACAATTATGTTATTAAGAGTTAAACATTAACAGACATTATTCGGGACGGTCGCCATAAAACGATGTTTTCATATTCATTTAATAGGCCCAAGCCTATATCACGTCTAATTTTCACAATACTTTTTTTTTTTCTAGCGTTTTTTTGTCATCGGGAAATGTTATAATATAATAAAAAAGATTTACTTTCATTATTTAATCTGGTAAACAATTAAAGAGCCTGCATGTCTACTCTTCACAACCTCTTTTTCAGTCACGAATATATTGTCTACCCTTAATTGTCCATCTAGTTTAATAGTTTAATATTATTGCCAATGTTTTTGATCCAAAATATTGCTTGTACATAGTACAAATCTTACTAATAGGCAAATAGCCTACTACAGATTTTAGCTGTAATTTAAGAAAGTGTTGAAACCTTGAGTTTTGTGTGTCACGCTAATGATTTAACTGTGCAGTATCAAAGTTATATAACCATCATTCACCTGCTTGCATTTGTTTTGAAAATGCATACACACACTTTCACACTTCTTCACCGCACAGACCCCTCACACACACTGATTCACCCACAGGACAGTTGATGCGTCCTCTAGTTTAAGCCTTTTACACCAGCGCTCATAATGGATCTGTCTTGTGAATATGTGTGTGTGTAATGCTCAGGGTCACGGTCAGGTGTTTAGCAAGTTTTCAGGCCCCCTTTTATGTGCCCCCGAAGCTCCTCAGTAACGCCTGTCAGGGCCGTGACAGACGGCGCGTGGGTGTGTGTGTGTGTGTCCGTGCGAGGGACTGAAAGAGGGATGCTGGGTGGCGTGTGTTAGGGTCAAGGGTCAGTCCGCTGCGCACCCTCCCTCATACCCCCTCCCCCTGGTCTTGCCCCCCTTGACCTTTGGGGAGGCCAGCGAGGGGACGTCTGCAGGAACAGGAGGCGGTGTTTCTCGCAGGGACGGCTCTATAAATAACGGTGGCCCGCTGATCACAGAGTAGTTGCGCTTCCCAATTAGTTTTGATGTAATTAGGTGCCAAACGACGGGTACACATATATCTTAGCTTGAGTCTGATTTTAATGTGAAGCTGACATGCAAGGTAAAAAAAAGTCCTATTATAAAAAGGAATACTTTTTTATGCCATGGTTTTTGGTTTGATATTATTGCCAAGATTTCTGATCTAACATATAAAATGTACATAGTACAAATACTACACTACAACATTTAACACTAAAGACAGAAATATGTTTATTTATTCGTAAAATATCCAAGCCACACAACCACCAATCACCAACTTGCATTTATTTTAACAAATCAATTTAAATCAAACTTTTACCTCACACAGTACACTGTAAAAAATGATAAACTGCAATTTTTAAATACTTTATTCAACCCTTAAATTTAAATTTGAAAGTGTTACCCAATCCATTAAGGTTTTTATTTTATATATATATATATATATATATAAAAAAAAATAGATTATCACTTAATTTTACTTTATTACTTAATATTTATTATTAAAATCATGATATTATTTATATTTAATAAATATAATATTAGCATAATATGACACAAAAAATAATATTTTTGACTTAATTTACATGTTACCACATAAAGGCCATATTGGAATTTTTTTTCTGGCTAAACAAACAAAGCGTGTATGAAAATGAACTTACAATGAAAGTCAATGAGGCTAATCATTTACTTTCACTGTAAGTGCAAAACTGCCCATCACTTTTTTTTTTTAACTTTTTTTTTTTACAAATTGATGTATGCCACAGTCACCATCCACAGTGCTTTAATCGGGGATATTCCTTTAACCAAAACTAATGCAACACCAATTCAACAAACACAGAGCTCTAAAGATGCAGTGCAAACACACACACACCTTCCCATACTTCAAGCACAGCAGTGACTCCCCCTTGACTCAAGGAGAGATGCAGAGGCAGGTTAGGGTGTTAAATCTTATCGGCTGTTGACCTGATTTAAAGACAATAGAGCAGAACAATGGAGAGTACAGGTATAAAAGTAGACCTTTCTCGCACTTTCTCTCTGTCCGTAACCAAAATATACTAATAAAGTTGCATCATGTGCTGCCCAAGCTTTTGTATTCAAGATTCACTTCAGACATGGTATGTTTTAATAATACACTTAGTTGCATCACTATATATATATATATATATATATATAAAAAATTGTGGTATATATCCAGAATTAGGTCTATTTTTTATTTATATATTATATTTTAAAGATTCTACACAAAAGAAATATAAATGCTACAACAAAACTTTATAGTAACTCAAGGCCGTTGACACTCAGTATATTTCCCCCCCTCTCTCTCTGTACAGCGTGTGCAGCAGTGCTGGTCAGCTGCGGTCATGACATCACTGGACAGCACAGCTCTCCAATAGGACACCTAGCCACGTTGCCAAGCAACAGCAGTGAAAGACCTGCATGTGTGTGTGTATATGTGTGTGTGAGTGTGTATGTGATAAACTAAAAACCTGAAATGTTCTGGCTCCAAGTAATAAGTTGGTTTGTTCTTGTTCGGACAAACAAATTTCCTCATTTAAATATTAATACACACTTCAAACAGGAACGTAACACAAATTCAGACCAGATAGTTTAACTGAAATATACCATGTAGTGGACTTTACCAACATGCATTTTAGGGGTATTTCTGAGGTCAAAATTATGTTTTTCTGTTCTTAACAAAACACTTCCGTGAATGCAATTTAATGCAATTTGAAGAGCTTTGTTTTTAGCTCGTATGAATCATCTGTATAAGTGTATTGTGTGTGTTTTTGAATAGCATGTCTGGAGTATTTTCTTGGCCTCTAGCTATGTGTGTGTGTTTGGAGTGCATCTTAGCTGCACGCATTTTAAGAGTGGATTTACGTAAATATATTTGTGCTCGAGTGTGTGTAAGCCTCTCCAGCGGTGGGTATTTTGTATTTGTGTGTGTATTTGAGCGTCTCTGGGTTGGTATTTTGTATTATTGTGTGTGTGCGCCTCTGCGCCTGCCGTCTCAGGAGTGTATATTATATCTGATACAGTACCTCTTTCGCGCACAACATATTTCTGGGCCGATCGATACCTCTGACTCCCTACAAGACAATAATCGCTCCTCTCGCCCCCTCCCCTGTATGGCTACCATTATTACCACCCTCCCCGGGGGAACGCGCAAAACAGGGAGGGAGGCCGACGCTTCCACCCTTCCTCCATCCCTCTGTCCATCCACCCCGACCCTCTGTCCTTCTATTATTTCACCCCGACAGGAGGTGTCAGGGATGGAGGGATGGAGTGGACGACGGGCGAAATAAAGTGGCAGGAACCATATTAAGATATGAGTAAACGCAGGACGGGCAGAGAGACAAAGAGAGGAGGAGAAGAAAAGTGAGTGCAGGTGCATTGTGATCGTACAATAAAAGGAGGGAATGACAGGAGAAGATTTACACAGCTGTCTCCTAATAAAGGATAAGAGGGAAGGCTCAGACGTGGAGAGAGGCAGCGTATAATTATGCCCAAAATGTACAGAAATCCAAATCGCGTGGCAGTTTCAATGAGCGCTGAGCCAATCTGAACGAATCCCATCTGGGGGTCGGTGTCCGTCCGTGACAGAATCTACTAAGCAACTAAACAGCATGATGTATGTGTTATGGGGGACGGCAGATTGCTCGGTGTATAGGTGTATCGATTGCACTGGACTTAAATTGGCTCTCAATTAAAGAGAACACTTATTTGACCTCTTACTCGCCACCTGCGCCACACATCTTTCTTGCTTTTCTTTCCTCACCTGCACATCCATCTCTCTCACATGCTAAGGCTACGACCTCAAACCTGTTCTGGCCTGCTCGTCCAACCCGGCGGCCGGTCCCTCCGCATGCCTCTTTCATTTGGGCTGGATCCTGCGGAATCTTTCACCCGCTATCAATCCGGTTAAAACTGTGGAGATGAATTATTAAGTTTATTTATTCAAACACTATTAATAATATAAGCAGACACAACACCTCGAGTCAAGGCGGATGGGGAGAGCTGCGTGAAAAGGGAGAGAAAAGGCGGTGTGCATAGTGGTAGTAGTAGTTGGAGGGCTAAAAAAGGTGGAGGGAGAGGAGAAGGGAGGGTTAGGAAATTGGTCTGGCTAGCGGAACAGCTTTTCACCCCTCTATCCCCCCTCCACCACCACCCTCCCCTTCTCTCCCCATTCTGCTTTGTATTCTGTGGAGATGACAGGGAGAAAGCTTTATTGCTCCGAGTTGGTATCGATCGGGGCCCCTCTCGGAGGGCGCTCAGACCGGCGCATATTGGAGGCACTTTTGCAACGCCCACAACCTCCCCCCTTGTCTCTTGTTTCTTCTACTACTACTTCTTTATATTTCTTTCTCGTTCTGCTTCGCTTTCTCTCACGCACTCTTTTTGTGTCATTTATGTGGCCTGGGGATTCAAAAATCACAGTTTGGAGACGTTTTGGGTTGTATTTACCCGAGCGCTTCTTGCGCTTCTTGCGGCGGGGAGTCGAATCAACAGCGGGCCTCACAATTCAAACATGGATGAATACACAAACTTACAGATCTCTTATTCCCTCGTTCTCAGCCTAATTTCTCCATTCCCATCTCTCTTTTATCACCTCGCGCACTTGGCTAAGCGCTAGTTTTGATGTGGGCTCAACAAATGTCAGCATTCCTGTGAAAAAGTGACAAGAAGGGAGAGAAATCCGCAGGAAGATACGCACTGCTCTCGGAGGATCGAAGGCTGTTTTGTAAGGTAGGTGTGTTGTCGTCGGCTAGCGCGGCAGCGATGCTAACAGTGCCTCAGCGTCGGGAAACATTAGGATGGCTGTGTGGAAATACACTGACTGACAATTCCTCTGAAGAATGGAGGGAGGAGAGAAATAGAGGGATAGTTGGATGGATGAAGGCCCCCTCTACCCTTCGCTTGTGCCCTTGGGCAAGGTTTTTCACCCATGGTTCCCTGGGGTGTGTTCAACCTCTTCTTCTTCTGTCTTTCTGTGCTTTTCACCCGTCCATTTCGGCCGCGGCACCTGCGCTTCTTTCGCAGGTTATTTAACCAAACTCCATTTTGAATGGCGAGGCTCATGGCCACATTCGTTCTCGGACGGCGTCCTAAGCTCTGGCTGTGCAAAAAAAGGTGGCCACTCTGCTGTCTAATTTTACCTCGCCCTCTCCATCAGCCTACCTTTCCACCGCCTCAGTGCCACTTATGTTCACTCACCAAATGACACACACAATCACCCCCCTCTCCCCCCCATCCATCCATCCATCCATCGCTCGCTCTCTTTGTTGCTACGTCGTCGGCTATATGGTCGTCAAGCATGGCAATTTTGCCAAAATCACAATGAGTGTGTGTATTTGAAGGGGAAATGGCAAGATATGTGTTTTTGTGTTAAAGATGTTGAAAGGGAAGTGCATGTGTGCTCAATGTGGTTTAAAAGTACTTTGTGAAGTCACCTTTTGATTTTTAGTGTGTTAGGGAACTGCACTTTCTGTCAAAAGGTGCAGACAGAACGGAAACAGATCTTATTGTAGACGTAAAAATAAATTCAAGTCATGAAAATGTGTAAAATGAACGGCTACTGATACCATCTTATTCAAAAAGTCATTTTAAGAACATGAATCAAAAATTATTTTGAAGTCTTTGAGTTATGGAATTTGTTTAGGTGTATCCTTATTTAAAAATAACTAAAGTCTTCAAAAATGGTCTTATCAAAGTTACGAATGGTTGTATACATCAACTGATGACATGTTACATCAACATAACACCATCATAATATGGACAATATGGATGTTTTTTGTTTTGATTTAAATATTCACTGTATTCACACACACACACAACTATTTTATAATATCTATTAAATGTTTTTAACTAAAATCTAAAATATTATACAACATTTTATTAAATTCAACAAAATATTAAATAAATTTTGTTAAATATTTTTACAGTACTCTATGTATGTATGTATGTATATATATATATATATATATATATATATATATATATAAATAAAATGATAACAACAATAATAATAATAATTATTTAACAGTGTAACCCGTTTAAAAATATTTACTTATACAAAAAAAATCTGTATTAATCTGATTACTTAAAAAAGACACTAAGACAGCTTCCTCTATATGTCATATATATGTCTATATATTAAAGTTACAGTAAGAATTGTATTGGATCTTTCTAAAACTATATATGATGTTGATGTAATGAATAAATGTGTTACATCAACATCACATCAATATGGATGTTTTTCTATGGATATTATATTTAATATATTTAATAATATATTATTATTATTAACAAATATTTAAAATATATAATTTTTAAAATAATATTTTACTGAATTTTACATTTTAAATAATTTTACAGTATAATCTATTTAGTATACATATAATTATATATATATATATATATATATATATATATATATTTACATTTACATTTATGCATTTAGCAGACGCTTTTATCCAAAGCGACTTACAGTGCATTAGGCTTGTAACGATATACCGGTGTGACGATATACCACAATATAAAGACGTACGATTATCATACGGTGTACATTTGCTTATCTACGGTATTGGGAGAAAATAAAAGATGCATAATCTCACCTGCGCCTAGGCAACAACTTTCCACTTAACTGTTCTCTTGCTCCACCCACACGTACAGCGGAGACAACATCAGAGACAGACATCGTTATGAGTTATCTCTAATCTCTATCCCACGTCGAAATATAAATTAAAATTGGCAGTATGGGAATAACCTTACTTTGAATATAGAAAAGACGAACGCTTATTTGTCCTCGAGGATAGACAGTTCACAAAAACTGTGGTCGAAAAGCAGCTGCAAAAAGAGGAAACACATCGAACATTACCTATATTTTAGAACACCATCCCTCCGTGCAGATACAGTTATGTCCCATTTATAACTTAAGGTTAAAGCCTTATGATTTCCGTGATGCGGAGTGAATCCCAGAATCCAGTCATGACAATTAATTTACAATACAGATGTCACATAAAATGCGTGATTTTATGTATTGATGAATAAATCAAAAACAGAGCTGTCAAATCACGACATGTACTAGTGTCTGTGATTATTAAAGAGCAAAAACAATGCTATATAAAAATATAATCTGTTTGTTTTGCTCGTCTCTCTGTGAATGAGCGGCGTTGTGTCGTGTACTACATACTCAAGTATGCGCGCTGACGCCGCTCATAGTGTTTAACAGCGCCTGCAGTCTCACAATCTGAAGACGTGAACACAAACACTGAGAGCCTCTCTGACACTGAGAGAACAATTAATAATCCTTTCATCATTTTATTTGAGAAAACCACTGTCAAATACACTGACACTCAAAACTCTTCACTACAACCCGTCAAAATAAAAGTCCGCTTTTTAACTCGAAGAAATTGACAGAAATTACGACTGTACTATAATGTAGCCTACTTCTAAAATAATAATAATAATTTATTATATTATTAATGATGAATATAAGTTGTTAAACTAATATATAATCAATGATGAAATTTACTTGATTGTTTTTGATTAATGAAATTTGAATAAACACATGCTTCCAAACATTTGTTCAACCAAAAAAAAAAAACTGTTTTGATGGTTTAATACCGTATACCGTGATATTTTCTGAGACGATTATCATACCGTGAAAATCTCATACCGTTACAACCCTACAGTGCATTCAAGTTACAGTTTTACATTTTATCAGCTCTTGCTTTCCCAGGGAATCGAACCCATGATCTTGGCGTTGCTAGCGCCATGCTCTACCATTTGAGCTACAGGAAAGCCGTATATATATATATATATATATATATATATATATATATATATATATATATATATATATATATATATATATATATATATATATATATATATATATATATATATATATATATATATATATATATATATATATATATATATATATATATATATATATATATATAAATTAGTATTATAATTATTTAACAGTGTAACCTAAGTTGAAAAATATTTATATCTCAGTGAATATAAAAAAAAATTAAATAATGTTTTGGTAGACTGATTTCTTCTTTAGTCTGATTTCTTCTTCAGCTTCTTTGTGTCAGTGCCTGCATGTATGTGTGTGTATGCACATGTATATATGTGTGGCGTGTGTTGATTGCTGGGTTGTGGTCGTGCTGGGTGCCAGGGTAGTGAGGTGCTGGGTGAGTGGCACATCACCAGCTGAGAGAAAGACTGAAAGAGAGAGAAAAACGAGGAGAGGAAGAGAGCTGAGAGGCTTTGGAGAGCGCCGGTCCCCCGGCCGACCGCCATTTCACACTGGTGACCAACACAAATTGGATCAGGCCGTGTTCTCATTGCACCAGCAAAAAATCAGACGCACAAAATGGCTGAATCTCCAGTACCGCAATACTGGACACTAGACCACTGACTACTGGATAGAGGAACAAATTAGTTTCACAAAGTGAACAATAATAGTGTAATAAGACAATAAAGAATATATTAATGCAACACGCAAAGTGTAGTGACCCACCAATGTTTTTAAAGTGAAAGAATATTTAATATTAGAATAAACTGAAATAATGGTAGACAGGACTTTATTTTATCTATCATTGCCACTTTTTTTGCAATATAAGAGAAAACTGGGAAAGCTAGACTCAAACTCTGGTTGCAAACCAATTTGCGTCTCTGACAGACTTGATTGGATTAGTGCTGTGGAAAAACATCATACTGTGATGTTATTGGTTAATATTATTTTCCCCAACCATGCTGCCCAAGTTACATCAAGTTAATCAAGTCACAGACAGAAAAATTAATGACAGATTATATAAAAAAAATAAAAATTCCTCTTTAAAAATGCATGCATTGATGAATCCTGCACAGTAAGACCAGAGGGCATTTATTAATAAAGTAAATGGAGTCGATATTGATTTTATGTTGTCTTTAACACATGAACGCTATTATATGTAGCATTAACCTGACAAAGAAACAGATTCTCCTGCATGCTTAATGACACTGAAACATCTAAAGAACATCATTCAAGTCTACAAAAAAAACAAAAAAAAGTTTCATGATAGAAATGCAGTTTTGATCGAGCGAACGCTACCATTCAAACCGTCTCCGAATTTCGTCAGCATCATTTCTAAGTGATGACCTTGAACTCAAAACGGCTTTGTATGTATATGATAAGTCCTTCGCTTTTAAAGATTTACAAAATCTTGCCTGAAAATATCCAGAGGAACGCTGCTATTGGAAAAGACGTCCTTGCCTTTTCACTGACCTGTGATGTTTGTCATGAGGTTTTTTAAGGAACGGCAGGGCGAACGTCTGAATGAGTGGGTTTTTGAAACTGCCTCTGTACGAAAATGCTCAAAAACTTCAAATCGACTCAGATGAATTGGGTTCGTATTGAGGATGCAAAGCCCACACAATAACCTGCAAAAGTTGTTTATCCAAGGTCAACGCTAGATTCAGTACATACTGAACATTATGTATCATACCACATGGGGCAGTCGTGGCCTAATGGATAGCGAGTCGGACTTGTAATCGGAAGGTTGTGGGTTCGAATCTCAGGTCCGGCAGGGATTGTTGGTGGGGGGAGTATCCTCCTTCAATACCACGACTGAGGTGTCCTTGAGCAAGGCACCGATCCCCCAACTGCTCCCCGGGCGCTGTAACATGGCTGACCACTGCTCCGGGGGTGTGTTCACTTAGGATGGGTTAAATGCAGAGAATACATTTCACTGCTGGTTGTATACTCTCTATATAATTGTGTATGTGACAAATAAAATAATCTAATCTAATCTAATGTGTAATCAACTCAGTCCACACAATAAAATCAGAAGATACCTGAGCTGAATTCACCAAGTAAACAATTATTTACAAGCCTGATGTTAAAGCAATTTGAACCTATTCGACGACAGCAAAACAATGAACTTCAAGACTTTCAGATGAATATACAGTGATGCCTGTTCTTTTTTAATCAGACAGAGAAAACCGGGGCAAAATAAATGTAACGTTTCGCATATTTGCTAATGCACGCTTGCCATATTTGTTTATGCACGAGCGTGTGTAGTTCTGGCGCCACGTGTTCGCCGTGTTTACACACTGAGAGAGGGGCACGTGGGGCGATATCTCACGGCAATCGATGAGAGGGGGAGCGGAGGGGGGGTGGAGGAAAAATCGGTAAGGAAAGCAGGTTATCTCCCGTCATTAATGGGGGGGAATCCCGGGTAGGTGGGCCCTGTGTGTGTGTATGTGTGTAAGTTGGGGGAAGACCTGGCTTCATTGAGAAAAAACACAGACTGTTTGGCATCGGGAGAAAGCAGACAATTATCTGTATTGATTAAAGCCAGCCAGCCAGCAGGCTGAAGACAGAAATCTATGACTAGATCAATAGAGAGAAGGGGAGAGAGAGAGATACACACACAGAGAGGAAGAGAGAGAGGGAGGACGGCTGTGTGTTTTGTGGGGGTACTGCAAATAGGTTGTGAGTTGGCAGAAAAAAAAAAGCTGAGTGATGCAACAGTTGTACAAAGCAAACGGGACAGAAAAAGGGCAGCGGTGGACAAAGAGAGGAGAGTGTTTTGTTAGGTCAATGAAAGGGAAACAGGGAAATGAGAGTAAACATGATATCAGTATTTAGTGTTGTTGGTGAACACATGAAAAAAGCCAAATCACCTTTGGGCTGAAAGCTCAATTTCCCACTATACTGCTTTTCAAAAAGTGTTACAAACCATAATGCAATTTGTCCATAATGCAATGATGTGAGGTTTTCCAAAAAAAATAAATACAAAAATAAAAATAAAAAAAAGCCAGGGAGTGGGGGGCTTAAGGGTTTGCACAAAAAAAAAACCTGAAAGAAAAAGGTTAAAAAATAATGCATAATTTAAAATATTTACATGTATGCATTAAACACACGAATTGCAAAACAGGAGCAAGAGCAATTTGCCAAACAATCATGATCATATTAAAATAAATCAATTAAAATGCACAGAATTTAACATTACCATTGTTCCATTCTGTGGAATACAGGTTGGAAATTATTATATTTACATTTATGCATTTAGCAGATGCTTTTATCCAAAGCGACTTACATTGCATTCAAGTTACAGTTTTTACATTTTATCAGCTCTTGCTTTCCCTGGGAATCGAACCCATGATCTTGGCGTTGCTAGCACCATGCTCTACCATTTGAGCTACAGGAAAGCTGTAGCTCAAATATTAGATGAATTATTGAATATAAAATATTCACAGCCCAAGTCTTATATATTTATTTAGGTTAATAGTACTCTAAAGGTGTGTAGAAAAAATACAGGACATTTTTGTGTTAAAGTAAATATTTGTAAATAAAGTGAATATTACCAAATATTTATAATAACTATTTATAATAATGCTCATATTTATAATATACTGTATATTTTCCCAATATTAATGGGTCTTTATACTGATACATTGATATAAATATATGTGTATATATAGTTGGTTTTATATTCTCTATATGAGGGTCTGTGGCATCAAAAAGCTTATCAAAAACCTGTTCTAGATGTTTTAAGATGACCATTTTAGTACTGAAGTTAACCGCAAGTTTAAATTAAAAAAAGCATGGCATAAGCAGGCGTCACCAGACTCTGTCCTGGAGGGCCAGTGTACTGCAGAGTTTAGCTCCAGCCCTAATTAAACACACCTGAACCAGCTAAACCAGGTCTTACTAGGTATAAAAGCAGGTGTGTTGAGGCAAGTTGGAGCAAAACTCTGCAGGACACCGGCCCTCCAGGATCAAGTTTGGTGACCCCTGGCATAAAGTTATGTTTTGGGCCTTATACATGTACCGCACATACATTAAGCCTTGCAACTCGGGTTCGAGTCACACTCAAAATAAATAAAAATGGCAAAAAGCCTTGAAACTGCAACATTTCTGGAAAGAAATTGAGATACTGTGGATTAACACAAGTTCTGCATAAATCACAGGTTTCCACCTCTTGATGCTAAATAGTAAATCGCTGCGGAGGAAACAGGTGGATAAAGTGAGAGGTGTGGTTAGGCGTCATGGTTATTAGTGACAACGTGATGCCAGATTAGCAGACAAGAACTAAAGAAAGAAGTGTGTGTTTGCGTCTCCCACTGCAGCTGTGTGCTTTGTACCTTGTACAAAAATACATCTTTCATGATTAAACTTGAAAGTCAACCCTACTGTGCTAGTGTGTCTAATAAGCTACTTCAAAATCAGCAACCAATCACACACATATAAACAGCTGGACACACATATTCAATTATGGCACACTCCAACATTGTAGTGCACAAGTCTGGCCTGATTACTCTCTCTCTGTGAGGGCGTGCGTGAAAGACAGACAGAGAAAGAGAGAGAGCAGGTCTTTCCTGAGCTGTAAGGCCTGGGAGAAATGGAACTTAAATGCCTCTCACTGGCTCTCAAACTCCAGTTGCCTTTATTGATGCACTGGCCTACTGCCAACCAGAGGCCTTTTCCACTTCAAAGGGTCCGCGTTCACACACACACACACACACACACACACACACACACACACACAAACACATTCGTCCTCACCTGTGAGCATGAAATGCACTCCAACCTCTATCTGTACTTCAGGCCTATATCCGTGATGTCCACCTCCATGTGTAATCTTAGATATAAAAAAGGCCACTCAAAGTGGGATTCAATGTGCAATTCAAACCTCTATCTGTCATCTGAAAGTCTATAAAACCCCATCTATACTGCGAGCGAGCGGTAACACGGCAAAACTAAAACACCCCCACGATAATCAAAGCTGTTTCGAAGCGCAAAGTGATTCGGTTTGTTTTGAGACTTGCGGCGATTCGAATTTAATTTAAAGCATGCAGTCATTTAGATTCAATTCACAGACTGCATTCTTTATAATTAAATTCAAAACTTGTATGGATTTGAATAGGATTCAATTTGGCATTGTTTCAATTCAAGTTTACAGTGATTCAAATTAGTTTTGAAGTTTGCAGTAATTCAAAGTACAGTACATTAGAAAGTTGGAGTGATTGAGATTAGTTTTGTAGCTTTCAGTGATTTGATTCAAAGTTGCAGTGATTCAGATTCAGTTTGAAACATGCAGTAATTCGAATTTGAGTCAAAGCTTGCAGTGATTCAAACTCGATTCATTGTTGTAGGGATTCAAATTCATTTTGAAGCATGCACTGATTTGAATTTAAATTATAGCTTGCAGTGATTCAAATTTGATTCAACTTTGCATTTATTCACATTCAGGCTGAAAATTGTATTGATTGAAATTTGATTCAAAGATTGTTGTGAAAATTCGGTTCATATTTGCACTTATGTGTAAAAAGAATAAAAGCATTTAATAGTTTAAAATATGGAAAAAGGATTATATTTTAAAAAGAAAAAACAGCATTCATGTTTTCTGTGACTTACAATTAATTCACAAATAATTTATGCTTATTGCAATAGGCTACTTTCCTAAAGAAAAAAAAGTGAAAACGTTAAATGACATATGAATGAAAAATAACTAAAGATGCATGCAATAACATGCTCCATTCTTCTAGATCAGGGGTGTCAAACTCATTTTCACTGAGGGCCACTTCAACATTATGGCTGCCATCAAAGGGCCGGTTATAACTGTAAGACTGTACAAACGTTACCACTCCTTAACGTATTGTTAAATAACTGTCTCTTTATTTTATTATTAGCTGCTTATTTAAGTTACAAATATTGTATATGCATTTGCATAGATGTAAACATATGTTATTACTCTGTGTTATTTTAACAAATACTTTTCATTTATCAGGTTAAGAAATCCACATTACTCCATAAATCAAAGTAAATAAAGACAAATGTCATCAAACACAAGTCATTACATAAACTTTGTTAAAAACGTTTTTGTTACATTTTTGGTACAATAAATAATTGTGTGATGCTAAAAACGTGTGACAGATATGGCATTTAAGATAAAAACAAATGAGCCCGGTCTCATGAAAATGCATATCAATAGCAGGATTTTCTGTTTCTATTTGGCGTGCGATTTATACGCAGAAATTGACTTTGGCATGCATATGATACGCAATCAATGCTTAAAGTAGAAAAAAAGAAGTGGCCATACTCAACCCCTCACCCCCACCCAAAAATAAATAAATAAATACAAACTAAAGTACTAAAAAAGTACTTTTTAATTTTCATAATTCAATTCGCAATGAATGTATATAGTGCCACAATAAATAAATAAATTAATTAATAATTGTTTGCAATTCAATTCACATTTATTTGTATAGCGCTTTACATGATACACTGTTGCAAAGCAGCTTCACAGAAAATGAACATTTCTACATTACATTGAGTAGTTTACAGCACAAGTCAATCTGCGATACCAAACAGGAACACAGGGGGATGTCAAAAGACCATTAAACGAGCTACCTTGACCTGACTGATCCAGAATTACTAAACCACTGACTACTGCATATTCTAAAATGCCTTCAGCCAGCATCCAGTATAAACCACTCTGCTTTTAAGCCAAATGCTAAATTATTATTATTATTTATTTATTTTACTGACATCTGTACGCGAGTAGCCTACTGTTATCTCCGTCATCTCTGATATAATCGGCTGTTTTCTCTGCATTAGAGTGGTTTTGAACTAACTGTTTGAATGCATTTCTGGATCCTTCAGACATTCCAGGAGTTTACCAGCTGATCTGATCGCAAAAAAAACTGCTTCTTTTAATTTTTATAATGTTTTTTATTTTTTTCGTTAAAATTTACAGATTCAAATTATTTTACTACTCTGCGCTAGGGTGACCACCTGGCTATAGATCTGTTTCAGGACAGTAGATGTGATTTTGCCGGTAAATTTATACTGTTATGCTGTGTAAATACTGATTTACATTCGTTGGCATATGCGCCAATTTAGGTTTCTGCTGGTGCATGCCCACACTTATGGCAACATTAAATTCAGGAGAGAAGATAATTTTTGAACGCACACATGTAATGTCTGACCGATAGAGAGCGCGTACGTTTTCTGTGAGAGTAAATGAATGGGAATCCACCTGCGAGCGGAGAGATTTGCGCTCGCGCATTTGATGCGCTCTTGCAGGCTATAATGCGCTCTGAACATTTGTCATTACAATAACTCTGCAGAAAAAGGAGAAGAAAGTCGTGTCTGAAAGCATCCATCGATTTTTTTAATTCGTTAAATGAATGGAGAATATCGTGTTTTTCCGTCGGTGGTGCTCGAGCACTTGATGAGGTCCGCTTTATTCCTTTGAGCCGTCCACGCAGTCATCATCCATGGAAAAACCATTGCGTATCATATGCACACCAAAGTCAATTTCTGCGTATAAATAGAACGCCAAATAGAAACAGAAACTCGTGGTATTGATACGCACTTTCATTTTTTTTTTCTTTTGTAAGACAATCATATGCTCTCGCGGGCCACATAAAATGATGTGGCGGGCCGGAATAGGCCCGCGGGCCTTGAGTTTGACACCCCTGTTTTAGATCAACATGAACAATTGTTACTATAAATATGCTTCTCAATTAATTATGTGCAATGTATACACTAATTAATACATTTGCAAATTCAACAATTTGTTATCTAAATGCAATAAAAATGTGCTACTGTAAATGCACAAAAAAAAAATCGCTCAGGCCCTTTTTCTTTAGTTAAAAAAAAACGCCTTTATAATTTATGACATAAATATTAAGCGACAACTTATCAAGATCAGTAGAAACACTGCTACATTTCAGTCCCTTTCAGGCTCTACAGGTCTGAGATAGAATCTCTGCACTGTGTGGATCCCAGAATTCACAAATGTCGATACGACCCACATGTCTACGCCTCAGCCTTTGCATTTCAATGCAGTTTCCTTTTCATTATTTATGACTCTTTTACCCACGTCAGAAAAAAAAAGCATGGGCCTACACCTCCACACCTATCCCCATAGTAACCAGCCTCACAAGTCCTGTATATGCACAGAGAGCCCCTCACAGAGCACATACCATATACACAAGTATGTGTGTGTGCGCGTTTGGACATACATGTATGCACAATCGTAATGGGCTTCCTGGTGTCCTGGGGAGGAAGTGTAAGAGGTGAGTCTCGCTCCATGCCTCTGAGAATGGAGTGAGAAACCAGACTACCGCTGAGTGTGAACAAGCTGGGACAAGAATCTGTCATATCTGATGGGAGAGTGACAGTCTGCATACGAGGACATTATATATAAATATAGAATAAGGTTTCAGTATTTACATGAATTTCTGGTGCATCTCTTTTGTTTTAACAACAGCAGCACTGGAGTTTCATGAACAAAACCTGATCATCATGTTCTCCAGCTTGATTTGAGAATGATTCAAAGAGCATCTTGTGCTTCAATGGAAGAAAGAACATCTGATCTCATACGCAAAAGGAGTTCACAATCACAAATGTGATTTATTGTGAGTTTAGAGTGATTAAAATTATTTTTTTGCCATGATCCAAGGTCAATTAGAAGGCTGAAGTGATTCAGATTCAGTTTGCCACTTCGATTCAAATCATGCAGTGATTCAGATTTGATTTGGAGCTTCACATGGTCTCTAATCTGTTTAAAATTAAAGAGTTTTCAGTGATTTGAATTTGTTTGGGAGGTTTGCAGTGATTCATAGTCAATTACAAGGTTGAAGGGATTCCGTTTCATTTTGGATCTTGTAAGGATTCAAATGTGATGCAAGGCTGCAGTGATTAAAATTCAGTTTGACACTTGCATTGATTAGAATTCAGTTCAAAGCTTGCAATTATTTCAATTTGATTTTAATGTCACAAATGTGTTTTAAATTTGCAGTGATTCAAAGCCAACAAGAAAGGTTGGAGTAATTCAGACTTGTTTTGGAGCTTTCAGCGATTCAAATTCAGTTTTCTGTATACAGTTATTCAGATTCAATTCAAAACTTGTAGTGACTCGGATTAGATTTTGAGCTTCACATTGTCACAAATGTGCTTTAAATTTAACTAAATTAAGAGTGATTCAACTTTGTTTTGAGGTTTCAATGAAAGTTAAAGTTACATAGAATCAAAGTTGCAGTGATTCAAATTTGATTTTGAAAATCACATGGTCACTAATGTGGTTTAAATTGAATAAGTAGTTTAGGATGATTCATATCCATTTTGAGGTTTGCAGAGATTCAAAGTTAATTAGAAGATTGAAATGATTCAGATTCGTTTTGGATCTTCCAGTCATTCATATTTGATTCAAAATTACAGTGATTCAAATTCAGTTTAATGCTTTGATTAGAATTAAATTCAAAGCTGGCAGTAATTCAAATTAGATTTTGAGCATCTTATGGTCACAAATGTGCTTTATATTCAATAAGGAGATTAGAGTGATTCAAATTGATTTGAGGTTTGCAGACATTACATTGATTCAAATTCGAATTTGTCTGCACAAAAGAGTTCACACAGTCCCAAATGTGCATATTTGACCTTATAAATAGCAGAACCTTAAAAGGATAATTCTGTCATCATTTACTCACCCTCATGTTGTTCCAAACCTTTATAAATGACTGTTCTGTGGAACATAAAGAAAATATTTCGAAGAATGTTTCAACTGTTTTTGTTCATACGAAACACTGTATGGAGAAAAAAGAGCACCGAGACATTTTTCAAAATATTTTCTTTTGTGTTTCACAGAAATAAGTCCTGCAAACAGGTTTCAAATGACATGATGGTGAGTAAATGATGACTTTTTTTTCTTTTTGTGTCAAATAAATTATTTTATGTTGCTGTTTTCTTAGCTTTTGAATTTTGATTTTTTTAGAATTTTGATTTTCTCCACCCCTTCCATGTTGGTAATGCCCGATATCGTATTACTATGGTTATTGGGTATCATGCGTGTTCTGTTTGTACCTGCCCGGTCAATGGTCCTGCTTTGGCCCATCGTCCGCTTTTCCTTATGTCACTGCCGATGGACAATAGCCCTTACTGAGGGTCCCCACTGCTGCAGCTTACACTTAATGAACAACAACCTAACCCCCCCCCCCCCCCAACACCCCCTCCCATCCACCCCTGCCCACAACCACTGTTGTCCACTGTTCACCTCATCCATAGTAGACGGTATTGATTTTCAGTGGGGAAACTAAAAAAGGCCATGAATTTTAATGCTTTCTGTCTCTCTCTCTCCCTCCGTTATACCCCCCCATCCACCTTTTTTCCACCCCTTCTTCTCCTGACCCATCCCTCTGCTGCGTTCTTTCCTGGGGGAAGGATAAAGGAGAGGGGGATGGGACACTCATGGAGGGGAGAGGTGGAGGGGTTGGTGGTGTGGTGTTGGGTCATTTCTCATTTCCGAACCCTGGACGCTCACCTCCCCCTTCCTGTTAACTAGCCTTCTCATTGCAGGAACGATACAGATGGAAACATGCAATGACCCCTCTGGACGCTCTTCATCAATACCATGTGTGTGACTCTATACAAGCTTGTGTTATTTTAATTAAATAAATGAATAATCTGATCACCCGGCACCATATTTAGTATTTAATGATGCAAATTAATTAAAGTTAATTAACAGTTTCTATAGCTTCAATAAATAAATAAATAAAAAAAAAAAAAAAAATAGGAATAACGCAAGAATTAAAAGTCAACTAAAAAAGTTAGAATTTCATATTCATTTTTTTTAATGTCCAGGTAAACAACGCCAAGTTCAAAAGTTTGGAGTCAATAAGTTTTTTATTTAAAGAAATAATACTTTTTTTTGCAAAGATGAATTACATTGATAAAAAGTGACAGTAATGACATTTGTAATGTGACAAAAGATTTCTATTTCAAATCAACACCGTGCTTTTGGAACTTTTTGTTTGCCAAAGAATCCATAATTCATAAAAATCTGATTTCCACAAAAATATTAAGAACAAAAATATTATGGTTTCCACAAAAATATTAAGCAGCACACCTGTTTTTAATAATAATAATAATAATAACAAATGTTTTTAAGCGCCAAATCAGCATATTTGAATAATTTCTGAAGGATCATGTGACACTGCAGACTGGAGTGATAATGCTGAAAATTCAGCTTTACATCACAGCAATAAATTACATTTTACAATATTTTAAAATAGAAAACTGGTCTTTTAAATTGTAATATATTTAACAATATTGCTTTGTATTTTACTGTATTTTTGATCAAATAATGCAGCCTTGGTGACCATAACAGACTAAAAACATTTTTACCGACCCCAAACTTTTATTTTCTGCTATTAAATGAATAAAAAGCTAATTTCATTAGCCCGAAAAATAACAGGTAGCTATAATTCAATAATGCATGCACAATAAACACTATGTTTAATGTCAACTTGACAACTTATTAGCGTTACTTGTATTCATGTGACATTTTTCTAACAATAATTAGACTGGAAATGCTCTAGTATTCAGCATACTTAAACATGGACTCCCTGCTAATGACCATATGGTCATCAACATGTTTGTCGCTGAAATAACATTAAAGCACAACAAAGAGAGATAGAACAATCTCCCAGCACTCCGTCAGAGTGACAAATGTTTTAATAATTCCAGCAGTGAAAAATGGCACGCACAATATACCATTACTACAGTGGCATAGCCATACAGTGAGTGACCACATACTCCAATTTACCAGCATTTACACCTAATTGTCATCTGTGTAATTTCCGACAGATAAATAAAAGAGTGAGGAAAAATCTTCAAGGTAAGACACATGAGAGGCGAGGCTCATAATTCTGACAAGCACATCTTTTTGTGTTATTTTCTGTATGTGGTTTCTCACCGCCTTCTAATATAAAAGCCGAGAGGATGGATGAGAAATGGACAAAATTGAGGGAGTAAAAAGGGGCTTTTAGGGCCGAAAGCCCAGTTGGTGTGTATGTGAGTTTGTATCTGTGTGTGAGTGTGTGTGTGTGTGTGTGTGTGTGTGTGTTAAAAGAGGGGTCTTAAAAACTGCATCTACAGATTGCACGTACACAGTAATGTTTCATTTCCTTTTACAGCTACAATAAACTATTATTATCATCCATGGTAGAGCATTCAGACAGTCTGTTGTCATCAAGCAAATTTGAACAATGTTCTGTTAATATTTTAATGAAGTTTAACTGAGTATACCAAAAACTCTGAAGACTGCACATTTCTGTGATTTACACTGACATTGTAATACTAAAAAAAATATATATCATGTCCTTGAGATTTCTGTCTTTTCTACAGCTCAGCGACTTCTGATAACACCTTAAGAACTCATTCGTGTGAAATATGACAAATGTGGTCTTATTGGGTTTGTCCCGATCTCAATCCTCCCCTCTTTTCTTTTCTATTTTCAATCCTCAACTCTGAGGCCACTCTGATAGTCATTCAATTACACCATACAAAGAAAGGACACTACAACCACATTCGCACTAAGTCATTCAATGCACAAAAAAATTCATTGAGTTCACGTTAAAATATGTTTCGATTCATAGTCACCCTTTACGTGTATCTCTTTGTGATTCAACGATTCACGCGTCGCTCACCTCCACCTCTTGTACTGTATTGAACCACACAGAGGGACAATTTGTGAATGCATGTCTGCTAATAATGACACATCGGTGTGCTTCTTTCGCATGTTTCCATAGTCTGTGCTTCCGTGACATGCAAAAGGTCATTTGCGGTGTATTGTGGCATTTACTAACAGCCAAGTGTTTTGTGTTATTCCTGCGTGTTTTGATTAATCTTGTGAAAGCTGGCGGACTCATAATGAGGATTTGAAATTGAGGTCAAACACTTTTGAAATGCATCAATACGCATGTCAAGAAATTCTATCGGAACGTCACACAAACATTTATAACGAATGCATTCAAAAAGGAATAAAACATCATTCATACCACAAGAATCATGCATTTCTCATCCCTGAGAACTTTCAACAAATCTGGTAAAATTAAACAACACAGGTTATTACAATCCCAAATCAGAAAAAGTTGGGACAGTATGGAAAACGCAAATAAAAAAAGAAAGTAGTGATTTCTAAATTTACTTTGACTTGCATTTCATTGCAGACAATATGAACACAAAATATTTCATGTTTTGTCTGGTCAACTTCATGTCATTTGTAAATATACATCCTTTCCTGTCATTCAGACCTGCAACACATTCCAAAAAAAGTTGGGACAGTAAAGCATTTACCACTTTGTAATGTTGCCATTCCTTTTCACAACACTTAAAAGACGTTTAGGGACTGAAGACACCAAGTGATGAAGTGTTTCAGGTGTAATTTTGTCCCATTCTTCCTGCAAACAAGTCTTAAGGTGGGCAACAGTACGGGGTCTTCGTTGTAGCCACACATTCTCTATTGGAGACAGGTCGGGACTGCAGGCAGGCCAGTCAAGTACCCGTACCCTCTTCCTCCGCAGCCAGGACTTTGTAATGTATGCAGAATGTGGTTTTGCATTGTCTTGTTGAAATATGCATGGACGTCCCTGGAAAAGATGTCTTCTTGAAGGCAGCATATTGTGCTCCAAAATGTACTTTTCAGCATTAATGGTGCCATCACAGAAGTGCAAGTTACCTTTGCCAAGGGCACTGACACAACCCCATACCATGACAGACCCTGGCTTTTGGACTTGTTGCTGGTAACAGTCTGGATGATCCTTTTCTTCTTTGGTCCGGAGCACACGGCGTCCATTCCTCCCAAAAAATACCTGAAATACTGATTCATCTGACCACAGTACACGTTTCCACTGTGTGATGGTCCATCCCAGATGCCTCCGAGCCCAGAGAAGTCGACGGCGCTTCTGGACACTGTTAACATAGGGCTTCCTTTTGGCACAGTACAGTTTTAACTGGCATTTGTGGATGTAACTACGTATTGTGGTACTTGACAAAGGTTTGCCAAAGTAGTCCTGAGCCCATGTGGTGATATCGCTTATAGATGAATGACGATTCTTGATGCAGTGCCGCCTGAGGGATCGGAGATCACGGTTGTTCAGCTTAGGCTTGCGCCCTTGTCCTTTACGCACTGAAATTCCTCCAGATTCCTTGAATCTTTTAATTATGTTATGCACTGTTGAAGGTGAAATATCCAAATCTCTTCCTATCTTTCTTTGAGGAACATTGTTTTTAAACATTTCAATAATTTTCTCACGTATTTGTTGGCAAACTGGCGATCCTCGGCCCATCTTTGCTCCTAAAGGACTAGACCTTTCTTGGATGCTGCTTTTGTACCAAATCATAATTACAATCACCTGTTGACATCAACTGTTTCAAATCACATCATTATTTAACCAATTTACCTCATTACTAGCCCTAAATTGCTCCTGTCCCAACTTTTTTTGGAATGTGTTGCAGGTCTGAATGACAGGAAAGGATGTATATTTACAAATGACATGAAGTTGACCAGAC
This sequence comes from Aspiorhynchus laticeps, assembly GCA_023376895.1. Taxonomy (NCBI): domain Eukaryota; kingdom Metazoa; phylum Chordata; class Actinopteri; order Cypriniformes; family Cyprinidae; genus Aspiorhynchus; species Aspiorhynchus laticeps. The sequence continues at coordinate 45,647,129 of CM041793.1, forward strand.
AAAACATGAAATATTTTGTGTTCATATTGTCTGCATTGAAATACAAGTCAAAGTAAATTTAGAAATCACTACTTTCTTTTTTTATTTGCGTTTTCCATACTGTCCCAACTTTTTCTGATTTGGGGTTGTATATTCAAACCAACCACAGTTGATTTGCTTGGATATTAGAGATAAATTTGAAAGGCAGTCTCAAAGATCTATTGTGCGCAATATCTCCACATTGTAGAAGCACTTTTGGTGCACATAATAATGTTGGCTCATTCAGGTTTGCAGTTTTTGTGTGCTTTGATTAATCACATGAGAGGAGCCAAACTCTTAACGAAGAATTGCGCATTTGTTTATCATTGAGAACTTTCATCAACTCTGGATAAATAAGCAAATAAGTCATTATATTCAAACCAACAACAGTTGATTTTCCTGGATTTTGGAGGTAAATTTGAAGGCAATCTTAAAGATCCATTGCAACTAACATTATCCAATATCTCCAAATTTTGGAGACGCTTTTGGTGTGTGTCATAATACTGGTTCATTCAGGTTTGCTGTTGTCATTGTGTGTTTTGATTAAACTTGTGAGTGCTAATTCATTCATAATGAACATTCAAAATTTTGGTCAAATACTTTCAAAACACATCAGTGCATATGCAAAGAAAATCTACAGGAACCTCACACAAACATTTATAATGGATACATCACCAAAACTGCACAAAACATCACATGTACCACAAGAATTGTGCCTTTGTTCATCATTATGAACTTTCATCATATTCAAACCAACCACAACTGATTTATTTCGATATAAATTTTGAGGCAATTTCAAAGATCTATTGCAAACAACGTTAACAATTTTGGATTCCTCAAAGAACCTTTCAGTGAACAGTTCTTGAAAGAACACATTTTTTCTTAGTTTGAGGAATATTTTAATAACCTAAAGAACCTGTTTTGAAATGGAAAGTTTTCACATTCTTAAAATTTGAGTTGGTAATACCCAATATTCCAAAAAGGGTTCTCTTAGGCCCCGTTTACACTAGTGCATTTTCGTTTTAAAACGCATAACTTTTGCTACGGATACGCCTATCGTTTACACTACTCCGGCGTTTTCAAGGTCGAAAACGGAGACTTTTGAAAACGCTGCAAACCCTGTTTTAGTTTGAAAACTCCGGGATTGCGTTTCAGTGTAAACGGACCAAAATGGAGACTTTTGAAAACGATGGCGTGGCTGCCCACATTCGCTCTGCGTATCCTTGACGACCGTGTAAACAATAACATCATGTTCGTTATTGTACCCATAGATATGTATGGGTGGATCCCCCCCTTCGACCGCTCCAAGCACGCAGACGCGTCCGCCATCTAAATAATAGGGAATCTACCTATACATATCTATGGTTGTACCTGCATGAATGGTCATGTGACATGCGTTTTCGGTTGTGTAGTGTAAACGGAGATCGTTTCTGAAACACAGCAGAAACGCCAGTGTAAACGTTGATCGTTTTCATTCTAAAACGCAGTTTTAAAACAAAAATGCACTAGTGTAAACGGGGCCTTAAAAGAACTTTGAGAAAACAAAGATGGTTTTTAAATGGTTCCCTTTTTGGAACCTTTAAAGGTTCCTCGTGGAACCACAGAAGCCAATAAAGACTGTACACAATGCGCAATACCTCCAAATTTTGGAGCCACTTTTGATGCACATCATAATGTTGTTTGCAATCCAAGCACATGGTGCATTAAGACACTAGGCAGAGGTTCCCACCTCAATGCAAGCGGCCCGCAAGGCCTTGAACTTGAGACAGCAGGAGAGTCAATAAGAAAACCATGCAAGACGGGACAAGATGAAAAAGAGTAGAGGGGGGATGATGAGTGGCTGCATGTGAATGGAAGGGGGCATGAGAGAGGGGCGGAAGGAGGGGT